>OZ010584.1:122819880-122871264 GCA_963932145.1 Acanthosepion lycidas | reverse complement strand
TGAGATAGAGAAAAAGAGCGAGACAGAAAGAAAGAAAGAAAGAAAGAAAGAGAGAAAGAAAGAGTGAGAGGAAGGGAGAGAAATAAAGCTAGAGATAGAAAGGAAGAGATTAGAAATATTTGCCAATATATGTATGATTAGGAAAATTATTATTGTTTTCATTTTATTGAATAATTGATAAGGGACGAGAGAATCACAGAAGGGCAACATTGTTATCTGGGGAATATATAATGAAACGTTTACTTTAATATATATATATATATATACATACGTGTGTGTGTGCGTGTGTGTGTATGATTAGAATATAGGTCTGTTACGTTATAGAGGTATATGCAAGGCTCAATCCGATGGTAATGTCTTCTATTTTATTCTGATGACTAACGACATCAGCGTTGGATGTTCGTTCCATGCCAGTAGAGGTAGAAACATTTCCCAGATAACCTATTTTTTATCTTTATATAGATGACCGTTGTACGACAGTCTTGCAAAATAGCTTCTGGAATAAAACTGCGTAAGAAGCTGAGGTGTGTCATGGAGATTGCTTAACATTTACTGAATGATTATGAAAACAAACAGTGAATGTGAGGAAAGTTCTTAGTTTGTTTATGTGTCCAGCATTAAACGGTATTAATTACATTTTTTAATTAAACGGTATTAATTACATTTATCTGCATGAATGTTCGAGAAATTTCGTAGAAAATATGCGTTCTTCGACAGGAATCGAATCTGTATTCCTATAATGAAAGCGACACGCAGTGAAGCGTCTGCTTGGCAAAGTCTGAATTAGTATTTATAAACACAGTAAACAAATTTACAGAGAACATACTAAATAATTTTCAAACTCAATCCATTTCATGGTGCGGATCTCAATGATCACAAACACTCACACACGCATATATATATATATATATATATATATATATATATATATATATATATATATATATATATATATATATACGGCCGACATTGTTGACATGTGTACACTGAGGTGACACACCAAGTTGTGACAGTCTGTTTCATGCTTGAAGCCAATCTTCCGGTCATGTATATATATAAAAGTACAAATACACGCACATATATAAACGCACAAATACACACACATACCAAGGCACATATATATAAGCACTTTTATGGACACATATCTGTACCTATTCAATAAATTTATACAACACAAGATCGCCCCTGTTCAAAGGAAATGACGCATAACATAAAATGCACACACAAACACGCACACAGACTCCCCCTACGCACAAACATATACGTACACACATTCAGAGAGATAGAGAGAGTAAATCTTTTATCCAGAACGGGATATAAAAATACAGAGAAAAGACGAGTTTATGAGACAGATTTTTAGAGAATAAGTCAACTGAGAAATTCCAGTCTGTCATTGATTTTATGGCTTCAATCAAATGCTAAGCAGTGTAAGGGGGTCGGTCGAAAGGTAGGATATTCAGAATACCTGCTGCAAATTATGCCATCACTATGACCAGCTGTACAAATCTGATTGAAACGCGTTCCAGCAGGTCAGTTTTGCGATTTCATTTTTTTAATTATTTATTAACAAATTAGCTTTTCAGCAACGTCTTCTATTTGTTCAGTTTTTCGTTTTCTGTACCTTAATCATTAAACAATTTTTTCCCAAACTTCAGTGTCTTTCTGCATATTCTTGTATGCTCCTGTATAACCGTGTTCCGACAATACGTCTTTGTATTTTCTACATTTACAACTATTACACAAGGTTTTCAGGAGATCCATTTGAATCAGTGCGTTTTCATAGATATAAAGACTAACCGTTGTCACTGGGGATCAAGAGACAGCAAATCTTGTTAACAGTCCATTATTGTTTTCACTATTATAGTTTTTTTCCTAGTAAGTGTGTCGTCAGGGGGTCTTCGAATTAATAATATAAACCTCATTCAAAGACTGTTCGGAAGAAAAACAGCAAAAATGATCAATAAAAACGAAAAGAAAATCTGTACGTTCTTTTGAATTACATATTATTTCTGTGTTTTTCATTCTCTCCTAACATTTTTTTGCAAGTAATTAGCGTTATTGTCAGTTTAAATTGGGTCTCTCAAGTTACTACTGTTTCCAATATTAATGGGTGCTTCCGTCATAATCTCGTTTCTTTAGGTCGTATGGAGAAGTAACATTTTGATTCTTTCATTGTTTACTCTTTTAGTTACATGTAATATCTATTTTAGTTGTTGCTGTTGTTGGAAGTCATTAAGTGAAATGTTTTTTTTTATTTCTAAAGCTTCTTTGTGATTCTGTAGCGCCAGTCTATGAGATCTCATGAAGGATTGTCTTCCTTCCGATCTAGATGGTTCATTTGTTTGAAGCCATCTGAATCAGCGATCGCAGAAAACGAAAAGTATGAGATTCTACAAAGAAGAGAAACTAGAAAATATAGAAGAACATTTCAACACAAGTTTCAAAGAGAAATTAGCCCAAATATAATTTATTTTCCTTCTCAAAGAATTTGGCATTTGTCTCTCAAAGAATTTGGCATTTGTCTCTCAAAGAATTTGGCATTTCTAGTAGAGAAAATATCAACAAATTTATTTTTAATTTAAAACACTATAACATACATTACGTTAATTTCAGAACTCTTGAACTTAACTACGTCCAAATGATCCATAGAAAATATAGACAGTTTTATTATTTCTGTTGGAGAATCAATGTAAACCAAACAAAGAATACAAGGAGTTACGTTTATTCTAAAAGAACCTGGACTTTTGGAATATCTTGGTCTTTGGAATTTGAGGCAGGTGTACGAATCTTTAATTTGCAAATGTCATCACATAAATGAATGAAGGAATGAATGAATGAATGAATCTATCTATCTATCTATCTATCTATCTATCTATCTATCTATCTATCTATCTATCTATCTGCATAGGTATTAGGTCGTAGGCTAGCGATATAAATGGATATATCTCTCATTCACACAAAAATATATATTAATCTAAAATATGGTAGGATAGCCTGATCCTAATAATGTGGTAAGACTAAAATTTATGAGGGATAGCTCTTCTTGTCTTGAAAATACCCGTTTGAAATATTGGGTTTAAATGGTATACTCTCTTTCTCTATCAGTATATACACAGTACCTAGCAAGATTATCCACAGTTAATTGTTAAAAAGTCGCTGATATATATGTACTAGAAAAGTGAATGATATTTTATGTAAAATGTAATTGTAGTAGATTTTTATGAATTTTGACAGGTTTTACAAGTTTCCAGTTTCAAGAATGATTACATAAGCATTAGGATTACAGAAAGTGCGCAAGGTTGACAAATGTTGAACACATATTGAAGACGGTATCATTGTAATGATGACAATCTATGAAGAAAGCCTTAATATATGCTGATGCTTGAGGGAAATAGTTGTAGAAGTTTTTCATACTTTTATATGAAGGACTGCCGTATTTTTCATATGAAATAGACTATAGGGTATCGAAAAGAACCTTTTGAAGTTAACTTTTATGGCGGTATAGATTTCAAAATATAAACCTACCTTTCTAGGAAGCTTTACAAGTTTTCATTTGAATTAAGGGTGAATAACAGCAGTCACTTCACCTAAAATATCTTTGTAACAAATGTTATTAAGATAGTTATTAGTCTGCTTGGTCAGTGGGAATGTGTCAAACTGGAAGTAGAAATGGGATGAGAAACTAGACAGATAAGCAATGAGGATTCCATAAAACGACTGATAGAGAATCAAATATAGAAGAAAACTGAAGAAAAAAAAAAGAACGTATAGGGTTATATTAGAGAAAGGAACGAAGAAATGTGATTTAGGATACTTGTAACTACCGGAGAGAATTTGCTGAGAGAAATTGAAAGGGAAGACTTTCAATAAAGCTATCACACTAGTATAGGCGACAATAATACAAATCAACCAGAAATAATTAAATAGGTTTTTGTAGAAGACTAGGCAACGTGGAAGGTGAGTGTAAATTGCAAGAAATTATCATTATTATGAGAAACGGAAATGCAAAACAAGCAATGAAATGAAACAATGAAATAGTCGGTAAATATGAACTGGGATTCGAAAAAAAAAAAAAAAAGAAAAGAAAAAAACAGTTTAGTGATGCACAGCGAACAAACAAGTTCTAACAACTGAAAGCGCCGATCCATTGAACTTCTGGACGATAGAAATGGAGAGGAGGTGACATAAATAACAATAGTAATTACTTAACAAACAAAAAAAAAACAAAAAAACAAAAGATTCAGAAATGCAGTTCTGCATTCTAAAACATTCAAATGCCGACTATAGGAGCAATCAATTGTAAATCATAGGCGAATTCAGATTAAAAAGACAAAAATTAAAGAAAACCAATTCCTAGTGCAACAAATTAGGGGACTTCGACGTGATTTTATGTTTAGCAAACTTATATCGCTAGATCATTTACGACGGATTAGTGAGTTCAATCCTCACTGAGTGCTCCAGACATTCAACCTTACGCAATATCTAAGATATGCTATTAGGTTGGTGCAAAAATAATGACGTAATAATGTCGTTTTTTTGACGTATTTTTTAACGTCAAAAAACGACATTATTACGTTATTATTTTTGCACCAACCTAATACAATGCAGCAAACTCCTGGACGGTTTAATTAGCAAACATTTGTATTCTAAAATAGATAAGAGCAAATATAAGATGTTAGACTATATGAGAAATTCAAAGTGGAGCATCTTAATAGAATATCCAGTGCCATCGGCGAACGAGATCATCTCAAGCAAAGAGAGACAGCAAAAAAAAAAAAAAAGACGATAGATGAAATTCTCGAACTGATGAAAAGGAATGGCAAAAATTTTTAAATCAAGTCATGCAAAAGAAATGAAGGTCTGCAGAATATGAATAGCGTAACGAGAAGTGTGAAGAAATAGTAGTAAACACTGCAAAACATAGATATAGCAGGCATACATAAAACGATAATAGAAATAACAAAGATAGAAGGATGTATAAGATCCAAAAAGGAAACACTCATAATAGAAAAAACAAAAATACTTTACAGATGGAACGAAAACATCACAGTATCTTTTCGGGACGACATAGATAAACACTCAAAAAACAACTTCTTTGCGGCCAGCATTGTAACATACCTTGTAAGATGTACAATGTAACGCTTCTAGCTTCTTGAAGGTTCCAGTCTGGGTTGCGCATCCGCCGTTATTCACTTGAAAGGACGATTTACTACTTATTAGGTTGCTGTATGCCTCTCTCTTTCTCCGTCTCTCTCTCACTCTCTCACTATATATATATATATTATATATATATATATAAGATAGATAGATGGATAAATAGATAGATAGATATGCGTATATATGTGCGCATTTTCCTATACTTAAGTAATCGGACAGCGTAGGACCTCAGATGTATTCGCTGATTACTGTCTCCATTGACTTCTAGAAAGGCAGCTGCGATCGACGTATTCTTTGAATCAGAAGCCGGCAGCGAGCATACGTTTAACCCTGGCGCTCCATGAGACCATGTTCAGCCAACCACGTTCATGTCAGTATACGGTCGAAGGAATATAGTCAATCATTCTAAAACAATAATATTGTGTTGCCAGTCTTTTCTTTACGATCAATGATGCACCTCAATTTTCGCTCTGAACCCATGACACACATCGCGATTCTTGATTCCCTCTCAAACCACAGTTCCTTGAAATTCCCTCTGGATTTGAATACCAACGAAGGAAATTACGCAAAATATGGAAATGACCTTGATCTACAATCGAAATTTGATATTTATGTTGATACAACGTTACATATTATTTATATCTGTTCTACTTGTAAGAATTAATCTCAAGTTGAAGTGAATGGTGTCGTGTATTCAGTTTATTCCCGAATGGCAGATGCGAAACACAATAAAGATGGAAATTACTCTTCAAGCAGAGAAGAGATTGGCAACATAGTAAATATTTTATGAGCTTAGTCTGGTAGAGATACACTAGATTCTTTTTTATACTTTTATATTCTGTGTCCATTCAGGACATGGACGATCATGGGTCTCCAACAAAGCACAATAATAATGATTATAATTAATTGAGACATACATTAAAACTATGAGCGATCATGTCGTTATTATGTTTACCTAGTAGAGAAGCTAGAGGCGCATGTTGTTCGTAATGCATTCTCAAACTGATTATAGCCATTAAACTGAAAGAAACCATATTCCCTTTAGAATAGTTCCTGTAGAAGAGCAACTTTTCTTAATGATAAAAATGAGAGGGGTGCTGAAAATATATCATCTTGACTCACTTCCTGAAATCTGATCAAATGACTAAACAATAAATCTTTTTGATAATAATTCTTTGGCCGAACCGATACCTTTTTACTGCCACATCTCACAGAATCATATTCATATAATGGCGTAAAGTATTTAAAACTTTCAAATCCACAAAAGGCCCCAAATGATATGCAGCCTTTTCTTAACGACTGATTTCCTGGATAGAAATTTAAAAATTGCCTTCTTTAATCATTTTATATTATCTACTTCATAATTATACAGTTCAATTGAATCCAAAGATTTTGAATGTTATAAAGCAAAATATGTTGAATACGAAAGTTTTGTTGTGAAATTATTTTAATTATTTTTTTCATGATATAATGCGAAGCAAAATCTTAGTAAATAACAATATTTTATTGCTTATTTGCTTTATTCTCTTGGTGACATTGGTAAGGTTTTAATGTTATACTCGGGGAATATTCAATGGAAACCGATATTTTATCAAGGATTACATCATCGACTTTTCGAAATTCAATTCAGTCAGGAGTTCTTGTGTTTTCTTCGCGTTTCCCAGACACTCTGGTCTTTTTCATATCGACTGGAAGTTATTCAATATTGATGGTCCTTGTGGGATATGAGAGATAGTTCCATATTTCGTAATGGTAAACAGAAATTCAGTGTTTCAGGTCAAGAAGCGATACACATTTTCAATGCACGACCAAAAAACACTTTAAACTAATGAATCTGAACAGCACATTTTTTCATCCTCTGCCATTTTAATTATACGTTTGATGAAGCTTCATGCATTATTCGGTTCTTTATCAAGTGTTAAGACTTCAAATACATTGCCTGGAATATACGTAGTAACATTGGCGGTTATAAGCTCCTCAAATTGGGAATTTGGATATAGGTGTTTTGCTAAAATCGAAACTCGACTACCCTTCACGCAAGCCGCTAGCGGTCATCCGGTGTCGGCTACTGTTAGGCCACCGGTCCGTTAGAGGTAACATTGCTGAGAGAAACACGCCGGCGGTCCACCAGCGGGCCGGCAGCGGTAAACGCTAGTGGCATGCCACCCAGTGGCAGATTGGTGGGTTGCGTGTAGGGCAATTGAGATGTTTTTACAGGAAATAAAAAAATGTGTAAATGAAAAGAAACTATTAAAACTTTTAACACAATTATATCTAAACTAATCTCTCTCTACTACTCTCTCTCCTTTTCTCTTTCCATTTCTCTCTCTCTCTCAAAAAATGTTAGGAACGTTGGAATTTCACCCTATTGGGTCTAATCTTACCTATATATATATATATATATACATATATATATATATATATATATATGATGCGAAAGATGAGAGAGAAATAGTAAGCTAATCCGTGTAAATATCACTTCAATATATTCAATATAACTTATTTTGCACATCTATAGAATTTCTTGAATCACAATCAATAACTAGAATAAACATGCAAGATATTTTCTCATAGAGAATCAATCCCTTCATAAAGGAAAAAAAAAACTCGATGAAAGATTATTCTTTCAATATACAACTTTTAACATAATTTAACACTTTTTTTTAATTTTTTTTTATTCCTCTGAAATAGCAATGTTTTTCAGGTCGAATTCGAATGTTTTTCTTGTTTCCAATATTGGTTTCTGATGTTACATTCATTTTAATTCATGGAAATAATGAGATCAATCTTTCGCCTAGGTTGAGCTAGATTGTATTCGCTTTGTAGACGCAAACCGTGTAGTCATAATGTTCAAAGAAATTGTAATTGCATATGCAAAAATACCCAGGAAACTTTATTTGGAAGGAACTCTTCATTCCAGCATAAACGTTAATAACACTGAAAATAGAGTCAATGAAAAAGATTTGCCTTTTTTTAAAAAAAACAACATGGTGCATTGATTTCTGCATAGACATTTGAAAATAAACCTTTTATTGATTGAAATATTTTAGATTTGACATTATCTATACCCTAGCGGTATCTGCGAGATGTAAATAAAATACTGAATTGTTGCTTATTTAAACATTTCACCATTTGTCAAATTCATACGAAAATTCTGAAATTTTACATCATCTAGCTTCAACCATTATGCACAGATGATCGTCAAATATTTGAAGTTTATTTTATATTCAGATGGAAATCGAATCACCACATATTTCTATGTTTTCCTTCTAAATTTGATTTCATGTAAGCCTTTATAAATTTTCATAAATATTATCTTTACTAGGGAGAAAAAAGTACAACCGTTAACTGCTTTTATTTACAGTAAAAATAAACCAGGGATTGCACTATTTGATTAATAAATAGTATCTGCCACTGAAGGTTTAAAGATTGATTTTCATTGCTCAGTTCAATCCCAGCTTATGATAATGTTTATTTATGTAGGGGTGATGATTTTTTAGAAGATTTTCATGTGGTATGAATGTTTCTTTTTCGCGAATTATAGATACTGTAAAATTGACGTTAATTTCAATAACAATCGGATAGAAATGGTATTACCACTATAAGAGGGAAGTAAGAGTCGTCAATTTGAATTCAACAATGACGACCTTTACCTAAGAAAAATACAAAAGAAAATATACCAGAAAGTTTCGGAGATTAAATTTAAAGTCATAAAAGTAGAAAATGTACTTAATTGAGAATTGTGCTTATATCTGAAAAAGCCAATTGCCTGGGAAGAAAATAATGATTGTATTTATGTATTTTATAATGATTTATTGTATTTTAAGTAAGGAAGAGTAAGTAAAATGAGAGAAGAACGGCGGGGAAGTGTTGAAAAGACACAGAAGAGTAAAAGGAGTAAATCTGACAGAACGTGCAAGAAAAAAAAAAAGCTATTGAAAAAAGGAGAGAAGAGATAAGTGATATTGGATGGAAAGAGTGAAGCAGATTCGGATAAATTAACAAAAAGACTGCAAAAGCCAACAAAAACATCTTAAATGTTTACTTGATGAACAAAGGCTTAAATGTTCCCTTTAAATATTCGCCTTAAATATTCTCCTGAATCTTATGGAAATTATCAATAGCGTTTCAATAAAAGCAGAGAAGTCAGAAAATGTCTCAAGCTCTGAAAGCAGTAATTTTGACAAGAGAGAAATATTGTTGATGTAACAATGGGAGACTTCTACACTTCATATAAATTAATATTTTTAAAGTAAGAGAGTGATCAGCATTGGCATTTTAGATTCTCCATTTACTGCCTGCGACAATCCATTCGGAAGAATTGAAAGAATATTAAAGTGAAAATCTTCTGTATATTCAGAACAATTTGATCACTGACAGACAGACAAAAAATACGTGCATCATACTGTGCATTCGAAAATATAGGTTTGACCCCTGTTGGAGAAAACGTGTCCCCCTTTGTAGGAAAAAGCGTCATTTGATCCGACGCTCTTTAACGCTCGGTCAGGAAGTCTCTCTCTCTCTCTCTCTCTCTCTCTCTCTCTATATATATATATATATATATATATATATATATATATATATATATATATATATGTGTGTGTGTGTATATATATATATGTATATATGTACTTATATATATGTATATATATGTGCGTGTGCGTGTGTATATGTATATATATCTATATCTATATCTCTCTCTCTCTCTCTCTCTATATATATATATATATATATATATATATATATATATATATATATATATATATATATAGATATATATATAGATATATATATATATACCTAAGTATATGATTGGTGTAAACGGAATAAATTCCAATAACCAACAATTACTATAAAAGAGTGCTCAATACAGAGTAGATCAGATATAATCATTTATTTAAAAATTATAACACTATAAAATCACTAAAAAATAGCCATTTTGTTTCAGCACCTTCGGTGTCTTATCAAGTGATGATGTTGAATGTAAAATAAATGCTTTTAAAATTTTCAAATTAATTAACGATCCTTCGTAAGGGGAAAACGCTTTTACAAAATTTTAATTGGTTATTTTTTTACTTTTAATTTTAATATCAAATTTTATCATATAATTTAATACTTATTGGTTAGAATAAATTCTGTTTTAGTATAACCCCAACTTTAAAGCTCTTAATAGCTATTATGACCTTACTTCGTTGACAAATTTTTTGAATTCTCCTATACTTGTGTTTTGATTGGTCATTCTAGCTTTTGTAATAATTATATATATATATATATATATATATATATATATATATATATATATATATATATATATATATATATATATATCAGTGTCTCATGTTAAACAATTTTGTGTCAGAGATTTTAAAAGTGTGTCTGAGTCATATATTTTCAAAGGAATAAAGGATAAAACTACTCTGCAAATGTTGCATTTGTCGAATATGCCGAGTCATCAAGGATGTTTCCCTTCCCAACCCAATTATATTAATTCTGGTCAATAAATTAACTTGCACAAAAGAACCTTTATATGCAGGAGAATACATGTATGTATACCGTGTCCAGAATTTAGATATTTTCTTTTCAATTGCAGCTTTCAAATTTCAATATGTTGATTGTAATGTCATGTACTAACAATTTTAAAAGAAGTAAACAAGTCATCATACAATAAGCATTTTTAGAGTCCACTAAATGTATAGCAATCTATTTTTCACAAGATTACATCAGAGATTTTTGGACGCTTGCAATTATCATAGTGAACAGATGTTACATCTTTGTTTTGAATTTTCTACAAAACAGATGTCATCATGTCTAGAAAAATGGAAATACAGTTAATGAGATGCTGTGCAATATTTCGTTCTGACAATTTATATGGAACCAATTTTCTACATTTTTATCTATTTGGAAGGAAAGTAATTATAAATAAATATAATATACTACAGCCCCAAGTACATTCCTCACCAAGTTCTATAAATGTTCTCACACACTTCGCAACACTTTCTGCGATTGTTGAATAGATGAGATCATCACCTAAAAGAGATTGCAACTCATTACTTTCAAACTATTGTAGTCTACCGCTGCAAGGTTTTTCCTTCTATTCAAATTCGGCGTTCTTGAACTTCTCAAAGCATTTAGGACACAATCCACTCTCCATATCACTCTCTACATCAGTCAATCTTCTTCGCTTCCTCTGTTGTTTGGTTCAAGTTCAAATGGAGAAACATGGTGATGCGCGGCCATTTTTTACTTTTCCCAATACAGGTTAATGAACATTGAATACACTACACGAAGAACGGTTTTTAGCTTTATATTCTGTTTTTATTTATAAAAAGTACGGCTTTCTCTTATACCTAATATATATATATATATGCAAACAAATACAAACATACACAACCCCCATATATATATATATATATATATATATATATATATATATATATATATATATATATATAATGTGTGTGTATGTATGTATGTATGTGTGTGAGGAAGATGTATATTAGTATCCGAAATACAAATATACAAATATAAAATCACACACTATTTCTTATTTCATTCGAGCTGGAAAAAACAAGGTGGCAAAAGGATATTAAAAGTTTTAATATAAAAAACAATTTTGACATATATTCTGGCCTTAAAACACTAACCTACGACACGAAGGCGAACTGCGTTGCCATTGAAAAACTTTTCCAGATTCTTTCAATATATATATATATATATATATATATATATATATATATATATATATATATATATATATATATAATTATTTAAATAGAACATACCACTTCAAGGTTCCCTTATTATAATTTATTTCACTAGAAATTTTTTTCTCTGGACAATCAGACCTCAATTCCAAGGATGAAAAAATGAATTTAAACTTACATTTTTGAAGGGCAGAAAAATGGAAATATATTTTGGAATACATCTTAAGCTCTGTTGAGTCTAGTATACTTCCTTAACAACCGGCAACTCTGTGAATTGAGCTCAGTAAAATAACAGCATAATTCAAGAGAGGCTGGCTTGTGATAAAATTGATGAAAACAAACGATAAGAGGAAGATGGGTGAAAAATTAAATGGAAATGATTTTCGAAAATAGGTTAAAATCATGAGAAAATTTGCGAAGATGGTAAAAAGAACGAGAAAAATTTAAATGAAAATGAAACATGATAAAAAAAAAGGAAAATTGGGGAGTATGATCGAGAGAAAGAGAACGAAAAATGTGTAGAGTAAGTGAGAAGCAGAAGAAAATATTTCAATGATAAATGAGAGAGAAGGACAAAGAATAATGGGCCCTATTATTGTCTGACATAATTAAGCGAACAAACCCTGAGATAAACTTAAAGAGAAAATGACAAAAACAGAACTATTTGAAAAGACAAACATGCGCACGTACCCAGAGACGCAGAGTAATCAACAAATATAGAGATAACTTTGATTATAACAGAAAATATAGAAAAGCATTAGAGATCATAGTTTTAATTCAAGAAGAGAACTGATTTGTGATTGCAAATAGGGAGGGAAAAGAAATATATTTGAAGAGAGGGAGAGAGAGAGAGAAATGGAGTGGGAGAAAATGAGTGAGATGGAGAGAGAGAGAGAGAGAGAAAGAGAGATAATCAAAGAGAGCGCACGAAGAGAGAAAGGGAAAAAGATATAAAAATCAGCTCAGAGCCGACGTATAAATGAAAGTTGTTCATGTGAGATTGATTATGTGTTTGCAGACATTTTGCTAATGAATTTATTGAATTAGAAAATGGATTCGGGATCCTCCAAGGATCACAACACAACGCAACGTATAGACAAAAGCGATTCAGCTAACATTTTCTGCCTCGTCAAATAAGGAAAGAGATTCAGCAGAGGAAAGATTCACTAACGCACGCAAATATAATGAAAATATCAAATTAAATTTATATAACCATTCATAACGAATTTTAGGTAAAGGACAGTAATCAACGTTGACAACATAAATTCTGCCTTATGTCTGACAAAGCCCAAATTTGTAAATATCAAATAAAACTAACGTTTTTGGTGCAATACATTCAATACTCACTGGATGTCTCACCATTATGGATGCGTTTCTGAGCAATTAAAATTTTGTAAATATTGATACACATACGCGTATTTGCGTATATTGATACCCACAACACTTGTATTTTTTCTGTCTTGGATATTTTGGTTAAATTTCCGAATCATCTTTTTCGCCACGACAGTCAGCAAAATCCCACACATCTAATCCTATAAATTTCACAAGTCTTTTAGAATTCTTTTTAATCAAAATTTTATCCTGGATAGAAGTTAAAAAAGGGAAATATTTTCATAAAAGTACTGAAGAATATTAAAATATTAGGATAGTGGCTATTTCTTTCTCAAAATATGACTTGAACTATTTCTTGGATGTTATAGATGAAAATTAGCTATATGATAGGGTAATGTTTAATCTGAAGCCATAAACCACAAATATTTATATCTCGCCTAACTTCATAATATCGTAATGCTAAAAGTAAATGATGAAATCATGCATGTAATAAAATATGATAATTCATAATTACCTATTTATTCTCTGGTAGAAAACGTAATGAATGATAAGATATTTAGAAGCGTAGGTTGAAAGATAGTTGCTTATTCCATGATCAGATGAAACGTCCGGTATATTTTACCAAAAACTTATTAAAGTAAGAAACTTAGTAAATTAACGCCACAATCATGTAACCGAAGAGAGCAGAATTTACGAACAACATGCCCAACAAATGACACGTTATCCTGATGTGAATTTGACAATGGAACGCAAGTATAACTTAATCAGCAACCATTCCCAAGGAGATAAATATTTTGTGGTTCTTGTTTTGCTCACCGAACGTGCTTCGGACACAACGATACGTATTATTGAAATGAAATCATATCCATTGACCAACTTCCTTCTCTATGATTACTTACATTATTTACATTACTGTTATCCTCATCACCCCGCCTTCTTAAGGTGATTGGAATTTTGAACCGAAACATTTATTTCGTCCACATGGCACAGTGGATAAAGGCGTTGGTTAGATCCAGTGACAAGACCCAAAGAGTTGTAATCATAATACCTCATCTGAGTCATAGATAGATATTACTTCTCTATATATTCTTCGTCTTAATGTCGCAAAGGTTCCCAAGTATAGAATAGTGAAGAGCGCTGTAGAAGATTCTTTCTAATTATAGACAAGAGAACATTGAAAATATTAAAAGATATTAAGACAAAGGAAATACTGAAAATATTAAAAGATGTTAAGACAAAGGAAATATTGAAAATATTAAAAGATGTTATGAAAACGATTGAAAATATTTGAAAGAATGGCTATCGAACAGATACGAACAAGCCACTCCTTTCCTGAAGCGATCCTTCACAGGATGTATATAAATTTTGGAAATGTACCAATCGAAAAAAAGGCTTGTCTCTGAACTTACAATAATTCTTGTCATTTACTTTAACCCCATTATCAACTTTCAAGAAATCTAGAATTTTACGACTTACAATACTAAACCCAAACATTATTCCATCTCTCCCTGTTGACTTCTGGCTTACGGCTATAGCACATTTAAAACGTCGTACGATTGCCGAAATTAAGCCACATCGAGACTGGTCAGTACCTAGATGTGTGACTGCTTGCGAATATGCTTGTTCCAATTCCAGTAGGGTTAATTATATTCATTTACCCTCAAGTACTCTTGTGAGAGGTAGGAATCCACCTCTTTCCTCCACAGCTATGACTTAATTAGTATCAGTTCTTGTATTAGTAAATGATCAACGTCTCCAATAAATTCTTGCAATCTGAAAATATTTTCTGGTTTTAAATAACCTGCAAATGTTGATAAGTTGTAAAAACATGTCAATCAAATCAAACCCTGTTGGCTTCTAAATAGTTTATTGTTGTCTATTTCCACGAAAGTCTCATCTTCATAATTATAAAAAGCCATGTTCATTTTTCACACTCTGTAAAACTAAATATTGCACGAATTGGCAAAATAATTTTCAATGACACCAAATTAAGTGAACAGCTTTCAGTCCCTTCCAATATTCAGCGACTAGCAAATTTGTTGTCCATCATTAAAATGATGTCTATGAAAATGGCAAAAGATAAAAGCAAAACATCGCTGAGAAGCAATGAAAACTATTGCAAGTAATCATGATATGGAAACAAAGACTTATAATTAACAACAGAAATATAGATTTGTAGTTTATAGGGCATACAATGAGGAAAGCGGGCTCAGAAATGTTGACACTCTCAGGACATATTAAAGGCAGGAGAGATAGGGAAAAACAAAAGAAAAAGGACAGGAAATTGTGGAGAGCTAGGATCACCCATGTCCTGAAGGGACACGGCACATACAAGAAGAATTATTTTAACAAAATTATTAGAGAGAAGCTTGATGAAAAATTATAGAAGTTTAAAGAACCAATATTAAGCTGAATAATAATAAAATAATAATTTATTAATATATAGAGAATGCTCCGTTTAATTTTTATGCATAATTGTATCCCTAATAGATAATATAAGCTGAAACACGCACAATACATTGCTGATATAAATATAAATATACGCTGAAAATTTTACCAACATCTGATTGTAAATACGAATTTTATTCTGAAGAATTTACTTGATAATAAAATCTGACAGAGTGTACATATTTTGGAGGATCTTTACATGCATTGCGTTTGTACAATGATGACCATTTTCCGTTCTGCTTTTTAATTCATTGCATAAATATTTTCCGTTCGAACTCGTTTGTAAAAGAGTACAGTTTTAGCAAACAGACTGATTAATTCAAAACTTTCTTGTTTCCTTTTTTTGATAAACTTATTACAGCTGCTCTGCACAAAATGCCCCAAGCTATTTTGTTGGTATCTTTTTTTATTGCGTTCTATTTACACAAAAGAACACATTTTCTCTCTGATAAAGAGCACGTGCTTTTTTGTCAGTACCGCATTTTCTCATTTCTTAGCGAATGTCTTTTAAATATCGATGCTGCACAATAAATGGAATAAAACTTATAATGTCTACAGACGGTAGATAAAACAATCAAAATCACAGTCGCAGACACTGTAGGTTCTAATCGATGAAGACAAAAAAATCAAATAGAAACATTTTATTGAAATTTGCTTTAACACTTGTCTTTGTTTTGTTTATTCGCTTTATTTCTCTTAGCTTTGCTTTTGGCAAATTTCTTTCATTTTTCTTCTTTTTCATTCGGTTTTTCAATATTTCTTTATTTATCTTTCAAATTGTTTTCTTTTTTGCTTTGCTTGTGTCTGCTTTTTCCTTCCTGTCCTTTTTGTCTCTTATTTCATGTTTTTCCTTTTCTTTCTTTCTTCTTTTATTGTTTTTAATACATCATTTTTTTTTCTTTCTTTAAATAAAGATCACCAATCCTTTTTATTTAATTTTTTCTTTTTGATTGCTTTCAGTGTTTAATTTCTTTCTTTCTTTCTTTCTTTCTTTCTTTCTTTCTTTCTTCTATTTTATATTATTTTTTTCTTCTTGAATTATTTTTCTCTTTTTTCCAATTTTATAACAATTCTTTGCATCCGTTTCAAAATATCGATAAAAATATTTGAATACAAATAATGTAACTGGAAAGACCGTATAACACTATTCTAAAATATTCACTATTACGTTTGCTGTATATATATATATATATATATATATATATATATATATATATATATATATATATATATATATATATATATATATATGAATGAAGAGATTTTTAGTGGTACAAATCATGAGTATTGCTTTAAATGTATTAACCTTAACATTACAAGGCATAATGAGAGATAAAAAAAATAAAAGGCGGGAAAAACAATTATAACGGGAGAATTTCAAGTAAAATATAATAAATATGAAATATAAATTAGTCAATGATGGAAATCGGAAAACAATTGAACTACTAGAAACTGATCCCAGCAGACTCTTTCGTTGCTACACAGCGAGGGTCTGCGGGACCTGATGTAAACAGGCTCCAGTACTTTCAAATGGAAAATTGAATGTGAATTGGTTAAAACAGAGAACGAATCCACACTAAATTCCATAGCACACTTTCTGCTATTTAAATGGTGTTCGTAAATTGAGGAACAATAAGTATTGAGATTGAGTTCATTTTGTTGTAAGGTATGGTTCCTTATTTTCAATGGGACATGTTGTTTAATTCTAGTCAAGCCACTGCGTAGTTCCCACTATATAACTGATACCGTAGTTACATTCATACTTATAAACTACAGAACTTATATGATGAGGGTAGGGAGAATATTCTTACGACTAGAAGATAGAATCGATCTAGTACCAAATACAACACGCATCTCTGCAGAAAAATAACAATTCTGCACATTTAAAGAAATTTGCCCTGTTAGGCTTTCACCATTTTCCCCCAATACACAGAAATTTTAGATACACAGGACATTTTGCCATAACAAATGGCTTAATTTTTCTGAAGTCAGCAATCCTATTAATCACAGATTTGACAACAGTGGGTGGCTACCGATTACTGCATAAAGTTTTCGTTATAAAACTGATTTCACTATCGAGGAACTCTTCAGAACTGTTCTTCAATGTCCTATGCGTTAAAGTTTTTATAAGGTTTATTTTGCGCTCCTTAGGGCAAAAAGAACCCTAAAGTAGACTTTCTATAAACCGACGTACGAAAAGATGTTGGTCTGCGATGTATCAATACATCCAAGAAAACAAGTTTGGAATAAACCTCTCTAAGCGGTAAACTTCAAGAAAGGATGAAGATTATTAAGGGAGGAAAGAAATTGATCCGCCTCAGTTTCATCATTAAATAGGCAAAAATGTCAACAACATAACGACGATACAAAGAGGGACATAATGGATCATTAAATAATCTCTCCTTATAAAACTCAACGAATCTATTCGCCAACGCAGGGCCGAAATGGGAACCCATGGCAACCCCTTCAATCTGATGGTACATCATATTGTTGAAACTAAATTCGGCAGATTAAGTAGCAAATTTCATTAATTCCACAAAAATTACTTCAGAAACATCTAGAGGGGACAGAAAACTGCGATAAAGAAAATCCCTTCAGATAACTTTTTCCATGAAGGGAACACAGGTAAACAAGGAATACACATCATAAGAGCGCATAAATTTGCCGGAAGAGGGACAACTTTTAATAAGCTTAACAAAGGAATCAATTCTTTATAGTAAATGAGCTATAGTTCTGTAAAACAGGTTGTAGCACTTTAGGAAGCCATCTGGCAACCTGATGTTGTGATGACCCTATTATTGATAATATAGGTCTTAAAGATACACCCTCCTTATGGAGTTTTGGAAGACCATAAAGGCAGAGTTTAACAGAGCCAGAGGGTCTAATTTCTTCAGAAATTTCAGGAAAAAAATCCCACTTTTAACCCACTTCAATAGTTGTTTCTGGAATTTTATTTCTATTGAAGTGGTTGCATCAGATTGTTCAACAGGACCTAATTTGATAAATTTGAATGTATCATTTCATATTGATAACATTTTAGGAACATAATGTAGTCCATTAAGACAACATCAGCCTCCCTGCTTATCAGGTCTAGAAATCACGAAATCACTGTTTTCCTTTAGAGATCTGATAATACGCCTGTGCTCAATTTTTCAGTTTGATTGAGAAGTAGCGAGAGGAGTACGAGAAATCAAGTGAACATAATTATTTAATTTGGCTCTAAGGTTACCAAAAGCAGCAGAGGAAAGAGGGACAAGTCTTGCAAGTTGAGAGAACAACACCTCAAACTCGGAAAACGCGTTTTCTTTGTCTGGCATGATGGATGATACACAAAACTCCAAGCTATGAGCAAGAACAATCGATTCCAACTCAGACAATTGATAAGAATAATTAAAGATCATATCCTTCGTATTCGGTTCCACCATGGAACCATATCTCTTGTTTCTTAAAAATGCCACTTTATTTTCTAGATTAATAGCTAATTTCTGACAACCCCTCTCATGAACAAATCCTACATAACGAGTGAACCTCAATACATCAAAAAAGGAAATTGTGTGGACACATTCATACCATAAATCATTATACCTCACACAAAGTAACCCAAATTCTAGTGGAAAGATTTTGTAGAAAATCATTTATGAAAATATTTTCTATTTTCCAACTAGAATTTAGTTTGGCCTTTTTTATTCTAAATTGAATAAAAGAAAGAAAAACCTGGTGCAAAATACATTTACTTAAAAACAGTATTATTCCTCAATGTTCTTAATTGTGCTCTAATCTGTAATATTTTATTTAATTTCAAAACTAAATTAGAATTGTAGCTTAATTTTAAATATCTAAACAGGTTTTTAGTGGTATAAGATACATGAGTATTGCTTTAAAAGTATTAATCTTAACATTACAAAGCATAATGAGGGATAAAATATAAAAGGCGGGAAACACAACCGGTTTGGCTGCCGCTTATGAAAGTTCGGGAGAATTTCAAGTAAAAGATAATAAGATAATAAATATGAAATATAAATTAGTCAATGATGTAAATGGGAAAAGTTTGAATATATATATATATATATATATATATATATATATATATATATATATATATATATATTGCATGGTTTGCATGCACTAATACACATAAACACACACACACACACATATATATATATATATATATATATATATATTCATATAAACAAATCACATGCGTTCATGTGTTTGCAAGTGTGTGTGGATGTATTTCTGTATATTTGTCTGTATGTTATATATATATATATATATATATATATATATATATATATATATATATATATATATATATATATATATATATAATGCTAGTATGAAATAGAGGCACCATGGTACATGAAAGAGTGGTTGCATGCTTATGGTGGATATTGTAAATTTCAAAGAAAAGCCAAAATATAAAAAGTGTAAATTTATCTGTAAAATGACACGGTGTCTGGATGTCAAAACCGATGGAAAATATGTTCAGTTTGGAAGAATGATAAAGAAAACGGGAAGAAAGAAATCAGTGCTCACTTGAGTCTTAGCAGTTGGTGTTAGTTGATGAACATTTGAATGTAGCTGATTATGAAGCACTTAAAGTATTTTTTCTTTTTATCATAAATGAATACTGAATATAATAGTAGAGGGCCATTAGTTATTTAATTTTTGCTGATCAAAGCTTGAAAAGCTCGTTTATTTATTCGTAAAACTGAAAACTTCATAAGAACGAATAAATGTTTGTCATCGCATTTTCTTTTTTTATGACAAGTATTAAATAACAAAATGATGATAATAATCAGTGTCTATAGATATTTTGGTAAATACGCACTTATACACACGCTCGTACATGCGAGTATACACACACACGTGAGGGCTCTCACAGACACAACCATATACATTCAACAGGAAATGATAATAAATATAATACACACCTATTTTAATTAATTTTGATAGCCATAAATCATTGCCACCTTTCATATAACGGAAGGTAAAATGTCTCTCCACCTACTTGTATAAGTATGAAAGCTGATAGAAATAGAAAATTATTGTTAAAGTATTGCGTCGGAAAAATTATCTTTAAAAAGTTTTGGTAAGTCAGTGCCACAATTGACATTTGTTAATAAAAGGTTACAAATAAAATATCGAGAAAAATGATGGCGTTGATAAGATGATGGAATTTCAAATGTGTCGAAAATTGGTCTGAATATAAGAGAAAGGATTAAATCAGAATGGAATTTGTAGTAATATTGTTTCCAAACGAAATAATAGAAACGAAAGAAAATGTCATAACCACTGGATTACAAGCCAGCGTTCGGAATTGCGATTTTGTGAAAGTGCCATGAAAAATCCTTATTAAATAAAATGAAAATGATCGCATTCAACAAAAATAATTCCGTTAATATTGATGAAATGCGAAAAGTTGATTTCAACGGATAATGGAAAATGTTACTGCAAGAATATTTCCCACCATTTTCGCATTGAATAATAATAATAATAATAATAATAATAATAATAATAATAATAATAATAATAATACACATCACCGAGTCCCGATTACAGAGATAGGTAAACAATTTTATGGGACTTTACAATACACACAGACAGAACAATCAAAGCTAATCGCCCAGACATCGTGATCAAACACAAAATCAATGTCCTTTCTTATTGACATTGCAGATTGTAATGTATCTTTGAAGGTTTTTAAAAAAACTATAAAAATACAAGGATCTTGAAGTGGAAATTTAAAAAAAAATGTGGCACATGAGGATATCAACAATTTCAATTCGAAAAGGTTTCGAAAGATTCATTGATGGGTTTCCTGGTAACCCATTCCTTAAAGAAATACAAAAAATTGTATTCCTAAGTACAGCTCACACATCACTAAGAACGTTATCTATATAAAATGTGTTTGATCTTAGTTTTTTTAAAACAAAAATGATCAGTGGGAAATTTCATTAAGCCATTCTTGACTTTAGATCTCTGGTTGGGACCAGGAATGAAATGTGTATACAAGAGAAATCAAAGGAAATAATAATAATAATAATAATAATAATAATAATAATAATAATAATAATAATTTTTTTTTTTTTTTTTTTTTTTTTTTTTACCCTAGTCATCCCATATCTCTGTCGGTGCGTGTATATGTACATGTTTGCTAATCTCTCTCTCTCTCTCTCTCTATATATATATATATATATATATATATATATATATATATATATACATTGAATGTACATGTAGATATGTCCACACTGACAGGGATCATACTGTATTATATCTGTGTTTTCTGTTTTTTTTTTTTTTTTTTTTTTTTTTTTTTTTTCATGGCTACAGGTGTAATTTTCCTACAATGCTCTGCCCTTTGTCTATCATCTCTTTGAGTGAATATTCTAAAACATATCTTTCAGCGGCAAGTAGGTTGAGAGATGACCGGAAAAGTATAACTTTTATTCCCTTGCTCCTACCCCTCTGTTTAATGAATTCTTCGATATTCCCCCTACCAATCTGTAGTATAAGTCCAGCCTACCCCATAAAATTTGATAAGTATCTGTCGTTGGCGACGGAAAATTGAACATTTGTGGATAGTCACTTGTGCCATGCTGCGAAGTTGTAAGAAATGGTAAATGTAGCATCTTTGAATGATACTTTTCCTTTAGTTTGATATGATTGTAAATCCTAATGTCTCAAGTTAATTCCTTGCTTTTCAGTCCCCTTTTCTCTCCTCTAATAATTTTTTTTTTTTTTTTTTTTTTTTTTTTAACTTGTATTTCAAGTTTTAATCCACACCCCAGACCTTAAGCGGACACCCGTGTCCATTTTTTTTTTTTTTTTTTTTTTTTTTTTTTTTACCCTAGTCATCCCATATCTCTGTCGGTGCGTGTATATGTACATGTTTGCTAATCTCTCTCTCTCTCTCTCTCTCTATATATATATATATATATATATATATATATATATATATATATATATACATTGAATGTACATGTAGATGTGTCCACACTGACAGGGATCATACTGTATTATATCTGTGTTTTCTGTTTTTTTTTTTTTTTTTTTTTTTTTTCATGGCTACAGGTGTAATTTTCCTACAATGCTCTGCCCTTTGTCTATCATCTCTTTGAGTGAATATTCTAAAACATATCTTTCAGCGGCAAGTAGGTTGAGAGATGACCGGAAAAGTATAACTTTTATTCCCTTGCTCCTACCCCTCTGTTTAATGAATTCTTCGATATTCCCCCTACCAATCTGTAGTATAAGTCCAGCCTACCCCATAAAATTTGATAAGTATCTGTCGTTGGCGACGGAAAATTGAACATTTGTGGATAGTCACTTGTGCCATGCTGCGAAGTTGTAAGAAATGGTAAATGTAGCATCTTTGAATGATACTTTTCCTTTAGTTTGATATGATTGTAAATCCTAATGTCTCAAGTTAATTCCTTGCTTTTCAGTCCCCTTTTCTCTCCTCTAATAATTTTTTTTTTTTTTTTTTTTTTTTTTTTAACTTGTATTTCAAGTTTTAATCCACACCCCAGACCTTAAGCGGACACCCGTGTCCATTTTTTTTTTTTGATTTATGTCTATATACTGAAATCTAATTATCCCACTTGGAGGTGTCTCTCGGACTTATACTAAGTTAAAACTTAGTATTATCTACCCAACTGAATACCATACACTGTTATGAACTTTTAACTTCGATATATTAATAAACCCACTATCTCAAATCTGGTCTTGCTCTTGGACCTTCTTCAAGTCTCGTCCTACAGCTGGTAATCTGAACAAAATTACCCCTTGGCGGTCAAGGTTAAAGCGCATCTCTACCAATTTCAATGAATACGAAAAATATCTCATACCGGATCGGCCGTCAACCGGGACAACAAGGGCCGCGTCCCTCAGAGAGGAACCAGTCTGAGGTCGAAAAGTCTGTCACTGGAACAAACTCTTCCACACACGAAGAGACAGTAGGTCACCAAACCCGGATTATCGCCAACCTTGGACCAAGTGTCTCAATGCCAAATCGACTAGTAAAAATGAAACGAACGAAATGGAGCCGCGAAGAGTATCGACAAGTTATGACATCCTTCTTCACTGCACTCGAAAACCCAGCAAAGAACACCACCAATCAAACATACCAAATATGGAGAAATATGGTGGGAAATGATATAAGACCTAACCTCAATCCAAACATGCTTGCCAATGTCCGCAGAGATATCATGCGAAACAACAGACTCTCAAAGGCAGAAATAGATAAGATAAAATTAGATATAAGGCAAAATACTATGACCCATCACTCAAACTCTGTTGAGATGAATGTTGAAATAAAGAATGCGACAGAGGATGAGGTGGACGCTAAAGCGAATGAAATACGAAATCATCTCCCAGGAAATGAAACCGAAGATTCTGCCTTAGACACAACCTCTAGTTCTCCAGAAATTGTCACTGAAGATGACTCCAGGTACATTAATTTAGAATTCCTTGAAAACCACGAAGCTGAAATCACCGAAGCGAAAAATGACGTCATCCAAGTACTCAGCAGAGTAACTTTCATACAATTGTCAGACAGAGACCAGCTCCCGAAAATCCATATGACAAATCCCAACAAGCACATCGTGAAAATATACAATGCTGCACTGGAAACACTGTTAACAGATAAACCACCGGGAAACATAACAGAAGTTAACAACGTCATATACGCAACAGCTCTAGCAGCGACTCGGAAGCTTGGTGTCAAGACAATAAATAGAATTAACAGACACAGAGAACCAGCTTGGAAAACCAAACTGATACGAGAAATAGAACAAATCAGATGTGAGCTGTCTATATTAGATGAGCTCACCAGAAACCCTAACATTTCCACACGTAAATCCAAAAAGATCAAACGGAAATATAGCATTAAATCCCTAATTGATATTCCATTGATCAAGGAAATGCTGAAACAGAAACTTCAGCTAAAAGCACAGAGAACAAGACGATACGAGAAACGTTGTAGATTCTATCGCCAAAATAAAACCTTCCGAACAGATCTTAAGAAATTTTACAGGGAAATTGGAAAAACGCCTATACATGTCGAAACGCCACCATCGATTGATAATGTACAGACATTTTGGGAAAATATCTGGAGCAAACCAAAGGAATGTAACCCAAATGCAGAATGGATACGGCGTGAAGAAGAACGACTGCTGGATACACCTCTGCAAGAATGGGTAAATATATCCACAGATGATGTTAGGCAAGCACTAACGAAATCCCAAAAATGGAAATCCCCAGGAAATGACAAGGTGCCCAATTTCTGGCTGTATCATCTCTCATCTACCCATGGCATACTTGCAAAAACATTATCAACGCTTGTAAATAATCCCAATAAAATCCCGGAATGGGTTACTGAAGGTATTACATACCTCATACCAAAAACAACTGAAACAGACGACCCGAAAAATTATAGACCGATAACATGTCTTTCCACAACGTATAAGTTGATCACGTCTGTACTGACGAACCGTACTTACTCCTTCTTCGAAACAAACAGCATTCTCCCGCTGGAACAGAAGGGATGCAGTAGAGGTTCATATGGCTGCAAAGATCAACTTCTGATAAATAAAATGATCCTGGAAAATTGCAGGAGACGACGCAGAAATCTCAGTGCAGCGTGGATTGATTATCGTAAAGCCTTTGATAGTGTTCCACATTCTTGGATCCTTAAGGCTTTGGAAATGTACAAAGTCTCCCCTGTGGTATTAAACTTTCTTAAGCACAGCATGGGGATGTGGAACACAAAACTATACCTTAGGCACACCGGGGGCACTGCTATATCCAACCGTCTGAATATCCGACGTGGAATTTTTCAAGGAGACTCTCTGTCACCTCTTCTGTTTTGTTTATCCTTAACCCCTCTTACACATGAACTGAACAACAGTAGCTATGGTTACAAAATAAATAAGAAAATTTTCAATCACCTACTATACATGGATGATCTCAAACTCTTTGCCAAAGACGACAATGAGTTGAAAGGCCTCCTCAATATTGTTAAATACTTTAGTGACGACATAGGTATGGACTTCGGATTAGATAAATGTGCAAAAGTAACATTCAAGAAAGGTAGAATTACAGAAACACCCTCAATAGATTTAGATTTTGTCATAAAGATTAGGGAATTGGAGCATGAAGAAGCTTATAAGTACCTAGGAATTAGCGAAGGAGATGGCATACAACACACCCAAATGAAAGAAAAAATAAGAAAAGAGTACTACAGACGTGTACGTCTGATACTAAATACTGAACTAAACTCAAAAAATAGAATATCAGCTATAAACACATTGGCTGTCCCAGTGGTGCATTACAGCTTTAATGTCCTTAACTGGACCATAGCTGAAATTAAGCGAATGGACGCCAAAACGAGAAAGCTTCTCACTTGCTATCGCATGCATCATCCCAAAGCTGATGTTGATCGTCTCTATGTGCCCAGATCCGAAGGAGGCAGAGGATTAGTTCAACTAGAACTGTCCTACAAAACTACAACAATTGGCCTCCAGAAATACTTGGAAACTACAGAAGACTGGATGATGGTATGCGTCAAGGAACATGAAAGTAGTAAGCGTCTTTACTCCGTAATGAAAGAAGCCAACAAATTCAAACTGGAGCTTCAAATGGGCGTAGAGATGCAACTACAGCACAATACACCGGCTGAAACTGCAAAATACTTGAAAAAGACAGCAAAGACGAATGCAACCGACCAGATACAGAAGCGATGGCAAGATAAACCGCTTCATGGCCAATACTCTGCCCGTATCAACCAAGCTGATGTAGACAAAACCCGTACCCATCAGTGGCTACGCAGTGCAGGGTTGAAAGCGGAAACTGAAGGTTTTATCCTTGCTGCGCAGGACCAATGCTTGCTAACTAGGAATTATCAAGCACATATACTAAAATATTGTGTCAGCCCAAAATGCAGATTCTGTGATAAATATCCAGAAACGATTGATCATCTTGTATCAGGTTGCACGATGTTGGCACCCACTGAATATAAAACCCGACATGACAGAGTGGGCCAATATCTGCACTGGAAAATCTGCAACTTCTACGGGAAGGAAACTGAAAGAAACTGGTACCAACACCACCCAGACCCAGTTACGGAGATAGGACCTGTTACAATTCTATGGGACTACACAATCCACACTGACAGAACAATCAAGGCCAACCGACCAGATATTGTTATTAAAGACCACAAACAAAAACGGTGCATCCTTATTGATATGGCAGTCCCTGCTGACTGCAATGTATCTTTGAAGATATTCAAAAAGCTGTCAAAATACAAGGACCTTGAAATAGAGGTCTCGAAAATGTGGCATATGGGAACATCAACAATCCCTGTTGTAGTTGGAGCCCTAGGACTGGTTGGAAAAGATTGCAGTAGACTAATTGCAGGGATTCCTGGAAGCCCATGCCTCAAGGAGATACAAAAAATTGTTCTGACAAGTACAGCCCACACTTTACGAAGGGCTCTATCTATGTAACTTTTTTTTTTTTTTTTTTTTTTTTTTGTCAGTGAAAAGTGTCATGATGCCATTTCTAACCTTAGGTCCCTGGGTGGGACCCGGAAAGAAATGTGTAAACGCCAGAAAGCAAAGAAAATAAAAATAATAATAATAATAATAAAGATTGATAACTATCGCTCTCATTGGCGTAGGAGAGTTTGTGGAATAACACTTTGTGCCTGCCCTTCAACATGTAAGGAATCGTATAAATTTATATAATTTTAAATTACTTTTTTCCTTTTCTCTGATTACATTTTAAGTCTCCTTGACTTTATTTAACTTTAATTCTTTCATTTGAATTTTTTCACTTTCCTTTCCATTTTTTTTAATAACCCTCAATATTAAAGTATGATATTCCACCTTATAATGGTCACTGCGACTTTTACTAAGTTAAAACTTTATATAGTCAGTTACATGTCTATACGCATCTGCTACACCATTGAATACAATACTCAATTATGAACTCTTTAACCGTGGATATATGAATATAATTTCCATCTGTACTATCTCATGGGAAGAACGAGCCCTGTGGTTTTCTTCGACTGTCGTCCTAGAGCTGGTAACTTAAACAAAGTTACCCCTTGGCGGTCAAGGATAAAATACAAAATTTTACGAATCTCAGTAATTAGGGAACAAATTGTCATACCGGATCGGCCATAACCCGGGTCAACAAGGGCTGAGTACCTTAGAGAGGAACCAGTCTGAGGCCGGAAAATCTGTCACTAGAATAAACACTTTCAAAAGGGAAGAGACACTTGGTCACCAAACGCGAACTATTCCCAACCTTGGACCAAGTGACTCAAAACCAAATCATTAATAAAAAGAAAACGAACGAAATGGTCTCGCGATGTGTATCAACAAGTCATGACATCATTCTTCACAGCACTCAAAAATACAGCAAAGAACAGCACGAATCAGACATACCAAATATGGAGAATTATGGTAGGAAGTGATATAAAAACTCATCTCTACCCAAACATGCTTGCTAATGTCCGCAGGGACATCGTGCGAAACACAAGACTCTCAAGTGCAGAAATAGATAAAACTAGATATAAGACAAAATGCTATAACCCGTCACTGAATGAGTAGAGAAGAGAGAAAAAAGTAATATAACAGAAAATGAGGTAAAAACTAAAATAAATGAAATACGAAATAATAAACTTCCAGGAAATAAAATCGAAGTATCTACCTGTGACATAACCTGCAGTTATCCAGAGGATGTCACTGACATGACTCCTACTACATTAATGTCGAATTCCTTGAAAACCACAGAGGTGAAATCACCGAAATTGTGCGTCATTCAAGTACTCAGCAGAGTAACTCTCACACAAATGTCATACAGAGACCAGCTCCCAAAAATTCCCAATAAGCACAATGCACAAATATACAACGCTGCACTGGAAACACTGGTAACGGACAAACCACTGGGAAACATCACATAGCTTAACAGCGTCATATAGGCAACAACGTTATCAGCTACTGGGAAAGTTGGGGTCAAGATAATGAAAAAAATTACAGACAAAGAGAGCCAGCTTGGAAAGCAAAACTGATGAGAGAAATAAAAGGAATCAAATGTGAGATTTCTATATTAGATGAGCTCACTAGAAAACCAAATATCTCAACACGCCAGTGCAACAAAACTAAGCGGAAATAGAAAATTAAATCCTTAAATGAAATTCCATCAATCAAGGAAATGCTGGAACAGAAACTGCAGTTAAAGGTGGAAAAACAAGACGATAGGAAAAAAGTTGTAGGTTTTATCGCCAATACAAAATATTCCAAACGGACCTTAAGAAATTTTACAGGGAAAATGGAAAAGCACTTATACATGTCGAAAAGTCACCATCTATTTACAAGGTGCAGAAATTTTGGAAGAATATTTGGAGCAGCCCTAAGGAATATAATCCAAATGCAGAATTGATCTAAAGTGAAGAAGAACGAATGATGGATACACCTCTGCAAGAATGGGAAAATATAACCACAAATAATGTTAGGCAAGCACTAATGAAATGCCAAAAATGGGAATTCCCAGGAAATGGCAAGGTGCCCAATTTCTGACTCTATCATCGCTCATTAATCCATAAAAACACTTGCAAAAAATGTATCAATACTTGTAAATAATCCTATTGAAATCTCGGAATGGATCACTGAAGGTATTATATATCTCATGCCAAAAACGAGTGAAACAGATGATCCGAAAAATTATAGGTCAATGACATGTCTCTCCACAACATATAAATTAATTACGTCTGTCCTGACGAACCGGACTTTATTTTCGAAGCAAACAACATTCTTCCACTGCAACAGAATGGGTGCAGGAGAGGTTAATACGTTTGCAAAGATCAACTACTGATAAACAAATTGATCCTGGGAAATTGCAGGAGACGATGTAGAAATCTTAAAGCAGCGTGGATTGATTATCATAAAGCCTTTGATAGTGTGCCACACTTTTGGAACCTAGACATTGGAAAGTTTCCCCTGTGGTAGTAAATTTCCGTAAGTACAGCATGGGAATGTGGAACACCACACTATATCTAAATCATACCAGAGGCATTGCCACCTCCAAACGTCTAAATAAACAACGTGTAATCTTTAAAGGAGACTCCCTGTCACCCCTACTGTTTTATTTGTCCTTAATCCCCCTTACGCATGAACTAAACAACAGTAGCTATGGTTACAAACTAAACAAGAAAGTATTCAATCACCTCTTCTACATGGACGATCTCAAATTTTTAGGCAAAGACGAAAAGGACCTCCTAAATATTTAAAAAAAAAGTTCAGTGACGATATAGCTATAGATTCCAGATTAGATAAATGTGCAAAAATAACATTCAGGGAAGGGAGAATTACAGAAACACTCTCAATAGATTTAGATTTTGTCATAAAGATTAGGGAACTGGAGTAGGATGAAACCTATGAGTACCTAGGAATTAGCGAAGAAGATGCTATAGAGCATAAACAAATGAAGAAGGTAAGAAAAGAGTACTACAGGTCCGTGCGCCTGGTATTGAATACCGAACTGAATTAAAAAAAATATCAGCCATAAACACTTTGGCTGTCCCTGTGGTGCAATACAGTTTTAACATCCTTAAATGTACCATAGCTGACATTAAGCGAATAGATGCCAAAACGAGGAAGCTTCTTACTTGCTACCGCATACATCACCCTAAAGATAAATTTGATCGTCTTTATATTCCCATATCCGAAGTTAGCAGAAGATTAGTTCAACTAGAACTGTCTTACAAAACTACAACATTTGACCTTCAAAGATATCTGGAAACTACAGAAAAGTGGATGATGATAAGTGTCAAAGAACATGAAAGTGGTAAGCTACTTTATTCCATAATAAAGGAAACCAAAAAGTGCAAAATAGTGTTTCAAATCTGTGTAGAAATAAATACAAGTATTAAACAAGCTAAAGTTATCTAACTAGAAATTACCAAACACACATACTGAAAAATTGTGTTAGTCTACAATGCAAATTCTGTGATAAATATCCAGAAACAATTAACCATCTTGTATCAGTTTGCGCGGTATTGGCACCCACTGAATATAAAACACGGCATGACAGAGTGGGCCAATATTTGCACTGGAAAATCTGCAACACTTACGAAAAGGAGGCTGAAAGTAATAAATATGATAGGACCTGTAATGATATTATGTGACTTTACAATACACACAGACAGAACAGTCAAATCTAATCACCCTGGTTAGACACCGCACAGACAAAATGTGTCTCCTTATGGACATGGCTGTCACTGCAGACTGCAATGCAGCTTTGAAGATATTCAAAAAGCTATCAAAATACAAGGACCTCGAAAACGAAATCTCAAAAATGTGGCGCATGAGAACATTAACAATCCCTGTTGCAGTTGGAGTCCCCAGATTGATTAGCAAAGATTCCAATAGACTCATTGCATGAATCCCTAGTAGCCTATGCCTTAAAGAAATACATAAAATTGTACTCACACGTACAGCCCACTTCTTAATAAGGTCTTTTTCTATCTAAAATATATGCGATGTTTTTCAAAACTGCTCAGTGGTAAATATCATGATGCTATTTCTGGCTTTAGGTCTCCGGTCGGGACCCGGAAAGAAAGGAGTACACATCAGAAATCGGAGGAAATAATAATGATAATAATAATAAAACCCGACATGACAGAGTGGGCCAATATCTGCACTGGAAAATCTGCAACTTCTGCGGGAAGGAAACTGAAAGAAACTGGTATGAACACCACCCAGATTCGGTTACGGAGATAGGACCTGTTACAATTCTATGGGACTTCACAATACACACTGACAGAACAATCAAAGCCAACCGCCCAGATATTGTTATTAAAGACCACAAACAAAAACGGTGCCTCCTTATTGATATGGCAGTCCCTTCTGACTGCAATGTATCTTTGAAGATATTTAAAAAGATGTCAAAATACAAGGACCTTGAAATAGAAATCTCTAAAATGTGGCATATGGGAACATCGACAATCCCTTTTGTAGTTGGAGCCCTAGGACTGGTTGGAAAAGATTGCAGTAGACTAATTGAAGGGATTCCTGGAAGTTCATGCCTCAAGGAGATACAAAAAATTGTTCTGACAAGTACAGCCCACACTTTACGAAGAGCTTTATCTATGTAATTTTTTTTTGTCAGTGGAAAGTGTCATGATGCCATTTCTAACCCGGAAAGAAATGTGTAAAACGCCAGAAATCAAAGAAAATAAAAATATTAATAATAATAATAATAATGAATTTTGCGATTTTCTTGTTGAAACAAAAGAACATCATATATATGAATGCCCTGTTTTAAGTAGACGAAGACTTCATATTAAAATCTGCAAGCATTGCCAAACTCCTAAAATAAAAAAAAAACATTAACACGCATGACTGAAGGGGAAAATATCACAATGCTATAAAACTTTCCTGTTATTTACTGACAGGAGGAGATATAAATATCAAGGAACATGATAATGAAACTTGTATTTTATTTGATATTATCATTCCATCTGATTGGAATATGTCTGTAAAAGACTTGAAGGTATTAAGTAAATATAAAGAACCTCAAATGAGAATCCGCACCATCAAAAAATATAGAGACTATTGGTGACAATGTTGAAGCAATTGATATGATCCAATAAGTCTTTATAAAATCATTAGTGACTCTTTTCCCTATGAGATCCTAAAATTAGTGTTTATCAGTACTGCTCACATATTGCCAATGTTTCCAGTTCTGTATCTAAGATAAACAATATGTTCATCTTTTCCATCTTCTATTGCCATACGTCTTTAGCAATGACATTTTAAAAGGAAATCAAATAATATTAGGTTGGTGCAAAAATAATGACGTAATAATGTCGTTTTTTGACGTCAAAAAACGACATTATTACTTCATTATTTTTTCACCAACCTAATAATTATAATAATGGTCATAATAATCGTATCAGTGCTCACCTTAAACTTTTCTTTCTATGGTTAAAGTGCCACCAACCGCTCTCCGAAGTTCGGCTTTTTCTCATACTTTTTGGCAGAGTAGAAGAAATGAAGAAATGAACAATATTTGGGGCATAAGTAGGTTTCACCAAACATTGAATGAAAGTCCACGGGGAAAAAATTCTTTACCAAAGAAGATGTAGTAGCAAAAATTCATCCATAAAATACTGTTTATTGCCAACAAAAATCATAAATAGATAAAAATAATTCCGTTTTATTGATTTATTTAGTTCAGTTTGCAGATTGATTGTTTCTTTTATTTTACTAGCCGTCTACAGTTTATTTTTAGGCTCTTTAATATGCTGTCTGAATCATTTTCCATCTTTTGTTAGGTCTTTGTCTTTTCACGCGCAACGCATACACACACGCACAGGCACACACACATATAAAGTTATATAAGCATGCAGAGATGTAATTGCTAGGTAAGATATGTGGTTGATTTTGTTCGTCTTGATGTTGATTCCCTTCTCCATCTCTGATTCAGTGTGCTATTTTTTTCAATTCTTACATATATGCAATCGAATTTAAATTGCGCAATATCTTATGATGGTGTTAATAAAAATCAATGTTTTGAAACGTTTGCTGTTCTTAGAGTTTCAGTTCGAGACATGTGCAAGTTCAAGACCCGTTAGAAGCTTTCTTTTTATATTTGATTTTCTGCGTTCTTTGTTTTATGAGTGTTACAAGTTACGATTCAGAGTAAAAAAAAGCAACAATAATAAGATAGATTGAAACTAGAAATAATATTTTAATTTCGACTTGGTCTATCGATCTGTCTGTCGATTGTTCGACATAAAAATAACGATATATTTAAAAGAATTCTTTCCCGCCGGCCTCTATACATTTATGCAACTTTTGAGGAAAGTGGCTATTACTCTTCCTAAAATATCCTTAAATCAAGGAGACTAATAAATTAATAGAAAACTTTTTTTTTTCATTTTAAGCCAGACTGGAGAAATTCTTTCCTATAAGTAGTTTATATGATTGAAAAAATGGTAATCCTGAGGAAAGAGATTGGCTGAATATTCAAGGTGAAATAAGGTCTTATTTTCAATTGATTCAGTTTTGGCAAGAGTGTATTTGCAACGTGAGTGTAGCTGTTATATAGGAAAATGACACACTTTCTATTTTCAGAAGACGTCTTCAGATTTATGTTTATTGTTGAGACATTTTGGGAGAAGATATTATACAGGAAATGACTCTATTTCCACGGAACAGTCATCACGCTTTTGAAGATAATAGTAAGAGTTTAATTTTTTTTCAGCTACATTAAACTATTAAGCCGTTCTTAGTTTAATACATGTTATATGAGGTGATGTACATTTTCTTAATATGACCGTAACAAATTTTACTCTCCAAAATATCTAGATTTCACCGTCTTCTTCTGAGTTTGTCTTTTGTGAATGTAAACAACGATAAGTCAGAAAGATAAACGTTTGAATTAAATCCAGCCATCATGTGTTGTCTATATATGACGGAATTTTCCGTCGAACCTTGTGAAGGATTTTACTTTATATAGCAAATTCATTTTCTTCATAAGAAGCTGAAAATAGATAAATTATTTACTGCTGAACATGATTAATACAAATTTTTATAACTCATTTTTATCATATTATTATTCTATATCTCATTATGTTTTTTTTTATATTTTATCTTATCTCATTGTTTGTTTCTCGTTCAATTAAGTGTAAACGCTTTTGATGCCAATATATTGTGGAAAATAAATTCTGTCACGTTTACGGAATGTTTTATAATTTAAGTTCTTGGATCATTTTCTTGCAAAGAAACTACATTTTAGCATTGATTCCTATTTTTACTACTTAACTACACTTTTAATTTTATGAAATAAATTTTAATTTTCAAATGAAATTTAATATTTGCAGTTTCAGTTTCATTATAACTCACATGACGAATTCAATAATTGAGGGCCTTTCCATAATTATTAAAAAAAATAGTTTTTCCAGCTAAATTAAAGGGAGGGAAAATTAAATATTTAAATGTACATTTAAAGGCTTCTGTGGATGTGCAAACGTAGCAGTTTGTGTGTGTGTGTGTGTGTGTGTAAGTGTGCACGCGTGTGTGTTATTACCAAAATGATTTATAATTCCATCACTCTATATGAAAATAAAAATGGTTTTAGAAGCTGATTTCAACATACATTTTAAAATGCTCTTATTTCTAGCACACACAGAGATTCCCCCATATATATATATATATATATATATATATATATATATATATATATATATATATATATATATATATATATATATATATATACATATGTATGTATGTGTGTAGGCGGAAATCTTATGAACCTGGTATTTCTAAAAGAAATCCTCATCAAACTAATATAGACCCAACTGCTCTATCACTTCATTTGATCACACCAGAGCCGACTCTTCGGTTGCATAATATCATTAATAAGAAGAAAATTATTGTGTAAAGCGAACTAATTGCTCCCTGTGATCTGTTCCTACCACATCGCAAATAATTAGCAACCATGTATAAATCACACATTACTGCCGGATTACGAGGATTTCACAGTTATTTTTATCTTTCGCTACATAATAAGCGATTCATTGAGTCGTCTATATATCATTAAATCTTTATTCCGTAGAAGGAAGACACAATGTTTGACTCATAGTTATTGTAATATGTGTAAGATCCGCCATATTTAGACGATATTATTTCATTTAGTAGCTGTGAAAGAATTTCTAAATGAAGTGCCAGTTTAGTTGTGTCTACCGTAACAATGTTCCAATCATAAACGAAGTGAATTAAGAACTTGGGCTTCCTTTGACTATTTATTATTCTGATTAATAATTATTGCTGAGAGGAATGATACTGTTCGATGCTTATATGTTAGTTTCCCTGGTAACATATCAGTGAGGGCAAATAAAGCAATAATAATTGTCAGGAAATAGTTTACCATTTCTAATTGGGCAATCATTTCATTCATCTGCTCCTGTCAGTGAGCATTATTTCTGGCGATGTAGCTAGGGATGCGTATTTTACAAAACAGTTATATTTTCCTTCACTTATGTGTCAGTTGGGACAAAAATTTGTATTTCTTGATGGCGCCTGTTTTTGCTGTTCAAAGCTAATTCTAAAGCTGATTTTCAAAGCAGTCAGTCCCTTCTGACTCGGAAGATTGTAAAACACATCATTCCTCTCACCATCTAATATTGTGTAAGATATTCTAAACCTTGATTTATTTGCACACTCTGATCAAATGATACAAAATGTCTGCTTTAGCTGTTTATATCTTCATGAGGTAAGTTCATATTACTGGGATGGTAATCAGAGTACCATAGTTTTCAAGGAAATGGGAGTAAAGACGACAAAAAGGACAGCTGAAATTTCTGGGACATATAATGAGGAATGAGGGATTCGAGAATTTGACATCCTCAAGGCACATTGAAGGTAAGGGAAGCAGTGAGAAACAGAGAATAGCTTACCTAATGACCTTGAGTAAATAATGGTAGAACAGCTAGTGGAACATATGGTGAGAGGAAAACATTGCTTAGAGTTACAAAGGATAAGAAATTGTGGAATGCCATGATTTCCCTCGTCCTGAAAGGATACGACAAGAAGAAGAAGAAGAAGAAGAAGAAGAAGAAGAACGAGGAGGAAGAGGAGGAAGATGAGGAGGAAGAGGAGGAAGATGAGGTGGTGAAGAAGAAGAAGAAGGATGAGGAGGAGGAAGAGGAAGAAGAAGAGATGGTGAAGAAGAAGAAAGAAAGAAAATGAGGAGGAGGAGTAAGAAGAATAAGAAGAAAGAAAGAAAGAAAATGAGGAGGAGTAAGAAGAAGAAGAAGAAGAAAGAGAGAAAGAAAGAAAATTATGAGGAGGAGGAGGAGGAGGAAGAAGAAGAAGACGAAGAAGAAGAAGAAGAAGAAGAAGAAGAAGAAGAAGAAGAAAGAAAAAAGAAAGAAAATGAGGAGGAGTAAGAAGAAGAAGAAAAAGAAGAAGAAGATGAAGAAGAAAGAAAGAAAGAGTGAAATAGAAAAATACATTCGGAAGTAAGGAATTGTACTGGAGTGGTTATGCATTAAGCTTCATTATCGATGGTAAATTTCGAAAATTATCTCCTTAAGAAAAAGAATGCAATTAAAGGAATCAGCATAAAACTTTCATTTTAGTAAAACGTGTAGTGAAAGATTTGTGGAAATTATGTAGGACCTGAAATCTGAAATTCATTTATAGCAATTGATAAACTATTATATCTGCTCTTTTCATAATTGCATCATTCATTATTATTATTACTTCCTTCTTATCGTCATATTTCATTCGGTGCGTTATTCTAAGGTATATAATTCATCCATTTTTTCTTCATGTAGATATTTCTACATTTACACGTCAAAACTTTAAAATGTCATATGCATTTGTATGAATATACCAACAGTAAAAGTATCTGTCATCACATGAATTTAAAATCTCCACATGGGAAAAATGCGAAATTAAAAATTGTGTAAAGGAATATAAATGTGAAAGAAAGTCTTACCCCTAAATTTTAGACTTGTGGAAGCTGATAAACTAAAGTTGCGACTGGCTGAACATAAAAGTGAAGTAAAGGCAGCTCATCAGTTTTTTGGATGAGATTAGAACCTTAAAGGATGATACATACAAATGAAGCTGTGCATATTTATAAAGGGCTGCTTATTTAATGTAGAATGTAACACTAAATATGTACACGTGGCTGTTGGATGGAAAAAAAGTAAGTTCCTAGTAAATGACATAATTACTTTTTACACATTTTTTAGAGAATTATTTATCTTAGTGACATAAAAGAGCAAAGCTAAAATTACCAGTTCAAATGTTGTAATAAGGACCTAATATTAGCTGAAATTTTAGCAAATGAAGGTGAACGGAGAACGTATAGAACAAAAGGAGGAAGATATTTATAAGATTAAGTCATGTTGAAATTGTAAACTTATAAAGGAAATCTTCTGCTATTACATCTGCAGTCATTTAAGAAAAAATAGATTTTGAAATTATAAAGATTAATGAAAAACACAAAGAAAACTCAAATCTAAAATGATTATCAACTGGCTTCAATGGAAGGGAAACAACTTTTTTGTCCTATTTAAAATATACAAAATAAACTCATTAAAAGTCAGCAATTATTAAATATTTTAGATAATAATAAGTTCTTATGATTTACAAAAAAAAAACAAACAAAAAAAAACGAAAATTTAAAATAAAGTTATCCAACTGAAATTATATTTGATTTGATGTCTCGAGAAGATCATCTGAAATGTCTGCTAAGTTTTACACGAAGTTAACAAATAACTTCATAAAACATCCTTTCTAGACTTGCATCGATTTTGTTTAGATTTTATTCTTTTGCTGCATTCATATTTTTATTAACATTTCACCGTTTAATTGATTTATGTTCCTTGCATAGATTGATACGACAAGCCATTCTCCACAATGTGAGTTTAAATACAATTAAAGCATATCACGGATTAAAATACGGTAAACAGTCAATTAAATCACTGAGTATAATTTAATAATTCTATATTTATTTTCAAGGATACTAAATCGCTTATGCTAGGACAAAAATGATGGTTCAAAATGATTCTGACACTTTTCCTCATTCTGTATATTTACAGGTATTATATTGAACGAAAATTCAATTTTATTGCTGCCACCTTTGATAGAGTTCAGAAACATTTGCATGCTTTTATGACTTCTTTTCCATTCTGCAATCTATTTTCCATTACGCTCCAAGACTCTCAGTACTCTATTAATATTTCTATGGCAGATATTCAGCTCTATTCTTTAGTTTCACCAGTTCAGACCATTACAGCTACGATGTCATACCGCTTGTATGGTGTATAGTCCCATCATTTGTTCCGTGTTCCAAATCGAAGTTGAAAGGCCGCCGTCTTAGAAAGCAATTTTCCAAGAACTGTCATTTTGTGCAACGGACTCCCACGTGGTTGCTTCACTGTATACAATCTTGACCTCTACGAGCTAGGCGCCAATCGATATCTTTCATCTTAATCCTCATTGCTTACCACCTCATCTTTCAGTCTTATCAAATACTTCATATGTTGTTACAATTTTGAGTGAAATACTGTACCGGCAGGTACTCACTAATCTCGTATCGGATAAAATTTAGTATAAATATATATAATCGTGTATTTAGTCAGTAATACCTCTTTTATACAGGTTTCACTGAAGACGTCTGACAAGGTATTGCGATTAAGATTTGTACGTTAAGCATAATGGAAGTGTTAACAATAAAGACAATTAGCAATAATATCAATTTTGAACATGGCCCCCAACGTGCTGATGTGTTCGAAAATTAACAAAAAATCTATAACATAATGTATGTATTCAGTTAAACAAAAGACATCATTGATAATGGCTAATTGATAGCAGAACGCGCAATTTTGACACAATTTATATATATAAAAGAAATCAATTGTATGAATGTAAGAAAAAATATAAAAAACAATCTCAGTGACTTTTCAGTCGTCTTCAATGAAACCTCTGTATCTCTCTCTCTCTCTCTCTCTCTCTCTCTCTCTCTATATATATATATATATATATATATATATATATATATATATATATATATAATAAAAAGGCTTAAACACTAATATTAGTGTTTAAGCCTTTTTATTATATCCTTACTCTGTCCTGGACATTGAGTTCTACCTGGATTCTACCCTCTTGGAATTTTTTTATACAAAATATATATGTATGTGTATGCATGTATGTATATATATTTATATATTTTGCATCTGTATGTGTATATTTACTACTAATATTATCTCTCTTTCTTTCTCTCTCTCTCTCTCCCTCTCTCTCTCTCTCTATATATATATATATATATATATCTCAATGCTGACGAAGATGCTGCCCTTGCATCTCAGTCCATCTTCTGTGAGCTGCCAAATGAGATAGCAGCCCGATCCAAAAGTTCTCGGGTACAGGTGGCAGGGAAACAAGTTCGGTGCGGAATTGGTATTTTGAAGATGACGCTGGCGTTGCCTCCCATCAAGCGCTTCTCGTCTCTCCTCCTCAAATTTCGCCTCTCTGGCGACGCAGAGACCGCCATCCGATTCGATACCTTGCAAGATCCTCGACTTGTGTTTTTTGTCCATGTTGCAGGAGACAAGTGCACACTTATGATAGTCTCGAATATATATATATATATATATATGTTTACTTTTCTTCGAAAATTATAAATTCGTTAGATTATCTGGCTATGAAGTGAAATTATCTTTCAAGTATTAGATTTAATTATTAACGACCATCACTCCAAACCATAACAAGGGACATGCTCACTAATTTCGATCTCTGAGATTAACATATGAAGACAAAATAAAGTTGACAAAATCAAATTTGATTTTGATCACAACGACTGTAGCCTTGTGCGCAAATAGATGCCCACTTTATTACAGATATGTTACAGATAGCCTTCATGCTCCCTAAAAACAATATTATTGAAGATTTCAGGGAGAAGAATGATATTCGTGATTCTATAATATATTCATTATAGCATTCATATATATATATATATATATATATATATATATATATATAAGCTGTATAAAGTAGTGTTTGCTTACCTTGAAAATCAGCTTTAAGAATTAAGGATTTTATCTGAGAGCAAACAGAAATTGAAATTTCTGTAGGAAATATGCAAATAGGTAATAATGATTTTATGAAACATGTTTAGCGAATTTGAAAATCTTGTTTGTTCATCTTATCTGGAACACAACTAGGAGGAAAGCATTATAGCGAAATATAGTTAGATAAAAAAGTAACAAACATAGTTCGCTTTATATTTCTTTTTTCTGAAGAGAATCAATGTCTCTCCTTGAAGATTAGATATTTTTTCTTTTTATTCTGAGAAAGCTTTCCCCTTTTTGTCTTCGCTTCTTTAAACTTGCGCATTTTTCATTGCTCCATAAGCGTTTATTATCCAGGCTGCCTTACTTGGAAGAGGAACTCTTCATACTATCAAAGTGGGGAAACTGGGAATATCCGCTTCCGGCATACGTGATTACCTATTCGCTATATTATCGTTGTCCTTTTCCATTGAGAATAGAAGAGAGAAAAAGTTTAAAAGAGTTAAAATGTACATACCTTAAGGGATAATAGAAATCATTCTATCTATTCAAATCTATCTGTATCAACATTGGCGGAATCATTTTTTTTATTTGCGCTTTCGTATTACATAGCCTCAATCATCTGCTATCTCTTTCCAAGTATGTCTTTATCTGAATGTCAGTTTTCTTGTCTTTGAAGTTGATGTAGTTTCTGCCAATCTCTTACTAAGGATTTGATGCCAATCTAATTTGTTGCTTTATGACTTTATTTTCCAATGAGTTCTATGACTAATGTTAAGTATTCGCTTTCATTCGTAAGACTTTAAATATTGTTACTTTTTCAGTCTGTCAATGTCTTTGGCCGTTTGTACTTTTCCACATATTGTCTAAGCGTATCTTTTTTTTAAAGCATTAACCCCCGAGAAAGGCGTGAAGCCACTACGATGCAGGGGGTTGCAGAAGATTTGGAGCGAGAGCAGATAGGAGTGATAGAAGAAAGGATGAGGAGAGGGATAGTGGATAGATCACGGTAACTGTAGATGTCAATTGACATTACATTTGAATAGTTGAAGATTATAGCTCTCAAGAAAACATTAATAGGGAAGAGTGTTCCACAGTCGAGAGGTGCGAGGTATGAAGCTATTGGAGCAAAAGAGACGGCTACATTTAAAAGTTTCTACAGTGAAAGGGTGAGAGCGGGATGCCAACCTCGTAGGGCGCTTGAATTCATGAAGTCTGGGAACCAGTGAAAGGATCTCATCGGAGCAATTACCATGAAAGTACTTGTAAAAAAGACAGAGAGAGACGTCGGCCAGCCTGTGAGAGAGCAACTGCAGACGAGATGCCAGATCAGGGCCAATTATATTACATATCTGCCTCTGGATCTTGTCAAGAACTTCGAGGTAAACAGAAGGTGCACCAGACCATATATGGCAGCAATACTCCATGCAAGGGCGAATGGTTGATTTGTATATTTGAAGTATCGATTCCGGGGAGAAAACTTTCCTGGTGCGGCACAGAGAGCCAACTTTTCTCGCGGTGGACGAAGCAATGGACTCAATGTATTTGTTCCATCTCAGGTCAGCAGTCAATGTGAGACCGAGCAGACGCAGAGAGTTCCTCTCAAGAAGTTGACTATCAGACATTCTAATGGGGGACAGGGAAGGATCTCCATTGTGATTAATAGAGAGTAGTTTAGTTTTTTAGGTGTTAAAGTTGACCAGTCAATTCTTGCCACAATTAACAACCGATTGGAGGTCCATTTCAAAACGAGCGGCCAGGTTAGTTTTGTCAGCGACACCAGATTTGTTTTTGAGGCAGGAGTAAATTGTAGTGTCGTCCGCGTAGATGCCAACTTGGGAATCTATGACGTCAGGAATGCCGTTGATGAAAATAAGGAATAGAGTGGGGCCAAGGATGGAGCCTTTGGGAACACCTGCGTTCGTGGGATAGGAACTAGAGGAGAATCTGTTGCGAACGACCTTCAATTCACGGTTTGACAGGAATGATTGTATTAGGTCAAACAATCGACCTGTAATACCATAACCCTGGAGCTTGCGAAGAAGGCCGTCATGCCAAACCCTATCAAACGCTTTGGAGATGTCTAGGGCCATGGCACGAGCCTCACCGTTATCTTGAGGGGATGAAAGCGTCGATTCCAGCTTTAACCCAGGATGAGACCTCAGAAGCACATTCTTGGACAGGGAGTGTAAGACAACATCCCAGCGGACATCGCGGAGGAAGTCACGGAACGAGTCCCAATCCGCTCGTTGATATTAGAGCGAGGTTCTAGTGATAGGAGGTTCTTTGCGGGGGGTGGTGTTGAAGGAAATTTTAACAGATACTACAGCATGATCGGAGTTACCAAGAGGGCAGAGTTGCGTGGCGCTACAAGATTCGGGGATGGAGGTAAAACACAGATCGAGAAGAGAGGCCTTACCTTCCAGGTTGAGGGCAAAACGCGTGGGGAAGTTAACTATCTGCGTGAGGGATTGAGAAATTGAGAAATTAAGTGTTTGAATGCCTGCCCGGTCAGTAGTAGCATTCTGAAGCCACTTGGTATGATGGGCGTTAAAGTCACCAAACACGAATATGTGGGCAAACGGGTGGAGAGAGAGGACCTTGTCTATGCTGTCAGATATGCTATCGAGTACCCCACAGTCTTGAGAGGATAGAGAGCGATAGAGGAAGAAGAGATATTCGGAGACACATGTACGAATGGTCTGGCGATTCGAGAGACAACTCTCTGGCCAGAGGGAGATGGTACTTGACGTAGACACCAAGGCCGTGCACGTGGGTTAGAGAGTCTTTCCTGAGGAGAGAAAGGTAGCCGGTGATCGAGAGATCAGAGGAGGGAATAGACAAGACAAGGTTGGTCTCACACAGAACCAGCATATCCGGGCAGTTTGCAGTGAGGAAAGATTCCATACTGCAGAAATTTGTTCTAATGCCACGGATGTTGGAGAACGAAATGTTGAGGGGTTTAGGCGATTTTTGACGGGCTGGTTTAGGTTTACTTTTTTAGTTCTTTTGAGTCTTCATGTGGAGTAATTGTTGGAAGATGAGAAGGCCTGAAGTAAGAGAAGCAGATGGCTATCGGCATCTTTGAATCTGCATTATCTTTTGGCGTCTTTGTTGCTTGGTACCGTCTTATAAGGTCTTTGATATTCAGTTTCATGGGATCGGAAGAAATGTTCGTAGCGTTTTAAGTGACATTCAAAGAGAATTTTTAGTTATTTGTGCATTTTATCGCACAACCTTAAACCATTTTCGGGACAGCTTCAAACCAGTTCTAAGTAGTTTTTACAGATTTCCAGGGAAGGAAATCTCTTTCCATTAACAGAAACATGACGGAATCGAAGTAAGTGGTGCAAGATCAGGTGCAGGATCATGTGAGTACAGCAGGAGAAATAGAACATGACAGGAAGTCTGTAATAATGTGCCTGCAAAACGATGACGTCTAGCATTGGAACACTAATGGAACACATGGAATGCAGTCCATTTAAGATTTCAATGAAATCGCAAAACACTCAAATATCACAGCAATTCACGTTGTTGGATATTGGTTGAAGAAAGGACTTTGTCTTTACTTCCGCAGCATCGGTGTGTGAACGGAAATCGGAACTGGTGATAGCATAAACAGGAAATGCATCCGGTGGGTAAAATAAGCATGGAGCACAGTTGTCTTGAGCCTAGAATAATCAGGACGCGCCGGTCTCCCGAGCGGAAGGAATTGCTTGCTTGCGTGGGCGCATGCCGAAAGAGGCGTAGCAACACAAAATTGTGTAGGTGACATACCAGAAGAAGGCGTAGCCAACTGATTTTGCGTAGGTGACCAAATGTTATTTAACCGGTCAGAGTCTTCATCTGATCAGAGGGGTTGGCTAGTGATTTAGCTAAGATTTGTCAATTCCTGTGTGCGCAATCCTAACCTCTGTGATTCTACCTCACTCTACACATTCGCCTCAACTCGATCAATAAAGATAATTATATATTTTTATATATAATTGTTCGTCGCTTTCTTTGAGCCCAGCAGCAATATAGTACACCAGGTGTTATCACACACTTGACAACACTCATGTGGGAGATGTGGACTATCACTGCTATGTTTCGCGTCGTGTGAACTGGAATATTTTAATCATTGACTCGATTTGGTCATCATCAACGATTGTAGGTTTATCGGGACATTATCGGTTTCCCACACCGATTACTTGCAATTTTGAACCTAGCGAAGCCCCGAACCCCGGGCGGTACTCCTGCTTGAGGTGCCATCTCTAAAAGGGTACTTATCTTTTACCCTGTTTATACAACCTTTTTGTTTCTTTACATTAAAATAAAATGCATGCAATAACAAATATATATATATATATATATATATATATATATATATATATACATACATACATACATATATATATATATATATATATATATATATATACATACATACATACATACATACATATATATATATATATATATATATATATATATATATATATATATATATATGTATGTATATATACCATTTTCCTTCATATTTACTTGTAATATAAAAACATTTAAAATTTACACTACACATACGAATCACGTAGAAAAACGTGTTGAAATATCACCTTTTACATTATGTATATATGCCATAATTTTGAGCTACGTTTGAAACGAATTTTGTTCCGCCCCACTATATTCTGCATCTGGAAGGTAATATAAGAAGCAACTGATCGGGATTTGATGTGTTCGTCTGGAAACCGAAAGATAATAAAGTCTGGCTAAATGCGCGATAATTTTACTTGAGTGATGCCTTCAAATAAAAATCGAAATATGTCTCAATGCATCTTAATAAATTCAAAGAAATGTCGCTTCGCTCAAAATTAAAACCTTTTAATAATTTACACACTAAAAGTGATATTTCTATGAATTCGATATTGATGCCATTGAAACATAAAGACTGAAGTGTGAAATGCAATTGAATGATTCTTTTACAGCTACTCGGCATGAAAGGAAGCAAAAAACCCGGATGATAGAAACGAATGTTTTACTGTTGTTATTCTCACTCTCACTCTCTCTCTCTTTAAAATCGTGAATTAGTTTTGACAAGTAACCTGTCTCTGATTCCCAACAAGAAGTTTAATTTTGATTTTGTCGTCATCATCGGACAAAATCTTTTTAAAAGGTCGCATTTTATTTGCCTTGTTGTTATTCACAAATAGCCTTATGATCATTTTAGAAATTTGATTTAACCTTCTGATAACACTGATCTACTTCTATTATCTTTGTGTATGTACTTTCGGACTTAGGTGAGAGTATTTTAAAATCTACTGATAGAAATGAAATCTCTGTTCTGATCAATTACTCTATAACACATATATTTATATTATCCTTATCAACCCGTTTTATACTTCATCGTTTTCTTGTTCATAACAAAGTTCGTTTGCCAATCGAAGCGTCTTTAGTTTTCCTTTTTGCCTGTAATCTACGTCTGAATTTATTGAGATAATGTAAAAGAAGTTTTTATACAATTCAGTTTCGATTGTCGTGATCATCTGACAATCTGTCATACATAAAGCCACAGACAATCTCTTTTTTTTGCAGCTTATCTTTGATTGATATTTGTTTGACTTAAGATGCCATAAATTGATTTTAAAAAAAATTGATGGCGTTAAATTATCTTTCTAAGCTCTCTTGACTTTTCGACCTTTTTTTGTATCGGTGACTGTGCCAAACATTGTCTTTTAATTCGCTATATTTCTCGCTCTCTCTCTCGCACACACACAAACAAATATATATATATATATATATATATATATATATATATATATATATATATATATATATATATATATATATATATATCGTCTTAACAGATAATTAAGTTAACATCGTGAGAATTAAGTTTATTCTATAAAACATTACTTTAATAATATATTTTGATGAGCACCAATTATTTCTATTAGCACTAACGACGGTTTTTACGCAAAAAAGGAGTAACCTACCTTGAGACATGGCATGTTTTTGTAAATTCAAACTGTTTTAAAGATTATTAAAATAATTTTTTAAAAAACTTTTCGTCTTTTGGAAATCAAGACCTTGATTCATATAAATTATAAATAATTCATTTAAATATTATTTGCCAATAATAATAAAATGAACAAGTCTTAATACACAATTTTATTTCAGCACCAAGAGAACGCAAATTTCATAACGATTAATGGTCAATGAATATTTCGCAAATAGACAATATAATAAGAAAATTACACAAACAACAGACATTCGTCATGACTAAAGACCGGAAGGAGGATTTTATAAATAATCCCCAATATCAACTGCTCACTTCATCCAAAAAATGACAACCGTATTATCAGCAAAGCCATCATGAAAAGAGTGTGCATATATACTAAAATGTCTTTAGGTATCAACCAGTGGCGAAATACTGCCGAAGATATTGATTTGTTCAATAATATAAAAAAGGAAGCACCTTCTCACAGTTTGATATCTGTGACTTCTACCCATCCATTGCCGAAGATTTACTGATAGGCGCTATTAATTTAGCAAAGATCTACTGCCATATTTCTGACCAAGAAGTAAAAATACTTAGATAGGCACAGAATTGAATATCATTTCGCGATGGTAGTCTATGGACTAAGAGAAATAACTCAGAATTTTGCGTATCCATGGAAGCACATGATTCTGCGGAAGCATGCGAACTTGTAGACATACTGTTGCTATGGAAACTCATAAAAACAACAACAACAACAGAATATACAGTGACGACGGGATAATTGTCCTTCATAAATTGAGACTAAGACAATCGGATCGGATGAGAAAAGAACTACCTAAATCCTTTAATGATCCTAAACTGGATATTATCTAAAAACTAAAGCTAAATTAATCAGTTTTCTTGACGTTACATTAGACCCGAGTAAAGGGCTGTATAAACCATCCACTAAGGCTTAGTACAACCACAGGTACGTAGACAGAAAACCCAACCACCATAAAAGAATCCTTGACAATTTACACAAATCAGTACCGTTTAGGTTATCGACTAACTCCAGTAACAAAGAAATATTTGACGATAATAAATGTAGATATACCAAAGCGCTAGAAAAAAGTAACCACAAAGTGAAATTAAAGTATGTAGATAAAAACAACAATAAAGATAAAAGTAAGCGAAAACAACGCAAACGTAATAATACAATAGTTATACAATAGAAATGTTCGAAACTAATGTAGGTGGAATTTTCTTGCATTTAATTGACAAACATTTTAGTCATTTTCTAGGACTAAAAATCAACAAAAATAATATTAAGGTTAGCTATAGCTGTATTAAAAGTATGGATAAGTTTATATCGCAACATAACAAGAAAATATTAAGCAAACACACAAACAAAATTTTAAATAATAATTGTGTTAAAAGTCAATGCAACTGCTGTAAAAACGCAACCAGTCCACTAAATGCCCAGTGCATGACTGAGGGCATAATCTACAGATCTAAGGGCAATTCAGATGACAATGTTAAATACTAATCTTGGTTCCCCCCGAGAACAACTGGAAATTGTGGTTTTACCATCATCAAATGACGCTAAACAGTATTAAATACAAAAACTGTACAACACTATCAAAGTATTTTTGGTGATTAAAAAAACCCCACCCTTTAGCTGGGAGATAATCCCGAAAGCTAAACCATATAATGGAAAGGGAGACAGATGTAACTTATGTCCTTTAGAAAAAACTTATCATTTTGGAATATTAAATAACCCTAACTTACAAAACGAAAGAAGTGAATTGACTGCTACATGTAGACCTAAAATTAAACATCTGCTCAAGTACATTGAGCCCGATTAAAATATCTAGGCAATCTCTTAGTTAGAGGAAGATAATGAGGACACAAAATCTCCCAGAAGAAGTACCAGGTGAAATAAGGGGATAAAACCACTTCGGTACAGTTTACATATAAAGTCAAAAAAAAAAAAATAAATAAAAAATAAAACTATAAATACCTATGGCTATTACCCACGAGGCAGTTAATACATACTACTTTCCGTGAGTCAGTAACATTACAACACAGAAAGAAAAGGGGATTATTAAGAGTAAGAAGTGATTGAAAATGAATCAGGTTGTAGGTATAGAATATGAAGGGAAATCATGCAATGTCTGAAAGACAGAGAATTGTAGACATATGTCTCTAGTCTTGGCGTGGAGAAGAAAAACTCTGAATTCAAAACATTGGGTGTGGTAACGAAAAATCAGTAATCGTAATAATTATATACTCGATATTATAGATCGTAATTGATTATTTTATTACGTGTGTACATATAATTTCACATTTTCTTAGGTTTAAAATACATTATATATATCGTATCGTACGGTAACATCATCAAAGCTAAGTTTATTCCATAACACATTACTTTGGTAATATATTTTAATAAGAACCAATTATTTCTATCACTAACAATGGGTTTTTATGCACAAAGGGAGTAATCCCCATTGACACATAGCGTATTTACGTAAATGCAAAAAAAAATAATTAAAAAACAAAATTGTCTTTCGAATGTAAGACATTGATTGAAATAAATTATAAATAAATAATTTAAATATTATAAACGACAATAATAAAATGAATAAATCTTAATATACAATTTTAAATCAGCACCCAGAGAACGCGAATTTTATATCGCTTAATGATCAGTGAGTATTTTGCACCTGGTGATTACTTATCCGCATGAAATTAAGAGTCTTCCTATCGACGAGGGATATTATGTATATTCATTAATATATACTTAATAGCTCTGTTATATAGCACTGGGTACTGTTTTTATAATACACGAGAAAAATATATACGTACTTGTAAGTATATGTGCTTATACGTATGTTTTTATCATGCCCGTATCCACATTTAACTCCTTTCTATTTGAGCAGTATTAAAGTTGGATTTTAAAACTATATCCTAATGGTCACCGGAACATGGAGATAATTAACATGGGCTATTCCACTAAAAACATCATGGTCCCCGATAATAGACAATGCAAACTGACCTAATGAAACAAAATCGAGAGCGTTATAAAAAGGATAAACCGATACAAGAAAACTTACAAAACTACAATAAAGAAACTTATGGCTTTAAGTCCCAAAAAAACTCTCCATGCAACAAACAAATATCGGAATTCGAAAAAGAATTATTCTTAATGATCAATAATATTAAATTTAATAACCACACTAGCGACCTAGAATATAAAATAATATTCATTAATATATACTTAATTGATCTGTTATGTAACACTGAGCACGGTTTTTATAACACCTAAGGAAAATATATATATACGTGCAAGTATATGTGAGTATACATATGTTTTGATAATACCCATATATATGTACACACACACACACACACATATATATATATACACACACACACACACACACACACACACATATATATATATATATATATATATATATATATATATATATATTAAAGTGAACATAGAAGTCAACACTTAGAGGAGACAGTCTGTTACATGCTAGATGCAATCATCAGGCCTGACGATTGCATCTAACATGAAACTGACTGTCGCTTCTAAGTGCTGACTTCTATGTTCACTTTTATACTTACACACGCTCTATTTCTGATATTGAGCACTTTATCCCATAAATATAGCAAATCTTAAGACTATATTTCTTCATATATATATATATATATATATATATATATATATATATATATATATATATATATATATGGAGAGTACTGTTCCAAGTTGCTTAGACAGTTACGAAAGGCTATCACGACGAAACACCCAGGGAAACTGACGTAAGGAGTATTGTTTCATCAGAAAAATGCTCCAGCACAAAATGCTCCAGCACAAAATGCTCCAGCACACAAGTCATTGGTTTCAATAACTACTGTACGTGAGTGTCGCTTTGAACTGGTTGGTCCCTCTCACTGTTCTTCTGATCTGGCCCCATGTGACTAACATCCTTTTCCCAATATGGAAAAAAAAAACTTGGCTGAGAATCACTATCGCTGTGATGATGATGTCATATCTGCTGTTGATTACTTTTTTTAGCAACAAGTTGACGGCACAAATTGGATCCAAGCATTGCAACACAACTGAAAGAGTTGTGTGGACCTCAAGGAAGACTATGTTAAAAAATAGACCTCATTTGGTCACGTTCCATGAGAGTATTTAGGTCAGCCTTTGAACATTTCAGCCAACCCTCGTCTATTCCGATAGATGCATATATCTATGTACCCAGTGGACACATTTAATATATCTTTGCATCAGTGGAAACGTATTCATTGAATATAATAAAACCCAAAAGATGTTTTTTTTTATTTGCCGCTTGTAGTTTCTATATAATTATATGAAGTAAGGCGTCATATCAAAGGCTTCAACATAAAATTACAGATTAATTTAAGTTAATGACATATCTCTCTCTTCATCATAAGCCCAAAAGGAATAAATTTTATCTGTTACCAACTATCGCATAATTATACAACTATCCAACATTAACTTTTATGAATATCTAATTAGAGAATTAGTGTAGTGAACATACATGTATGCTCACTATACTGGCCATTTGCCTGACAAAATTAACCTCGTTTAATATCGACGCAGAATGTAAAGAGAGGTAAAAACGGGTGGGTGGCGGCACATTCGACAAGTCAAGAATAACGAAATATTCATAATCTTGATGTACTGTTTTCACATTTAACAATCATCAGAAAACATTTAAGAGCTTTTGATGTTGAGCAGATGATAGCAACATTATTTTGCCAATCATTACAGTAGAAATGCTTTCGATTCTCACTTAATTTAATCTTAACTTTATAAAATTATTATTGGTAAGCCGATCTAGAAAACCTTTAAGGTTGTAGTGAGTTCGATTCTCAGAGTGCATAGCACTTATTTCATATTAAGCTTCCATATTTCCGAAGAACGTCATCCTATAATGATGTAGTTAGTAAATCCTTTATTGTTGTAAAAACCTGTCTCATACATGTTCATATTAAGTTTAGATAGCCCTTAAAAATAATAAACGGTATTGCAAAACATTACTGGTATCCAATTAAAATTCTATATTATCCAACCGACATGGGTATCTTTTGTTCAGGATATATTTATTTGAGCAATGTATTTTGTTTCTGAGATCCAC
>OZ010584.1:122737380-122812380 GCA_963932145.1 Acanthosepion lycidas | reverse complement strand
ATGAGATTTCTTCAGAATACCAAGTGAAATTAAAGAGACGGAAGAGAATTTGTGACATTGGTAAAGAAAGTGGAAGACGGAAATGAAGACCATATTTTATGCCCGATCCAACGCACATACTTTGAAATATGTTTAGTTCGGAGTGATAGTTCATAACCCAAAATTTAGAGTGACAGGAAAGAAAGAGTTTCCTTCCGCCGGAGACCGTTTATATATCCCCATAAAATAAAAAAGTGAATGTAGGTATGCATATATGTGAGGGGGTTCGCGATGACGGAAGACATATGTTAAAGAAAGCACTTGTTTACACTAGACACAGTGAATTTGTACGTTATTTCCTAGTCTTTGGTTTTGTGAATGCATTTGTGTGTGTTGTGGGGGGAAATGGGTGGTTGTACATATAAAGAGAGAAAATCAGGTAAGAAAGTGAAAAACTTCAGAAAATTTTCAGTTGGACAGATCAAACGCCGATATATTGTTTATGTGAAACCTTTTAGGCCAAAGGTAACATACTCCGATTGACCGTTGTTCGGATCAAGGTTAGAATAAAGGATTACTAAATTAGCTTCGAAATCACTCATGACCCCTGTGAGACTATCTTGTTAAATATGATTCTATGCAAGTTAACTATAACCTAGTTTAGCACAAGGGAATCGTAGTGAGGCATCTGCTGAACATCGGAGTCATCAGCAATCATTTATAAATTGCCATTGTTTTAAGATAAGGTTAACTAAAGATGAATTAGATACCCCCCCCCCCGCCAAAAAAAAACAAAAAACAAAACAAAAAAAAACAAACAAAAAAAACAGACAAATCATTGAGAAAAATGGTAGAAAGGGAGAGAACGATGAAAGAGTCAATGAGAGAGTTTATGAGAGAAATGAGAGATAGATAAAGAGATGCATAAGAGAGGGAATCGAGATGAAGGAAGAGAGAAGACGGCAGTAGAAGTAATGAAAGAAAGAAGCGGGTTGTAGATAGATAGATAGATAGTGTGTTGTGTGTGTGTGTGTGAGAGAGAGAGAGAGAGATGTTGGAAATAACGCTGAGTGCGACAGCAAGGTCTCCAGAATTAAAGATTAAAGCATGTGCGGTTGGGCACATTTTGATAGAAAGATGTAGAAAAAAAAAAAAAAAAAGGAAAAAATGCACATAAAAAATAAGTTTTTGAAGGAAAGAAAGGAGAAAGAGAATAAAGAAGACGGGAATATGGAGATTGCCGAAGATGAAAACAGTAAAATATTATTTTATGTGTCCGAGTTTATTGGAAATCTGTTTCCTTTTATCCTTAGCATGTTAGTGTGTATCTAGCTTTATGTGTCTCACTGAGCATGTGTCTAAGTGAATTGTTAGCTTTATGTCAATAAGTGCAGGATCGTATCAGAACCTCAATATAGTAAAGATATTTAAGACATCTATGACGGAATTCTGTCAAGGATAGCTATAGATGTAACAGCATTCAGCTGTTATTAATTTCACAGATACATTTCAAGTGATCGCTCATTCTTTCGCTGTCAGCCTACATATTATCCAAAGGACTAAAGATTTTATCAAAAGAAATCTGATGTGGAAGAGTGAGGATGAAATCATGCTTCTCACAGAGAACTTTCCGCCAGAAGTAAGGAAAGTGTATTTTTTTTATCATTTCGCCTCAAACAAAGCAATGAAGCCACTAAGATGAAAGAATACGAGAAAAAGAAAAACACATTTAAGGAAATAAATCAAGAAAAGAACAATACTTAAGAAGACAAAAGATAACGATTGAAAGTGCATGTAAATTATTCAAGATCAAATTTCACCGAAAAGCAAGAGGCGAGAAGATAGGTATAGATATGAGAAGTGCGAAGAAGAAAATGTTAGCATAGAACTTACGATTATATCTAGCTATTTCAGTTATAAAATGATTGAATCTAGCTGCTAAACTAGTACGTATCGTAATTTAATATGCTAATCTGTTTTTCCGTTTTGCCACTGAATACAGCTAAAATACAAGATGATAGGCTTATTTCGTTCATCACCAGTAGAGTTGCGAGAGCTTCACGTTGGAGACTGGATTGGATTCTCTTGTGTTCAATATCTTTTTTTTTTATAATTGTTCAACCAAAACAAGACTCAAAAGTCACTCATGGTAGAAAGTTACTGAAGGAGATTTTTGTATATCCTGTACGACTTGAAGGTATGAAGTACTTTTATGATGATATGTAGTAAAATAAGGTTTAACACTAAATTTAAAAGGTGAATATTGTAGTGAGCAGGAATGAATTCACACGACCGTGAGAGAATGGAACTAATTTCATACTAATGGAATAAAAAGGGCCGGTTTCTCCGAGTGTACGTCGTACGACAAGTTTTAGCCATGAAGGTTAGAATTGGTAGCACTAATGAATATAGCACGCCAAAACATTTGCTATGGAAATTGAGATAGAGTTGTGACCTTTTGTCTTTGCCAGGGATTATTGTTCGTGCCTATGGCCTTAGATATGGGAAGCGAACATCAACAATATTTTATTTGCCAACGACGCAAAATCTCAACGAATGGTGCGATGGCATACATTAAAACTTTCACTTGGCTTTCTTGTTTCTGGTGGAAACATTGAACAGGGACATGCACGCCCAAAATATTGTCAAATATATAATGGGTAAGTGATGCACTGTCCAGCAAGATAATGTGTGCCCGTCTCATGCGGGTTTAACTCAATAGGGTGTATATGTATAAAATTGTGACGATAGTCTGTTTCATGCTTGGGCGCAATCTTCAGGCCATTATATTTATATGTATATATATATATCTTCAGGTCCTTATATATATATATATATATATATATATATATATATATATATATATATATATATGATATTATCATATATACATATTGTGTATGTATTATGGGTGTATAGATACACACACACACACACACACACACATATATATATATATATATATATATATATATATATATATATATATATATATACATCTCTATATAAATGTTCAGATACACAAACACGTATATGTATACGTATGTGAGAACTTTTCTCGGCAAACTTTTTCATTTTTTTAAAAAAAAAGAAAGTTTCATAAATGAAGAGAATTATTGCTTCGCTGTAGTATTACTGTAAGTATTCATATCTATGCAGGTAAATATTTAATCTTACTGATGATGATAACAGTGTAAACAGTCGAAATGCTGAAGAAGAAATAAAATATTCCAATTAGATTGAACGAGACGCACAAAAAACTGAACTTATATGAAAATTGGCATTTTCAAATCACAATGGAAGGACAGCAAACACCATTGAAAAGATACAAGATTATTTATGTGAGAAAGAAAGAAAGAAAGAAAGAAAGAAAGAAATAAAGAAAGAAAGAATAAATGAAAGATGAGATTTAACTGACAGGAAAAATAATGTAGAAAAAATCCAATAAAAGAGAAAAAAAAAAAAATAAAAAGGAAAAAAAATGTTAAATTAAAGGAAAGAAAAAGTAAAAATAGCAATTATATATTAGGGAAAAATGAATAAAAGGAACCGAAACGAAATTAAGAAAAAAAAAAGAAGAAAATGAGGGAAGAATGGAAAGAAGAGATGCAGAATATTTGAGAGAGTGGAATATTTGAGGGGGTGGAATATTTGAGAGAGTGGAAAGTAAAAAGAAATTGTGCGTGAAAGAGAAGCAAAGTTGGAAAAGAAAGCGATATAATAGAAGTGAGAAAAATAAAGAAAGTGGAAAGTTGAAAGTGTGAAGTTAAAAAAACATCATGTAAAAGTGAGAGAAGAATAAAAGAAAAAGAAGAGAGAATGGATAAAGTATGAGAAAAGTATTTGTCATAAATTTTAATTTTCAAATAGTTAACTGCGATTGTAGTCAGAGAAAGAAAATAATACAATAAAATAAATAATAATCTGTTATATTCCTATTTTCTTCCTTTCTTGTTCCTTCAACAATTTACTGCTTTTCTTTTCTTCTTTGATTCATCGCTTGGCAATTTCTTGCAGATATTGCAATATGGCGAAATTCCAAGCGAGCCATTGCATGTGACAAGCAACAAGAAGGAACGCAGTATCAAATCAGTTTTCTCCCTCCGCCGACGTCGATTACGTAATAACGATTTATATAATGCAATAGACAAGAAAAGATTGAATGAAATCATGGAAGATGAAGAAGGAGAAAGACAATAATAATAATAATATTAAATAAATAAATAAATCTTATTAAGAAATAGCCAGAGACAAACACGAAGGAACTGTCAATATATAAAAGGAGTAATATATATATATATATATATATATATATATATATATATATATATATATATATATATATATATATATATATATATATATATATATATATGAGTGCGTGTGTGTGTTTTAAAAATAACAAATCGGTGATTTAAATTCACCAATGACTTGTGCTTGTAACTAGTATAACTATTAAGCATTCAAAAATGAATTTCTCGAAATTTCGTAAGTAGGTGGAGTAGGGGGAAGGTAAAGATCGTAAAAACATACCAAGATTTTTTAACAACGAAACATTTTTAAAATAATTTAATTAATTTGTTAATCTTAAGTCCTTAAACTTTCCATAAAATCCGACAATTATATGATTTTTGGAAGAATTTCAAAATCAATGTTTTTCACTGTAAACAGATTCTAAAATTTCCCATACTAATTTATACTATATTAACACATTTGCGCAAGAAAATCAAAAATTTAGCCAAAATTTCGAAAGTTCTAAAAAGGACAAAAATATCATTTAGTAATCCCCCCAAAATATTTGATCTTTGTTTTTAATAATAACATAAAGAATTTGACCATAAACTTTTTCAGCATGGTAGGCCCATTTATTAGCAAATCTTTGGGGTACCTATATATATATATATATATATATATATATATATATATATATATATATATATATATATATATATATTATTAAGGTGTGTCATATTTATAGGATAAAGTGCTCAATATCAGGGATAGAGTGTAAATATAAAAGGCCTCACGATTGCTTCTAGCATGAAACAGCCCGTCGCCTCTGAGTGTTGACTTCAATATCCACTCATATCTATATCTATATATATATATATGTATAACTAGATATAGAGTTATATATATATATATATATATATATATATATATATATATATATATATATACATTGATTTAAGCAAACTTCTCGCTATGCTACTACTATTACTACAACTTCTACTACAATTACTACAACTTCTACTACTAATAATAATGATATTCTGAAAATTGTGTTGATCTCCACCCCAATACTGTTTTGGGAATGAATATCAAGAAAAAATTTCTAAAAAATTGCAATGAATATAAAACTCGGCGTGACAGAGTAGGACTGGAAAATTGGAAGGAAACTACAAGAAATTGGAATGAACAGACCTACTTAGAGACATAGGACCCGTAGAAAGTACATGGGATTTTGCAATGCGCATACACAAGACAATCAAAGCGAACTCTGCTCAAATCGAATCTTCGAAGACCACAAACATAGTAATTGCTTTCTTATTGCTGGGGCAGTTCCATCTGAGGGTAATGCAGCTTTGAAAATTTTCAAAACTATCTTGAATTGGAAATTAAAAAAATGTGGTTTATGAAGACATCAATAATTGCAGTAATGGTTGGAGCGACGTGTTTCATTACAACATTTTCTAATGGACTAATTTAAGGTATAGCTGGGATTCTGTGCCTTAAATAAATAAAAATAATTAGTGCAATAATCGCACGTAATAATAATAATAATAATAATAATAATAATAATAATAATAATAATAATAATAATAATAAAATTAGCGAAGGAGATGGCATACAACACCACCAAATGAAGAAAAAATAAGAAAAGAGTACTACAGGCGTGTACGTCTGGTACTAAATACTGAGCTAAACTAAAAAAAAACAATACAATATCAGCCATAAACACATTGACTGTCCCTGTGGTGAAATACAGCTTTAATGTCCTTAACTGGACCATAGCTGAAATTAAGCGAATGGACGCCAAAACGAGAAAGCTTCTCACTTGCTACCGCATGCATCATCCCAAAGCTGATGTTGATCGTCTGTATGTACCCAGATCCGAATGAGTCAGATGATTAGTTCAACTAGAACTGTCCTACAAAACTACAACAATTGGCCTCCAAAGATACTTGGAAACTACAGAAGACTGGATGATGGTATGCGTCAAGGAACATGAAAGTAGTAAGCGTCTTTACTCCGTAATGAAAGAAGCCAACAAATTCATAATGGAATTTCAAATGGGCGTAGGGATGCAACTACAGCACAATACACCGGCTGAAACTGCAAAATACTTAAAAAAGACAGCAATGACGAATGCAACCGACCAGATACAGAAGCGATGGCAAGATAAACCGCTTCATGGCCAATACTCTGCCCGTATCAAACAACCTGATGTAGACAAAACCCGTACCCATCAGTGGCTACGCAGTGCAGGGTTGAAAGCGGAAACTGAAGGTTTTATCCTTGCTGCGCAGGACCAATGCTTGCTAACTAGGAATTATCAAGCACATATACTAAAATATTGTGTCAGCCCAAAATGCAGATTCTGTGATAAATATCCAGAAACGATTGATCATCTTGTATCAGGTTGCACGATGTTGGCACCCACTGAATATAAAACCCGACATGACAGAGTGGGCCAATATCTGCACTGGAAAATCTGCAACTTCTACGGGAAGGAAACTGAAAGAAACTGGTACCAACACCACCCAGACCCAGTTACGGAGATAGGACCTGTTACAATTCTATGGGACTACACAATTCACACTGACAGAACAATCAAGGCCAACCACCCAGATATTGTTATTAAAGACCACAAACAAAAACGGTGCCTCCTTATTGATATGGCAGTCCCTGCTGATTGCAATGTATCTTTGAAGATATTTAAAAAGATGTCAAAATACAAGGACCTTGAAATAGAAATCTCTAAAATGTGGCATATGGGAACATCAACAATCCCTGTTGTAGTTGGAGCCCTAGGACTGGTTGGAAAAGATTGCAGTAGACTAATTGAAGGGATTCCTGGAAGTCCATGCCTCAAGGAGGTACAAATAATTGTTCTGACAAGTACAGCCTACACTTTACGAAGGGCTTTATCTATGTAATTTTTTTTTTGTCAGTGGAAAGTGTCATGATGCCATTTCTAACCTTAGGCTCCTGGGCGGGACCCGGAAAGAAATGTGTAAACGCCAGAAATCAAAGAAAATAATAATAATAATAATAATAATAATAATAATAATAATAATAATAATAATAATAATTGCATATTCGACAAAATACATGCATAATGAAAAAATATAAAAAAAACTGAAATAAAAGTCTGAATATATATATATATATATATATATATATATATATATATATATAAACATAAATATATATATATATATATATATATATATATATATATATATATATATATATATATATATATATGTGTGTGTGCGTGTGTGTATTACATAGAATGCAAATCCCAAATGACCTCATTCAGAATAGCTGTTTCAATCCATAAAATTTTAATTGTAGGCTTTGTCAACTAGACGTGCGAGGAAATGAAATAAGAGCTTAAAATTTAAACATTTGAAGTATAAAAAGAAGACACGTAAGATAGAAAAGGAGAAAAAAGAAAGAGAGAGAAGAATAAAGAGGGAGTTGCAGATGAAGATTTAGGCAAAAAATTTACGTAAAACTAATCCACAAAAAGAGCTCAATGTATTTGTTTTAACAGAGCATATATATTTCAAATATAAAAGTAAATGATGAGGTCAAAACTAATCGGCAACTCTCTGTTTTATGATTGGACACAATCTTCAACCCATGTGTGCTGCCGAGGAGAAAAATAATTAACAAATCACCACACAAATCAAACCGACATGTAACTTCAGAGCAAAGGAATGTTCCTTAAATGGCAATTACTTGCAAGACAATATAATATACGAAGTCACTATAAACTCATCAGAAAAAATATACATCTGAGTAATTGAAAAACCATGAAAACAGAAAACATCCTTTGCAAATAATAAACATGCGAAAATTCCAATGCTTTCTGAATATATATGGGAAATTAAAAAATAAAGACTTAATCGCACCAAAAATATCATGGAAAATTAGGAAATCAGTATTGGCTTATAAAAATAAATCCAAAATCTATAAAATCTAGCTGGAGGAGAAAATAGCTTCTCTGAACAAAAACAGATGACTAAATAAACGATCAGAACTTATCTTTAAATGCAGACAAGAAAATAAATTTTACTACGTTAATATAGAAAACTAAAAGGGAATACCTTGTAAAATACCAATATAATCTCTATATACAATGCAGATAAAATAACATAATTTCGACAAAGCAATTACTTTACACTACACAAATAAGATAACCAACCCCGGAAAGTCATTCAAATAAACAAAAAATATAAATAAATAAAAAATTAAAGTAAATAATATACAAAATAAGAAATGCACACATAAACAAATGCAAATGTAATAATAATTAACTAAAAATAATTAAATAATCATTAATAAATTAAAAGGTTTACCGAAAAGAATTCGGATTCACAATTATTGTTATTCTATAGACTCTAGAATAATTTGACATTGTATTATCCTAACAGTTATCGGATAGGCTAACCGCCTATCTGATAGCTGTTATTAGAATAATACAATGGATGTTGCTATGCATAGTGCCCCATTAACCGGCATAAATAGTCGAACCAAAAAACAAAACAACACACATCATCTGAAGACTGAATTCAAACAGACTGCTGCCGCTCTGTGTTAACCTTAGTGTACACACACACACACACACATATATATATATATATATATATATATATATATATATATATATATATAATGAGAGGGAGGTGAAATATGAACGAAGAAAGGCGGAGTAGAAAGAATAAAAATGAAAGGAAAGAATAAGATACTGATGAAAGGCAAACGAATGATGAAAAATGAATCTAAATATAAGAAAATATAATAAATATGAAAATATATCCCGCCACCATCAATCTGCAGAAACAAAGGAAGAGTGGAGGCATTGAAGCAGTTTATAAAAAAAATTCTTATGTCGCATGGGAAGTACTAAAATTTTGGTTTGCAACCCATTGGTTGTGAAAACTTTTCTCATATCAGTTTGTACTGTAATGGATTTAGTCAATAAAAGTCAATGTGAGAATCGCAAAATAAATCCTATGAGTAAAAAAGGAAAAATCGAATGAAATTAAAACGGAAAATGACAGGGAAATGAAAGGAATTAAAAGCATTTTCTTTTCTCATCGCCCCTCACTCTTGCCTTTTCTTTGAGCGAGTTCTGAACGCGGCAGACTTAGGTGCCTGGCCAACAGAAGGAAGGGACACGCAATTTTACATTTCAATGACGTTTCGCTGACTGCATCTCTATCTGTACACATTTTATAGACATCTGCCAAATTCTTGCTTGTCCACGTGGCTGGTATGCTCGAAGCAGAGAAATATTCCAATAATACCATTTCGTGCCACATTCTACAAGAACTTGTCTTAAAATGAAAAAAAAAGAAGAAAAAACAAAGTCAGTTCCGCATTTTGTTTTGTGAACGAATCTTTTCAGTGTTTCTTCTGTTTTACCGTGTTTCGTGCTTGTCTGTAAATATCCTGATTTTATTGGCGAGCAGATTTATTTATCCGTTTTCGGTGCGTGTGTTTATTTATTTCTATTTTGCTTTTGGTAAGTGCTTTGAATCACAGAATGAGGCTGAGACAGAAAATAAAGAGAGGAAGAACGGAAAGAGAGAGAGAGAGAGAGAGAGAGAGAGAGAGTAAGAAGGAAAATAAATAAAACGAAACAATGACGAAACAAAAAAAAAAACGAAAAATACTTAGAATATGACACAATATTCGAGATAGAAGAGAAGACAAGAAAGGAGAATTCTAATAAAGAAAAAGATAAATATAAGCAAAGTGAAAAATGACTTTTGGTTAAAATAATGAAATTAAATTAAGGAAATAAAGAAAATCTATTCCGAAGAAATTCATGGGAAAAGTAAAATAAAATAGTTGAAAAAGAAGAAAGAAAAATAAAGGGAGTAGAAAAACAAAGGAAAGATGCAGGAATAAAAACAAAAATAGGAAAAGAAGGAAAGAAAAAATAAATAAAGAAGAATAAATGCTTATGGATAGAGGCGAAATTGAGGAAAAAAAACAACAAATGAAAGTTAAATAAAAAAAGAAATTGAAAATAAAGTAAAAAAAGAAGAATAAAATGCACAATCGAAAAAAAGGCGAGAAAGAAAAAGAAGAGTTACAAAAAGAAAAAAGAAAGAACGAGAAAGAAATAAGAATAAGGAAAAGAAAGGAAAAAAAGATTTCAGAAAAGATAAAAAAAAAATGGAAGGAGAGAAAGAAAAAGGAAAGAGAGAAAGGGAATAAGTCGAATATTAAATTCTGGTTGGGAGTTACGTTAATAATTGACGCTGTCGAACTGAATGTCTTAACACAATGATTTTGACCTAAAAATTACGTCTGTCGAAATTTAAACAAAATAAAATGGGTCAAAGAGCAAACGAATTTCCAAAGAAATATCAACCAAACAAAATTGTTGCAACTAAACAATGAAACAAACACAATGACCCTTGAACCTTAGACAAAAACAAAAGGCATTCGATCAATAAAAAGGAGTATCCACTTAGGAAATAATTAAAATTTATTTGTATTTCAAGTTTGATAAATTACTGTCCTTTGGGATAAATTCTGTTAGATTAACATACAAACCTATATTTACCAAAAAATCGACTTGATTCTGGAACAAGGTTAGAAATCTTGATTACCCAATGAAAATTAAATGTATTATTAGAGTAATAGGTTTCATGAATAACTTGTTAAATAGGTCTCATGAATAACTATTGCTAAACCAACTGGAAGATATTAATTGCTATAATATTTGGGCTGTTTCCATTATTTCTTCTTGCAATTTTTATTCGTTGGCCTTATCGAGGTGTTTCTTACTTTTCTTTCTTACTATTCTACCCGTTATTTTCTCTTGTGGTTTTAAATTTTTTTTTCCGAAGATATTTTAATGTCGTATATACAAAACACATGAGCACATGTAATAATGATACTTTAAATATAAAAGCCGTGATATATAGAAACACGGGTTATTGGGAAACACACAATGTTATGAGAGATAAACAAGATGCCAACACGGAAATGTCTTTAGCATTATTATGAAAGCGCAATGTCAAGTTCTCTTTCTAAAATTTTCCTGTAATAGAGATTAACATTTCTTTTTCTCCATAACAAACATACACACGCACACATATATGTGCTGACATGTAAAACAACATTTTTATAGTCAAATATTTTTTGTACCAAAAGAAAGGAAAAATTTATATTGGGTATAAAAATGCAAAATAGAGTGGTGAAGACAAAGTTCACGGATTTTTCCCATTTCATCATGTGATGAAAGTAGAGGCTAAAATTTGAGCTCGACAATGGAAATATCCTGGGTGCGCTAATCATTTTAATGAAATGCAGGTGTAAGATCACATGTCCTGATCGACATTTACGATCCTCATCGAATCTTCCCCGATCGATGTAGTAAAGGTTTGCCACAGTAAGTGTCTTAATCTTTCTCCGTACTATCATTTAATCTAAGCATGAAGTTGACTCTGAACTAAGGATTGTTGTTCCTCATAGCCGAAAGTATGAAAAATCACATTAACTTTACTAAGTTTCAGACAGTTTTTTCCCAGATTCGCCGAAGGATAATGAAAAATATAAAATGTATAAAATATCTGACAAATTTATAAACCATTTCTCTTTTTTTATCCCATGTTAAATATTCTTGACATATTGAATAGATTTATTCACAACGAAGCGAAAAAAATCAACTATATTACTGGAACAAAAAAAAGTTGTAAAGACATAAAACATAATTATCACTAGTAGTTCATACACACAAAACCTTAGAAAATTTGTCACTCTCATATTACACACGATCACATATGATGTAAATTGCACAAATATTAAAAAACACCGAATATGTTTTGTCTTCCAACCTTGTAGAAATTTAATCAGTTAGATGATGTAAGTTCAGATTCATAATTAATGTTAGTCTTAGGATTTCCTAAGTGTAGCTTAGTTATGGTACAATGCCAAAGATATGGGACAACAAGGGAGGATCTATCTCACCGTTCACTCAGATGTGTGATAACGTAGTAGCAGCAGCAGCTAAAGAAAATCGAGGGTATGTGAATTTCGTAGGGATGTCAATATTACGCAAAAAGGCGAGCACAGATGACGCTTCGCCTATGATGAAAAACTATGTTAATCAGCTAAAGAAGGAGATAATTGTAGCCACCCTATTGAGCCAGAGCAGCACTGCCACTTCAAGGCACCTGATGTAGGTATCCGTGTTGAGTCTGATGCCCTGTGCTAAAATGGATAGAGGCATAGCGTTGCCATCAATGGTGATCACCTCAAAAACCTTCGTAATGATCATTACTCTTCCAACCCTTTTCGAATCCTCTGCATTGTCCTCAGATTTACACCCAAACACTCTGAAAAATTCGTATTGATGCTTCCGACGCAAATCCCAAGCAGTACAGCATGCCGTTTTCAAATTTCTGACAGAGTGAATTGCGCCATAGTACTCTTTTTCTCAGAAATGCTGCCCAACTGGACATACTATACTGCACAGTCGACAAAACAACACGCATACGCGAGATTAAAAATATAAAATGGCGACAATTTACCTATCGCATCATATATATATATATATATATATATATATATATATATATCTTTGTGCATTTAGGCAGTAAATTCTCTTTTAGGTATTTATGATTGAATAAATTACAATTATTATGTCTCCTTTATGTTTATGATAACCCTTTAATATTCACGAATATTTTTCCATATATTACAAGCAAATGAGGCAAAAATGCATTAATACAGTGAAAATCACTTTTATCTCCACGTACTTTCTATTTCCTTCTGAGACCATCATCAGGGGTGAAACTGTTAAGGCAAAAATTATATGTAGCTATCCATTACTGAATTTTTCCTTTTGCGTTTAAATGCAACGGCTCACAGTTATGTTTTAGTTTTCATTAGAATATGTAAATTTATCCATTATTGACTTTTCTTCTATGTTGGAATGTCATGGTCGAGCACGCATGAAAGCGTGAAAAATGTTATAGGCATTTTAGAACATTATTACAGTATTCGTAGTTGATTTTATTCAGTGTCGGTTTAATTTTTAATGTTGATTGCTTCGAGGATCTGTAGTTTTAATTTGCTATTTTCTTGGTGTAGGATAGTTGTGTTAACTCTTAATATTTTTCTATACTGTGAATGTGGAAAGGGAAGTTGGTGCAAATGTCTCGCAATGGACGAATGGTCAGACGTGTAAAATAAGGTCTTGATAATATAGTTGTATATTCATATTTGTTTTTCTGTCAAAGATCCATTCACCCAAGAGACATTTGAATGGATATAAGATGTTGGTTTTACGTAATACATCAGTTGGTGGCGAGAAGATATTGCGAACATTTAAATTGGTTGTATTGCATTTTTTATAATATATGATTAATTTTATTTTTTATTGGGATCCATGGAAGTTATATTGGTACGAATGTTATCTTTTATGATTTTCACATCCTGTTTGTAGTTATGTATCTGGTTACGCTATAATAGATATATTTAGGATCCTTTGACGAGGTATCATGTGCTATTTAACGTGTCTTGCGGTATTTGATAAATCATTTTATTTCTTCATATAAAAAATGGTTTGGGAAGTCATCATTAATGAGAGTCTGCTTGATATTTTTTTTTAGTTCAGCGTAGAAAATCATTTTTTGTGGAGGAATTAATTTGTGCTTGGTTAATTAAAAAAAAAATTAATCTTATATTATACAAAATATCTATCTATCTATCTATCTATCTATCTATCTAGTATGAATGACTAGATACGCCTCATTGGCGAAATGATGGAACGTTTTTTCCAGAATTGCTCACGATAGCATCAAAAGCAAACCAACTTGCGATGTATTTAATGAGGAAATAGAGGTTTTAAACATAATCTACCCTGTTGTCAATACATTTAATCCATAGTCAATATTAATTATATGGATTAAAAATTATCATTTTATTTCATCATTCAGCTATTAACTGTGCAATGTTATGGATTGATTGCCAAATGTAAAATAGAATTTGCTGATAAATTCTATTTCCAAATCCAGACCAAATATGTCAATTTAAAAATCTCTCCTTAATCGGGCTGAGAATATTCTAACACAACTTTTATATGCATCTGTACATTTAGAATTTATTCTTAAATGTTTACATATATATTTCTACCAAATCACTTATAAATTTCACTGCTTTGCTTAAACCTAATTAATTTTGTTAAGGTTATCAATGTTATTAATTGAAAAAATAATCATCTGCTAATTACTTTAAATATCTGACATTGATTTCAGTATTCATTCGCTATAATAGACATTATGCAGACACAGACATACACACACACGCACACAGACACACATTCACACGCATATATATATATATATATATATATATATATATATATATATATATATATATATATATATGAAATGGAATCAAGCAAGTTTTGAATTGTTTCCAGTAGAATTGTATCTCATTCTTCCATCAAAATCTTGGAAAGTTGCTTCATCAACGATGGGGGAGGAAATCTTTTCCTCACTCTCTGCTTTAGAACTTCCCATAATGGTTCATTTATATTGAGATCAAGTGATTAAGTTGGCCATGGAAGATGTTTAATTATGTTATGATGCTCATCAAACCATAACTTCACTTTTTTGCAGTGTGTATGGATGCATTATCATCTTGGAATAGGGCAATGTCTGGCAGCAGTATGGTAGACATTATATTGTCATTTAGACTGTCGAGAAATTTATCTGCAGTAACTCTATCATTAAGGTTGGTGATAGAACCAGAAGAATATAAGGAAATTGCAGCCTAAATCATTACTGAGCCACCTCTATGTTTGACTGTCGGGATCATAGGCTTCACGTGATGTTCTCCAGACACAAGCACGCCCGTTTGTAGGAAATAACGTGAAAGAAAACTAATCAGATCAAATAAGGTTTTTTCATTCGCCGAGTGTTCAATTTTTGTGATCAACTTTTTCTTTTCGCAACTTGGTGTTCGACTTTGTGATCAGAGGTTTAGGAATCGTAGTTGTTCCTTGGATAACAGCTTTGTAGAAGCTGTGTATTGGTTAGGTGAGTAAGGAGTTATGATGCCACTTTTGCTGTAGTAGTGTGATAATTTTTTGCCACAATTCGTTTTCAAGCTCGTCGGTCTCTTTCGACGAATTTTGTTTCCGTCCACTATTAATCCTGGCTGATGATGTTTTGCCTTGTTTTTTTTGTAAGCTGTCATAACCGTTGGCACTACAAATTGTGACACATTCAATAATTCAAACGTTTTAGTCACAGATGCTCCTGCTAATCGAGCACTAACTATTTGTCCTATTTGAAAATCCGACAGATCGCTCATTTTAGTATGTGCCTCTTTTAATTGAAGAAAATAATGACTTAATTAAGTGGAAAAGCAATGTAAAGAAATAAAGTGCTGAGCATTTACCCTTTATAGAAATACCCGGAAATGCTGGAACTGAAGAATTGCTATTTTTGCAAGCTGTTCACATTATTTTGTCTAACCCTTTATATTTTATATATATCGCACATATAGAGCTAGTGCTAATATAACAGTGCTCGATGTGATATAACAGAGCTATTAAGTATCTCGCTATATAAAGTTATAGCCACTGTCTGCCTGTTTGTTTTCAAACTCCTCCTAGGGTTTTGGGGATAGACCCCATAATATATATATTCTGAAATTACATTACCAACGATAATTGAATAAGTATATTTCATTTTGATGAAAGGGGATCCACGGGTCACAAACCAACCACTGAAAATTTTATTCCCTATGATTTAAATTAAATTTAATTTTGAACAACGGAATGACTCCTAGGGTACTTAGATAAGTATATTTCATGTTGACCAAAGGGAGTTCCCAAGGGGGCACAGACTCTTCACTGAAATTTTTTTCTCTCTCATTGAAATTAAATTTAAATATGAACAAGGGAATGACTCTTATCTACAATATAGAAGGAGAAAACCAGAAGCTGGAGCTTACATCAGCAAGATCAAAATGAGACAATATAGAGGTCAAGTTGAGGAAGAGATAACCAATCAGTTGCTAGTGATTTACGATACATATTTGAGGCGACAATTCAAATGTCATATCAATGTTGAAATCTACTTATCAATACATTCAATCAAGTATTACATCAAATATATATTAAAGAGCTCAGGTCATGCTGTTTCTGTACCCCCACCGCACTGGAAATATTTTCCCTTTGATTTAAATTGGATTTAAATCTGAACTCTGGAATGTCTCCTATTCAAAATATAGGAGAAATCCAGAAGATGGAAGTCCCATCGGCAAGATCATTGAGCAGTATTGAAATGCATCATTTTTCTCCACAAATTATAACAATGATTAAAAACAATCACCATTTTCTTACACAAAAAGTGATTCGCAGCAAGGCGCGGGTAATCCAGCTCGTATATTAATTTATATACATATTATCGATCATCTTTAGCACGACTGTGAGTTTTATGCACGACGCAATCTTCAGGTGCTGAGTATGAACTGGCCGTTACAAAATATTGAATTATATTATATCTGGTTATCACAATGTTAATGTAGTTATATAGTACGCAGGGATTACAGTTTTTCATTTGAAAATTATAATAGGCAAATAAAATAAGTGGAATTAATATTAATTACTTTTAAAAAACAAAAAATTCATCTGGATCAAAGTATTTAACAGATTTTTATTTTATGCCTACAAGTAATCAACAATTCATTTCTCTGGTTTAAGAAGTTAGGGTTATTTAAATGCTTTAACATAGCCAGCTTTTCAACTAGACATAAATTACATTTACTTTCTTTACCGTTATTAGCCTTAACCTTAGTTCACTGATGGTGAGATGCCATCATTCTTTAATTGCCAAAAATATTTAGAGAGAGAGAGAGAGAGGGAGAGAGTAGTGCTGTTTTTGTATTTTACGTTACTTAAGGCAATTCGATGATGTTAAAACGAAATTTCCAAGGATTTTCCGTGAAACCGAAATAAAATTTAAAATTGCAATGTATGCTCGCTCAGTATTTAATATTATCGGTCATACATTGAGCGTTTAAGGGGCAGATCAAATTTTACGTCAGGATTATTTATTTTTTAGAAGAATATAAGTTGTCTTTGTTGTAAATATGTTTGTTGTTGGAAATATGTTATCATGGGAGATGTGTTTATGTTATCAACACTGAAAAGATTTTTAACAAAAACAATGTTAAAATCGGGTATAACTATATATTTATGTCTTGTGGAAACTCTTATCTTGAAACAATTAAATAATTCCAACATATTAAACAAGAGGAATGAATTGCTAATTAGTTGTAGGCATAAAAATAAAAATAGAAGCTTAAATATCTTGATCCATATTCTTTTTATTTTTCAAATTAATTTTTTAATTTTAATTTATTTTTTAATTTTTAAATTTTAATACCAACGATGAGAAAAATAAGTCTCTCTCTCTCTCTATATATATATATATATATATAATATATATATATATATATATATATATATATATATATATATATATATATATATATATATATATATATGTTTGTGTGTGTGTTTATGTGCGTGCAAAAGTATATCTCAAATTTCAGCAGCGTGTAATTACAGAATTTTGGATTTACTTTGGCCTGGACACTTGTTAAACAGTGACCTTTTACAACCCAAAAATTACAGCAAAATCAGCGTTAGGATAAGTAATCTTTTTTCATGAGCAAATTCATTTAATTAATTCTATTTCTGTATCTTTAATATAATTTATTTACGTAATTTTTTTGTAGTCTCTTTAATAACAAGCGAATGTTTTCTGTTTTTCTTCAGCGATTTAAATATAACTTGTTGGTTTTCATTTGAACGCCTTATTGTCAAGTAACAAGTCGGTGAAACTCGGTATCAGTTCTTTAATTAGCCGCTTGAACGTACGTTTTCTAAATTTCAAATGGATATAGGCAATATCCGTGATTCGAATCTTTGTTCATTTTTAGAAATTGGAAGAAAATTACATTGAAGTATAATCGAATCTAAAGTAATTTTTTGAAATAAAGAGAATCGATATTTGAAAACTTTTATTTAGAACATTGTTTTTTTCTTCTAATTACAATATTCGATTCCAAAGACATGTGGAATTATTTAAATATAAAGTACTTTCAAATATATTCATATGTAATTCTTTTAAAATATTTGAAATTAGTTCTGTGTCGTTTTAAAATATGATTTTGAATATTTGAGCATAGCGAAAATCATGTCACGAGTATCTACGATCAATTAATGAATCAATAAAGATTTATTGATTTTCGATTTGGCAAGAGTTCATTTCAATGGATCGTTCCTATATATATATATATATATATATATATATATATATATATATATATATATATATATATGTCTATGCGTGAGATTGCATCAATATATAACAAAATATTTAAAATAATTCTGGATCAAACATAATTAGAGAGCGCTTGATCTATCTATCTATCTATCTATCTATCTATCTATCTATCTAAGAATAATGATGATTACGAAGGTTTTTGGGGTGATCACCATTGATGGCAACGCTATACCTCCATTCACATTCCCACAGGGCGTCAAACTCAACACGGATACCTACATCAAGTGCCTTGAAGAGGCAGTGTTGCCCTGGGTCAATAGAGTGGTTGCTGGAAGACACTATGTCTGGCAACAGTACACTGGACCATGCCACACAAGCATGGTGACATTCAAGGCAAAATAGAGCAATTGCCGGTTCCTTTTTCCTTTAGCCAGCAGCTCGATACCGTTGACCGGTGTGTGGTCGATGCTGTGCCTATACAGCTTCTTGGAGATCCCAATTCACCTGAGTGAAGCAGGGTGGTCTACTTCGCTGCAAAGATACTGCCACTAAAGATAAACCCATTCATTACAACATTTAATTTTTATTAGGCATGTTTCCTTACATTTCCTGTAATGATCGAAACTAGATTCTATGAACCGAAATTATCTTTGAATGATAATGGCATTTCTCTCAAAATCAGATAGAAAAGCATAGCGACTATTAAGAGCAATTTTTTAAAGGGAACTTCATACATGGATCTTCGATGTTTGTCTTTTGCCTTGGGATATTATTTAGTGTTCTTACATATATTAGAGGAACTTAAAAGAAGTTAACAAAACCCCTACGAATAAAAGGAAAATATTAAACAAATAGAACTTGTAAATCGTTAAATGGAACGTGTTTCCTATGTTTACAAGAAAGTTACAAATGATCAAATTTGCTGACAAAAATGCACTGTTAAACAAAAGGAGTGAATTAACTGTAAACTGCCGACACAGTTTATCTTTTTTCTTAAAATATATTTAAAATTTTAAAAACATAATTACGTATTACCATTTTAATGGTCATAATTTATTAGTATACAATGGTCCACACTTTACAGGTAATTTCTTAAATATAATTAAAAATTCTATTTTGATATGCATTCTTATTCTTAGCCACTTTGCCACTGTAGGTAATTCTTCTTTCGTTGTGCACTTTTAACAAATATAATGATTGCTTGTCGAAATATAATCCCATTTATCCATCTGTCGACATCGATTCCATTCTCTTTATTAACTTTGATTTCATAGGGAAATCCTTTATTTTATCTTCTGTCAGGTCATCCGATTGGTTGATAACATTTTTTATGAAGGTTTTGTTTAATTCTATTAAATTTGCCTTTTTAAATCCTTCTCTGTCCGTTTCCTTTTCAATATATAAATGCACGAACATATAAACATTGTGTTTTCATTGTTTCAATTCTCTAAGGACACGATATGGGAACCCTTTATCAAATAGCTGAGAAAACTGGCCTTGCCTCAAATCATGACATAACCCGGCGATTTCCACACAGGGAAGGTTTTCCTTGGTTACTTTCAATTCTGGAGGACGTTGCTGGAGAAACAACACCATGAGATTTGGAAAGTAGCAAGTTCTGATGTAACATTCGAATCAATTATGGGAAGACCCGGGTAAAATAAAATAACAATATACTATTGAAAATTCCCAGTATTTGAAATTGTGGCGTATCTATAATGATGAAGAACGAATATCATAAAACATTTAATAAACAAAACATATCATAAAACAACTGTAAGATTTTCTAATGTTATTTTAGCTTTAACAGAAATAAATAAGGACACACACATACACACACAAACACACACACACACACATATATATATATTAAAGTAACTAAGTAAATAAACACTAAAATAGTTGTTCAAAATCGTATGTGTTAAAAAGTGCTCAACATCAAGATAGAAAAATTAAAACTTTTAATATCTTAAAATAATAAAACGTTGAATGGAAGTCTACCGCGATTTCGACCGACAAAGTCTCCTCAGGTGTTTAACTCAGCGAAATAATCACAGACAAGAAAGCGATAACTTAAATTTCTTCACGAGGCACCGTATAAGTCAACTTCTTCATATACCTACATTTTGCTATCATTTTGGATCTCTCATTCAACAACTCTGCGCCACCCTTGAATTTTGCGATGGCCAACTTCTCCTCCTGACACAGCTTACAAGAATTGCTATTTACTTTACTGGAGGTTGAGCATTAAAATTGTACTGTGTAATTTCCATAGGACTACTTTTGTCATTTGGATTGCTTTCAGACATAGAATTCAAATCGTGGATTTGAATGAAAACAAGGTGAACTCTTCATCAAAAAATATCCCGATACTTGGCAAGCGTGTGTATATGGTTACTGTGCTAAACAAAATAGAACCATCCTTATGTAGAATGAGATGTAGGGCTTTTTTGGCTTTAAATAATATTTCAAAAGTGACTCTGATATACCCTTGTTCAAAACTGAGAAATACACGCCTGCTGTAAAAGAACAAAATTTTTACTGAAAAAGCTCTTGCTTCTTACTTGGTTGAAATTAATAATGAAGCTAAAGAGATCACTACAACGTTTGGCATTAACAATAAAGTCAGGAAACTGACAGAAAAATAAACCTTCATGGCAGTAAAAACCATAATGAAGACTTCTTCAGCAGTCCATCATTCTGTTTCATAAACCCGAAAAACAAAAAATGGTGTTAGGTATTAGAAGCCATAAAATTATAATAGTTGCCTGCAAGCTACTCAGGGTAGCTACGCAATTCAGTCAGTGGAGGAGCACTTCCGACTGTATTTCCTGGTTTAATAACATTCCGAAAAAGACTAATCAAGTGTTTACTGAATATGGCATTAAGGTCATAAATATGACAGATTAAATCAGTATTATTTCATGATGGTGAAGCATGGATCAAGAAATTCAAAGCTGGTAAATACGAAGTTCCCCAAGTATCATTCGAAGGGGCAGAGGTGATGGGAATGTACATTTTGAACAAAGTAAATGCTGACTTATTGAATGAGTGGTCCGACATTATGGCAAAATGTAGGTAGATGAGGAAGTTGACTTTAGCATTATACGAACCCGGGTGAAGTTGGAAAAAAACAATTTTTTTCCACTACACCGCCCTCTCATTACTTCAGGTGCCACATTAAGAAATTTAAATTCTTGCTGTGTTGTCTGTGATTATACGCTTACACGCTGAGTTAACAACCTGATCAAACCTTGGCGATGAAAATCGTGTTATTGTTCCATTCAGCGTTTTATTATTTTAGGATATATATATATATATATATATATATACCGGTTATATCGATAAAATTGTCAAAATCGTGTATAATTGTCCATCTAAATATATAAGTTTTAAAAAAGGGAAAGGGAAAAAGAAAAAAAACTGGATCAGCATGTTACAACGGCAAGGGGTATCATCATTTCAACTTAGAGCTAAATACATTCTTATGGTTCAAAGTAGAGCCCAAAAGTGTTATAAAAATCTTCGAAGAATTCCAGTAAGGTATCTCTAATTATTTCTAAGATACAACTGTTCAAACCATAATCTAACTATTGGACAATTTTGCTCTTGCACCAGATATTATGGAAAATATTATCTTAAAATAAAATTACGATAAATAATGAATTTTTACAAGAACAGTTTTCATTTTTAATAAAATTTGATCCGAATAATTTTTAAACTTTTAAATCTGTTAAAATTCAGTGATAATTTGTATCGGTTAGGTGTTATTGTTATTAAGCAAAAGCTATATTTACTAATCATAAAGGGAAAAGCTTACTATCCGCACTATTTTAAAAAGGATTTTGATTTTTTTTTAAAAAGCAGATGTCCATACATGGCATTATCAGAAAATAATAGCGGCAACTATATTAAATGTTATTGCCAAAGTAACTAGTGCCATCGATGCTCGGCAGAGAGAAAGGAGAATTTTTGCGTATTTAGTTTTTTCAAAAACACACCACTCAGAGAACTTAGTACTTGCACGAAGAGTCTTGCATTATCAGCAGTAATAGTGACTGTTTTACAAATTCATTCCTTACTCGTCACAGTGGTCGACAGATTAAATTATTTTATCGAGAGCTAATATTATATGGATATTATTGAAAATAGTGTAAAATTTAAACCGTATATATATATATATATATATATATATATATATATATATATATATATATATATATATATACTACTTAAAGTTTATATTATTTATAAAGGAAGAATGGTTACTATGGGAGATTATTTGTAGATATAGATATTTCATGCATAACAAACAGTGCATTAATTCGGGCTCTATCAAACAAATTTCACAGAATATTCAACAGAAATACTCTAAACCTTAACTATAGTTTCATTGAAAAGATATTGCATATAATAAAAAGAAATAATGGAACAAACAGCAGGAAACAAAACTAACAACTCATTTTAACAGATATATTTACTTATTTATAGCTATATATATATATATATATATATATATATATATATATATATATATATATATATATATATATATAGAGAGAGAGAGAGAGAGAGAGAGAGAGAGAGAGAACAGAAAATATCTTGTCTCTATAAACATTATTTATAGTGGTAGATGACTTTGATTTGACACTTAACCACAAAAAAAATAACGTTTATAGTTAAAAGAAATAATGTCAGATTAAAAATCCATTTATGCAAACACAAACACACACACACACACACACACACATATATATATATATATATATATATATATATATATATATATATATATATATATATATATATATTACATTTATATACATACATAAAGATAGATAGATGAATGAATAAATGAATCAAAATATGATAGCTGACATATTGCACGAATGACAGTTTTTGTTTTCTAACAACAGCGCAAGTCAGAGACCAAAGGCTATTCGCAGATAAACGGTCCTCTGGTATTTCATTTTGATGTATTGAATACTGCTGTTATAGGTAAGAACAAAGATTAAAGCGAATTTAATAGGTCAGAGTGTTTTTGCAATGGAACATCTTGTGTTGTGTTCATCCTCAGTTGGGTTGAGTGCTCCAACCGTCTTCGTCCACGGAGAGAAAAATCACAAAATTGCATTAACCTCACAGTTGTCATTCTTTAAATTCTAATATTTTCCTTTATTCTGAACGTGACTTGAGCACATTCCTCTTGACAGAAATTCTTTAGGAAAGCGATTTAAATGGATTATGGGTGACGAGTTGCAAAAATTCTCAAAGAATACATTATGCATTTAATTTCTTGCCTATTTTAACAGAATAAGATTTATCAAAAGCCGATTTGTCCATAAACAAGTCATCAGTTTTTCTTACGCTCGATATTAATTATATTTATTTCCTTTGCGCTTTATAGAGAATTTATAAATTTGTATTCAGAATCATTAACAGTTTAATTGTTCTTTTATATTATATGCGCGCTCTTTTTAGAATATTAAGATGTATTTTGAGAAATATGCAATCAATTATTACGTCTATGAATTCAAGGTAATTGAAAGAAAAATATTAAATAAATGACAACTAAGATGAAAATAGAAAATTAAGAAACTAAAGATGTTATGATTTATTTCATAGTAATTGTTCTTTTTACACCTATCTATCTATCTATCTATCTATCTATCTATCTATCTATCTATCTATCTATCTATTAAAATCTATGTTGGCTTTCATCTCAATACCGATTACTCAACCCATTGAAAAGTAATATCGGTAAAATCAGGTAAGCAATGGCGCAAAACAGCTGAAGTCATAGAATGGTTTACAAATATAAATAGGAAAAGTTAGGGTACATTCATCAAATTCGATATTTGTGACTAACTCGTCGATCACCGACAATCTCCTTATATCTTCTGTAAATCTGGCAAAAAGCTTACTGTACTGTTAACGACCGCGAAATAAGAATCATAAAGCAAGGACGAAGACCTATACTGTTCTATAATAGGTATCTGTGAAACAAAAGAAGTAACCCAGAATTTTATATTGTTATGGGAGCGTATGGTTCCATAGAGACATGCAAACTTATTGAAATTCTATTATTATAGCGACTTTGATTTATTTTCGACCTCGAAGACACCGGATTCTATAGAGATGACGGTAAAACTAGTCCACAACAGATAGTCCGATTGAGAAAGGAACTTTTTTAAAGATCACAAACTAAATATTATCAACACTACCAATGCTAAAGTGATCAACTTTCTCGATGTAACCTTAGACATGAATAATGGTTAACTATATACAAAGGATCTACATAAGCATAGATACTTTAGTAAAGAGTCAAATGACCATCATCATAAAATTCTAGATAATTTACATAAATCAGTTCAAGTAAGATGATCCTCAAACTCCAGCAATAGGAAAATATCTAAATATAAAATCAGAAATATAAAGGCTTTAGAACTAAGCAATCATAAAATAAATTTAGAGTATTCAAAATAAACAAATGTAAAAATAACCCGAAGTAACCTAAACACAACATTATATGCTTTGATCCACCTTCTAACCATAACGTCCAAACGAATACAGGAAGAATTTTTCTAAATTTACTTCATAAGCATTTTTAAGCATTCACCAAAACTAAAAAGATTTTTTAACAAAAACAACGTAGCTATAGCTGCGTTAATAACATAGACGCATCCATCTCCCATCATAAGAAAATTGTATTAAACGAACATATTTGCAACAAAGACAACGGAAATTCTAAAATAGATGCATCTGCCATAAAAATACGATCTGCCCCTTAAACGGTCAATGTAGGTCCGAAAATATTATATAACGAGTGAAAATACATTCCGCTAACAATGTTAAATTTTATTTTGGCTCCACGGAAAATCCTTGGAAATTACGTTTTTACCATCATCGAATGACTTTAAGTAATTTAAAATACCAAAAAAACAGCACTGTTCTCTCCAAATATTTATGGCAATTAAAGAATGATGACATCTCACCATCAATCAACTGGCAAATTATATCCGGAGCTAAAGCTTATAACGGTAAAAGAAATATTTGTAAAGTATGTCACGTTGAAAAACGGGTTATCTTAAAATACTTAAACCTAACATATTAATTAACTTGATTAAAAAAAAAACTGTAATCCCAGCATAGTATATAACTACGCCAGCATTCAGATATATTTTAATTCAAATTGTGTAACGGTCAGTCAATACTCAGCACCTGAAGATTACGTCATGCATAAAACTCAGAGTCGTGCTATCGATGAGGGATAAAATGTACATTTATTAATATATATATATATATATATATATATATATATATGGACGCTGTGTAACTACTTTAATAGTAAACTTCAATATTTGTCATAGTGTTCTCATGGTCATAATGTTCTTCATTTCACCCATCGCAATCACTTCACTTTATATTTTCTTTTATTTTGGCCTGTTTTAAACTTAAATTTCTATTTTCTATTTTATTTATTTGATTCATTTTTTAGATGAAAGAACAATAATATCGGATGAAACACCGAGGCATATCGAGAAAAAATAGACTTAAGCAAATATGGATGGTTGGTAAATGTTCAGTTTGAATATATTTATACATGCGTCTGATTAGTGTTTGTCTTACTGCACGCGTTTGCGATTTCTAATCAATTCAATGTGAATTATTCAACAATGTTAGAGACTTTTGTCAGCATATTTTCGGTCAATCTATTGAAACATGCACGCATATATAATATAAGCTTGGTTAATTTTTGAAGAATAAAAGTGTACTGAAGATTTTGAGAAAACAGAGGTCGGAGACACGATTTTAAGATTACATTTAACTTTTGAATATTGAGTATCTGAACATTTGAATTTAGAATTAAGTTGGGAATTAATAATTGCTCGCAATGATGCAGTTGCCCTTATGTAATGGTTGAGTACGAAACTCATTGTTATCGTTTTTAGAAAGTTATTAATAAATCTTTTGCACATACATCAAAATCTCGCGTAACTTATTCCAGATAATATATGTCCAACAAATAAATAGCTAAATCGATTTAAAACATATTTCATTACTTCTTTTTGCTCATAAAACAAATATGGATAATCTAAAAAAACGTTTTACACACTTCCTTTCATTGTTAATGAGGCGCATAGTTTAAGAATTGTATTATTTATCAAGGAGATTTCATGCTAGACAATTATTGATCCAAAGTTAATGAGGTAATCTGAGCTAAATTAGATAAGTTGTCAGCAATGTTATCAAAACAAAATTTAATAGAAAATTATTTTTTATCCCATGAATTATAAAAAAATCCAGCTTCAAATTGTGGCAAATAAGTTCGAGATAAAAGAGATACCAAAAGCGATAATTTTCGCTTGAATTGGTACAACCCACGCGTTTGGTTGTTTATCTTAAATCGTAATCGCTTATGATGTCGGAGATTAGCAATGGATTAACGAATGCATATAATTTGTTAGGGATCAGTAGATGTATTCAAGACTAGCTACTTCGGAGATATGGAAATTTAATATAATCCTTTTGGTTTTTGTAAATAACTAATGAAAATGGCTTTTTGATGCAATTCTGAATTTAGATTATTTAATAGATTGTAGAAGCAAAGAGAAGTAATATTCAGACCTGATGCAGAAAGACAATTACACACATATAAACATATTATCTAAACACACATGGACACTTACACATGCATACATACTAAAAGACACGTGCATACATGCAAAGACCAATATACAAATATATATAAAAAACGGACCTATAAACGCATATATAAATACAGCAACGTACACATATACGTTTACCGACAAAAATGTAGAAGTTCTAAAACAAGAATTGAAAGACTGAAATTCAAGAATTGAAATGGCCTTAAAATTAGCCGCGAAAATAAGAAGTAAGTTGAAGGGATGCACAATAAATGTCTAAATATTTGATTCATTTTACATTTATTTCAAGACAAAAAAAAAATCAACGACCCAATTTCTTGTTTTTATAGAATATTTACTATTTGGAATTTAGTGACCGATCGAAATGAAATTCAAAACTTTGATCCTACAACCAACCAATCAAACATTCGTTTCAAGCTGAAAATCTAAAAATTATATAAGAAAATCATTCATATAAAACTGAACAGTAAAAGATGGTTTCGTTGACATTTGGTGATTGAAAGAGTTTTAAAAAGTCAAGATGTAAATCTTGTTGGATACAGACAACATTAGTAATATAATTTTATTACTTTAATCATTTCATTTTCACTAACTTTATTCAAAAGAAGACATTTGATTGTAATGCACTCATAGCAGCGCGACATTTTTATGGTTAACTTTTTCTGATAACAAGAACACCTTATATTCCTAAGTAATATATGGAGATTATGGAGTAGGTAATGCAGATTGTCGAACGTGTTAAAAGAGTTTTCATGCAGGAGATTTCTTGTTGAACATACCTCAACGGTCGTATGGATCATTAATCTTGTTAAAATAAAATCAAAGCCATGGAAAATAACGTTGTGCGATAGAAGAAAGCAAAATAATGAGAATATCCAAAGTAAACGGCGACAATACTTGCACAACATTGTTGTCCTATACTAAGCGAAATAAATCCTGTAGCGTTGAATACTAAAACGTAGGAGAACTATTTCGATTTTTTAACAATTTGTGAAGAGTCGGCGATGAAACGTGAATCAGATACAATAACGTTGAATCGAAGAAATCCTTGAGGAAGTGAACAACTAAGAATATTACCAAAAACTGATTGGAAGATAATCTTATAGTAAAAACGCATTCTGACAAAAACAAAACGACCAATTGGGTGAAACTAGTACTGCATTCAATTCAACTAAAAAATATTGCAATCGATGGAAAGCGATCGAAATTAATTAACTGAAAACGCAGATTCTTACTTTAGGATAAAATTAGAACTTTTTATGACTACGCAAAGATTGCTATAGAATAGTTAGTAAATTTGAATTTATCATCAGGTAGGTCCAATTTGGATTCGAATGTTTTCAGGTCATTACATAATCCTGTTGGTGTAAAAAAGTTACGTTCCCTGGAAGAATGCAATAGGCAGTTTGTAATAAAGATGAAAAAGAAACGGATGATGTAAATAGGAATTATTTGAAAGATGGAAGTAAAATGTAGGACATTTGATTATAGAGTTTTCAGTGAAATTGATTGTAAGAGGAAATCTCATGAATAAAAACCATTTTTAAATCTCTGTTCATTTTTCAATTCCTCAAAAAGAGCTTTTGTCAACGTACTTTACACTAAAAGACAAAACAAAAGATTCGTCCTATGCAACAAATGACTTCCATTGTTTGGTGTCTTTAAATTCACAATAACATATTCCCATAAAATGCAATTCAAATATTTTCTGTTCTTGCCCCTTCTATTCAAATGCTGTGAATCAAATGTCTGAAAACAGTGTGCTTTACTCAAATCAATTTATGCTTAATTAAATTTTACTACACGTTAAATATTGCTATTATTTTCGTAACGACTGCGTAGAAATTATAGTCATTACGAACTCGCAGATCTTGTCGATGACTGCAAAGTATGAGCTACGTCAGGGTCACGCACACACAGATACACGCCCACTACACATAAACATATACAAACATTCTAACTGGCCGTATTTCATCTTGCTGACAGTTATGCAAGTGGAAGCAAATAAATTGCAATATTAAAGAGGAATTGTCAAGAAAAAGGCAAGGAAGTCTTTCTTCGCCGTGTGTAGTTGTCAGATAAGTTCAGCTGAGAATCAACATTGCAATTCTTTATTCTCAAAGAAAATCACCTTCTGTAGCACAAGATCTTACTACCACAAACATAGTATTCTAATCTAGTTAAAATTGACAATTGGAATATCTATCTATCTATCTATCTATCTATCTATCTATCTATCTATCTATCTATCTATCTATGTGAATATGCTCATTATCTATCTAAATATGTTACACACACACATATATATGTATGTATGTATGTATTATTAAAAATAATTGTTGAATTAAAGGTATACTATGGATGGCACAAAGTGACACAAATTTAAGAATATTTTTGAATGGATTAAATTTAAACTTTTGAAAACATAACGCTAGTTTTACACCACTTTACTTCTGTTTATAAATACAAATCAAATCCTTACATTTACCTTTATGATGTCCCTCGGTTGATAAAACACGTTGGCCAAGAAAAAGTTTTCGTTTTATCTTTTATTCATAGTGTATTTTTATAATTATATTCCACTTATATCTAAATATTGACACAACCAGTGCGTATATATGATTGGGTGTATATGTTTGCCTTTGAAGTTCTTCAAGATCCATCTCTCAATGTCAAAACTGGTACTGAAAACACATAATGATCACATTAGTTAAGCGTAGTTAAATCTGTTAAAGGATCACGTAGGAAGATTGTAATGCGTCTGTCCTCTGAATATGAATAATATGATTGGAAAATCATCATTTAAACAAATTTTATTGAATAAAATTACTGCCTGCAAACGCTGGTGAGTGTTATGCAACAAATTCCTTAAAACAATAATCCACTTCTGTAAATGTCTATATTATTATTATTATTATTTTGAAATATCTCATGGATCATATTACAGTATTTTGCTAAAGCAACTGATTCTATTACTTCTGTTACAGTTATGAAAATTAATCATAGCCTAGAAGAGAATTAAGTGAGAATGTAAAAAAGATTGTATAGCATCAGACTTCTGAATGGGGAGGGACTGCCTCATTGTCTTCTTCTTCTTTTATCTGCTGTGTCCATGCGTAAGCGCTCAAGTCCCTGCACATCTTCCTGTCAGTGTTCTGTCATCCATTTCCTCAAGTTTCATCAAGTATGTTATGCGCTGCTTTCCTCTGTCCGTCTTTCCCTCAATCTTTCCTGTGAGTATCAGATTTTCCAAGCCCTCTTTCCTCATTGCGTAGACCAGATATTTCAGCTGCCTGTTCCTGATGTTAAGAATGAGTTAACTTTTTGCTTTCATTTTCTTTAAAATCTTATCTTTGTTAACATGTTCGTTCCATGGTATAGCCAACATCTTTCTGTAGAACCACATTTCTATTGCTTCAAGTCTCGTCTTCATCTTTGAGGAATTTGTTCGGCATTAGCTGCCATATAACAGGACATACGTCACATAACATTTCAGTAATCTTTTCTTTGTTTCTAACGAAATTTTTCTGTCTCATATTACTCTGCTTAGCGTTTGTCATGCATCCTTGGCCATCCAAATGCTTCTTCGGATCTCAGGATAGCATTTTCCTCCCTCTACCCAGGGATTTAGATGGTTTACTTGTTTCATTTTGGTGTCACTGGCTTGTAATTTGCATTTGGGGTTGTCCCTTTTGCTAACAACCAAACATTCTGTCTTCATGTAGTTTACGTGGTTTGAAAATGAGTATTCCTGATTTTGAAGGGAAATATACAAAGATTTCACCTTTGACTTTCATTATTTCTCCCTCGTCAAGGCTCTATTATAAGCTTCATTCTCTGTGTGTGCATGTGTGTGTGTTTGTGAGTGTTTTTGTGTGTGTCCGTGTTTCTGTGTGTGTGTGCACAAATCGATCAGAGCAAAGGTAAACAGCAGCTGTTGTTCTTTTATTTGAAGATTAAGTGTACAGGAAAACATTGTCTATATGCAAGCATGTGCAGAGAAGGATGGCTGTCGATGTTACTGCTTGTCTGTATATATGTATGTATGTCTGTATGTATGTACCTGTGTTGCTTACAGGGTGGTATTTCTTGGATAGAAACCTAAAAATCGTGACCAAATAAAGAATGTGTCTTCCCATTGTTGTCGTTCTGGGTGAATATCATGCTATACATTTCAGCATTTTCGCTTTCTCTTTGCATGTTTGGCTTCATCACAACACGTGTTATAATATACATGTTTCTGTAACGCCTCCTTTATCTCTCTCTCTCTCTCTCTATATATATATATATATATATATATATATATATATATATATATATATATATATATATATAGGTACACAAACTTTAGGTTAGTTTAGTTTCGTGACAAATTTAAAATTCCCAATCCAGCAGGAAAACTCCAATTTAACCTGACACAAGGCCACAATAGAAATCCATCGAATAAAGGTCACCCCCCACCCACCAAAAAAGCAATTCTCAGAGAGACTAACCTCATAAAGTCTGACCAACGAAAATACACGGACAACCACAGACATAGAAATATATAGGTATATGTTTACGTGTTTGCGGATGTTTGTTTATATCAATACTGTCAAAAAACAAAACAAAAAAAATCCCCAAAAACAATGTGGCATCTTATGCTTCTCGGCTACATACTAATCTCACATTCTTAGTAAAGAGATATTCTATTGTTAGTGTGAGAAATCATTAATCCAAGTTATTAGTAGGAGTTTATACCCCTGAGCTATCAGCTATCAGCAGATGGATATATATATATATATATATATATATATATATATATATATATATATATATATATATATATATATATATATATATATATAGTTAAGTTATGAAAAAGTTGGTAATCCGTATGGGTAATCCCAAGGAGGAGGAAAACCTGAGATCTCAATGTAAATCCAGAGTTAGTATTTTAAAGAAAAACAGACCACTTTAAGGTACCATTATAATAATTTATTTCAACAGAGTACTTTTAAAGGACGCCGGATCATCAGATAGCACTTCCAAAAATGAAATGAAAATTGATGGGTAGCGTAAGATTTTTGTAATTTAACAGAGAGTGTAAAAGGGTAGTTAAAGAGATATGGTAGAGTTTAGGGAGGGTTTATATATTAAACCCTCCCTAAACGCTACCATGTCTCTTTAACTACTCCTTATAGATAGATAGATAGATAGATAGATAGATAGATAGATAGATATTACTAAAAATATATATACATACGTTTGGCGTGAGACTTCAGTTTCTTTGTTTTGCTATCTCATGAGGTACGAAATATAACTTATGATTTTATATACTGGGTGTCATGGGAGAATCGTTATATTAAAGGCAGATTCACAGCTCAAATTTAAAATAAGTTAACTATAATATTGGGGTATAAATACAAACACTTTGATAATATAGGTAAAAATGGTTAAAGCGGTAATCAATAAAAAACCTAAAATATGGGATGTGAAAGCAACATTTGGATAATATATTTATCAAGAATTAAAACATTTTATGAGAAAATTCTTTACATCCTTTTCGTTTTTTAAGCAGATTTAAATTTTTTAATATTTTAAATGATGAATCTTTTTCCAGCAAACACAGATTGCATCGGTCACCTCGGCCACAAAAGGGTGTGGTTTTGGTGAAGAAATCCCAATTTACTACCGGTGTGGAGTCATCTGTTTTAATATCCCAGTAAAATTTTGAGAGTGCTGTGGCATTTGTATATTTCTAATTAAGGGTCATTGTGCGATGATATAATACCGTTTACCAGCTATTTGCTGTTGAACCGAAATAAAATGTTGTTTCGCCATTATGACTGATGTTAGCCTTATAGATCACGCCTTTATAAATACATTTGTTATTTATCGAACAGATAATTCCTTTACGGTCATTACACATTATCCTTCTATGTTAATATTGCTATTAGTGTTGCTTAAGTACTTTTTTTTTAATGTTATGCTATTATTTTGTGCTATATATTGCTCAAGGTTTCTAGTGCAGCTGTAACTAATCTTAATGTTATTCGTATTGAAGATTCTATCGAGTAAAGGATTATGGCTGAATTTTTGTATACTATTTACGTTATTCAGTCTATTGTCCTCATCTTTGTTGCCATATTTATCATAAATATGGCAAAAAAGATGAGGACAATAGACCGAATAATGTAAATAGTGTACATAATACCTCATCTCAGAAATATAGACAGATACTGAAATTTTTTTGTACTAAATTTAGGAAAATTCTACCGATCTTGGTTCTGATATTACTGTTAAAAGGTGTGTTGAACAAATTATATTTCGTTTAATATTTGTATTTTTACTAGTGTTTGCAATGTACTCTAGTTTACTATTGTGCTTAGTGTTATTTAGTGCATCAACATATTTTGTCAACAATGTTTTTGCTGTTAGAGATAGTAGAGAGTCTGTGTTGTACAGATTTGTGCAAGTTATTCCTGGTGGGTGGGTGGATTCTTTCCTAATGTAGATATGGATTTAAATCTCTTTAGTATAAGGCATGTGCATTCCTTTGGATAGTGTCCAGAATGTTGTTCACTTTGGCGTTAGTAATAGCAGTGATATTAAGTCCATGTTCCTTGAAGAACCTGAAGAGTTGTTTCCTAAACTAGTCTTTTTGTTGTGGATTGGTATTACGTAGAAGGATAACTCCGTCGTCTCTGTACAGACCAGTGTTCTTACTATCGAAAGTATATCTAAGTCTCTATAGAAGCATGATGAAACGAGTTCACAATCTTCCGCTTTTTTTAATGCCCCCTAACCTACACACTATTTTCTATATTTACACCCCAATATTATAGTTAACTTATTTTAAATTTGAGCTGTGAATCTCAGTGTAAATTAGCGTTCTTCCCATAAAAACATTCATAAGTCATATTTCGTTCCCGATGAGTTGGTAGAACAACGAAACTTAAGTTGCTGTCCAAAAGCAGGTATATGTATATTTGTTAATATATATTTATTAGATCGGTTTAACTAGATCGAGCACTGCTATGTTTACACCTTAAAGTCAATTTAGTAAATATTTATTTGCTTACGTGTGTATATCCTCTAACCTGCGATGATAGTGAAGCATTCGCCATAGCCACCTGACTCTTACAATGTACGATTTTAAATCTGTTTTTTGTTTTCAATATCAGCGTTAATAAAACACCCTGAACTTCTTATATCGACTAGATTATTAATTTCTATCCCCGTTTATTTTTAACGTTAATATAGCCTTTGGATGACATTTAGGGTTTGCAGTTGATACGATACTATTCGCAATAGGATCATTCGAACCAAATGAAAAATGCTTGATCGACAAACCTTAGGGAAATGTCCCCTCTTCCCGCACTTGTGGTATTTAGTTTCGCTGGATGAACAACAATTTAATTTGAGACCACAGAAATAAAAATATTCGTCTGGCTTCAGTACAAACATTGTATGCAATGTCTTCCGGAGAGTGAAGATTTTGAATTAGCGGAGACAGGGGCAGAAATGAGGATGTCTGTCGTAGAGAATTGTTTTTTCCCCCGTTCGGGTCGTTTGAACTGGTGGACTAATAAGTGTGAGATTACTTAGTTCAGCCTTTGAAACACTTGTTTGTAGGTATGGACAAGATTGCTTTCCTGCTATTTCCAAGGTAAGTACCTGTTCGCAAGCAGTAGGTAAATCTAATTGTTTATTTTCCAGCAATCTTTGACGGTTATAGTTCGATTTTAATGCATTTGTAAAGGAGTCTCCGATAAATCCGTCATTTTCCTGATCTGCTGTCGTTGCTTGCAAGTCACAGTCTCGATTTAAGATTGTTAAGTGCTGAAGATACTGTTCTAACCCCTCCTCATGAGATTGGCGGGTAGTTGCTAATACATGCCGGGCAAAGATAATGTTTCGTCTCTTCACAAAAATTCCATCCAAGTCTCTGGTAGGTTTTGCAGTGAGTAATATTGGTATATATACGAATATGTGCATTAACAGGTGAAGTCTATCCGTATCAGTAATAGGAATGGATGAATTGTTTTCTAGTGCAAACAAGAATCCTTCTAATAATCGTTTCCAATACAGCTCGTCAGTAGAAGTCGGGTTTGCAGAGTCTAAGTCAAGACATTCTGGTTTAAGATATTCCTCCATAATTACGTTCAATAAATTGTAATGAAAACTCGGAGTCTAGCTCGGCTTAATATGCCTTTATTGAATATAACTGAAAAGTCTTGCCATTTTGGTTAAGTCGGTATGACTTATTTATAGAAATCATAAAACAGGGGATGTAATCCGGTTGTCTTACCACAAGAGTGTTGGTAGGTTGATATCGAAAAACAAAGTTATTAATAGAAAGTTTAATAGATATACTGATTCGTTAATGTGTATTGAGTCAGCAGATGAAATTATTGCAATACAAACTAAAAAATGTAGGTAGTTGTTATAGCGATAAGATTTCAGTTTACTACAGGTGTGTAGTTATCTGTCTTGATGTCCTAGAAAAATTTAGAGAGTACTGTGTTATTTGAATCTTAGTTATTGGTAAGAGTCATTTTATGATGGTAATACCGGATTTTCCAATGGATAGCAGTGAAACGAAAAATAAAATTTAGTCTCGCTAAATGCTGTCTTTGTAAATAATTCCTTTATTCATCCTTTTAGAATTAACTGGGCAGGTACTATATTTTGGTTTTGGAAGTCGTTTAAATATTTGTTTAATATTTAACTATTATGTTGTGATATATACTTCTCAAATTTTTTGTTACTGTAATTTTAATGTTGTTCTTGTTGAAAATCTTGTTGAGTAGTGGAATATGAAAAGTTTATGGATTAAATTAAGGAAAACTTTACCTACGTTGATTTTGATATTACTGTTATATGGTGAGGTAAACAAAATTATGTTGCATTTTCTGTAGTTATGCGTTTTGTTGTCAGTCTTATTATTGTCGAGGTATTTTAGATTAACATTGCGTTTGTTTTATTAGTGCATCTACATATCTAGTTTTAAATTTGTCGAAAATATCTTTATTACTAGAGTTAGTAGAACGCCTATGTTGCACTGATTTGTGCAAATTATTTAAAATTCCTAGAGAATGCTTAGATTCTTTGGTAATGTATTTATGATTATAAATTTCTTAAGTGAAAGGCTTTTATATTCCTTTAGATAGGCCAAGCGCAGCGTCCAGAAAGTTAATCACCTTAGCATTGTTGCTAGTGGTGGTATTTAGTCCATGATCCATGAAAAATTTAAAAAGTTGTTTTCTAAGGTGGTCTGTATTTTGTAGGTTGGTATTACGTCGGAGGATAACTCCGTCATCTTTGTACAGACCAGTTATCTTGCTATCAAAAGTATACCTAAGTCTTCACATTAGTAATAATGTCTTTTTTGACGTATTTTTTAACGTCAAAAAACGACATTATTACGTCATTATTTTTGCACCAACCTAATAACAAATTCACTGTTAAGGACCATAAGGATAATTTCTCCAATAACCCACAGTTTCGATTTCTTAACCTCTCCAAAACCAATATAGGGAAGATCAGCAAGCCTGTCGAATGAGCCCGCAAATATGCTAGGAGCGATATAGAGATCAATCAATGGATGAATACAAAAGATGCCGTCAATTGGTTCTTTAAATGAAAAAATAAAAACGAATGCAACTTTATGCAGTTCAACATCTCCAATTTTTACTCGTTGAAAACAGAAGGCTTACGCGTAGCGGCTATAAACCTGGGCAAAAATTATTGCACCATCACTGACGCGGAGACAAACATCATCAGACAATCCCAGAAACACATTATTTCACGATGGTTTCATGTGGAGCAAAAAAGTCAACCCAAACTTCCCCACAGGAATTGATTCTGAGGAATCTTGCGAATTGGTTGGTATATTTTTTAAAGTCTATCGTAAATCCACACAGAAAAAAAAACAAAACTATCTAATCAATTTTTATTCCTCCGAAACCAAAGAATAAAATCTGTATTAGTCATAGGATTCTACCTTAGAGACTTTAGCATATGTAGCTCGAAATACCTAAATGAAAAAGAGAGATATATTGAGAAAAAATTCAAACATCTCCACTACCCACAATATCTTCAACGCATAATATCGAGCTTAAAACATTCACCCCCCAATAATACCCCCCCCCCAAAAAAAAACAGACACCATCAAGAAAACCTCTAACAAAATGCCACACATTTTATTATCCTGCCGTTCAACACTGTTTATACTGACTCAAACAAATTAGTCATCCCTAATGCTAGAATAGTTACCACCGTCACCAAGACAACCGGACATAATTAGGAAGAAAAAATAAACTAACAGCGATTCAAATACCCGGATTTATCAAATAAACTGTTTATGTGGGGGAGACACCACATGATCTAAAACCCGAAAGTATCAACACAAGAGTCTTGCTTTTGAAAATTCATCTAACTCTGAGTTTTGTAATCGAAACGATTTTGGAATCTAACTCTAAATTTTGCATGGAAACGATGCTGGACATAACGCAGATTTCAATAATGCCACCCTAATTAGAAAAACAACATAAGTGTTTAAGGAGAAAATCCATTGAAAACTTCATAATAACATTATTACCAACTATAACCACACGCCTAAAACGTTACATTCAATCGCCATTTTTCTTTGAATCCATTCTAATATACAAAATAAATCTCAAACAGTTAAAGAATTAAGATAAGCTAACAACACTAAACAAACAGTCCTTTAATATTGCTAAGAAGGTGGCTGAAAGTGCTTGGGACAATGGATTGCATGGGCAGTTTTTGTAGTCCCTCACTTAGGACAAGCAAAAACGCTAGCACGCTGGAAAACTGAATAAAAAATAATTAAAATTACCTTGTCCGTCATGTTTAACGAAAATTGTTTAAAAGAAAGGTTACTTCCATTGTATATATATATATATATATATATATATATATATATATATATATATATATATATATATATATAGAGAGAGAGAGAGAGAGAGTAAAATGTTTGTGCTCGTTAATATATATATATATATATATATATAAAACGTGCGCAGGCATGTTACTTCGTGATGTTAGATTGGCTTGTATCTCTCTCTGTATCTCCGTGACTAACCACAAGCAATTGGGCCGAAATGAAAGATATTAATAAAATCGAGTACACTTATTTTCTTTCCCGATTTCTCCTCGATTTTTCGTATGTTTTCTAGCCAATTATAGCCTTGTTCGTCTATCCGGTAAAATCAATTTGTCAGGCTGTCTCTCTGGCAGTCATCTTTACAGTCTCTCCTGATTTCATCTTAACAACCTACTTCTGTATATCACGAAACACGAACTACTTTTTTGTTGCATTAAAAAAAATCTCGTTAAGATATTTTCCTCATCCGTATATGTAAGTGGAGTTTGTTTTGGTGCAAGCAACTGCTAACTGACAGACTCCCCAACGAGAAAATTTCATCTTAACTACCGCGAGCGACAGACTGGTGATGATTGCCTCCCCTGGAATATAACAACATTCTTAATTGCAAAAGATAGAAGAAAAAAAAAGGAAAAACAGAGTAAGAACAAAATAAAAGGTGTTCTCCTGCATCGTCTTCTATCCACATATGATTCTATGCCATATCCACCGAAATGTTGAAATTCTGTGCCGAACCAGGGAACCCTTTCCCACAAACATGTGATGATTGGTAAGTTGGTAAAATTTTGGAGAGTTGGTATGTCTGGGATATTTGGGAGACTTTCGTGTGTGTGTGTGTGTGTGTGTGTATGTACTCGGTGCCTTCATGATGTAATCGACCAGTTTTTCTACGACTTTCTTCATTTTATTTTGGCAGACAGATCGACTTCCGAAAATATGACCAAAGATCAAACAATAGATTTGGAAGTGGGATGATTTCTGTATCAGACCAAAAACTTTCAGCACCCTATTGAAGACCAAGAAAAAAAATCTCACAAATATTAAATAATTTTCTTTTGAAGATTTTTTTGGATGATAATTTATTTCCGAGCGTATGCTGATATGTTCATAGGCTGACTATGAAGGAATAATGTTGGAACTGTGGAATATTGCCTCTATTAATGTCAACTGCATTGTTTATTTCCAGTTCAACTGATGTCTGTTTAAAGAAGACTGATCATCTTGTTGGTCAAAAAAGTCATGAATATGAATTCACCATCATTGTGATACTGATTTCCAGTCAAATATCTTTTCATGTTGGGGAACAGATGATAGTCAAAGGAGTATAGGGTGAGTGACCAACGAGTTCGAAGCCACAGTCACTCACAGTGGCCATTGAAACTAAGAAATCTTATGCTGGAACATTGTTCTCATTACACCTTTCGACAGTTTTCCTGAGAGTTTGCTCTTGATAAGATTTTGTAACTGACAAAGCATGTTGGAATTGTACTTTTCATTGATGCTGTGGTCCTCTTGTATATAACCAATAAACACAATGCCTTTTGCATCCAAAAATTTGAGACCATCAACTTTCCTGCAGATGAAACGTTTGTGGACTTTTTCGGAGCAGGTGAGGAGAGATTTTTATACTACATGTATTGTCCCTTTGTCTATGTCTCAAAGCGACGAACTCATCCTGTGTTAGGAAACCAGCTAGATCTGTCTCAAATAATGACTGATTTTCCCGTGATGGGATCAGATTTTGATCCTGTGGCAGAAAACGTGACCCTCACCAAGCAGAAAGTATCATTATACTAAATTTATTGTGCAGAATATTATCAATTCCTTCATGGGATATATGGTAACAACATTGACTTTTTGAGTTAGAGTAATTCGTCTGTCACCAATCGCCATATTGTGAAAAATGGTTTCCATGGTGTTGGCAGTTGTAGTATGTCCAGAACTTGGATCATAATTAAAACTCCTCCCCGCCTCCTAAATTCAGCTGCTCACTTTTGTGCTTTTGATTAAAGCTGAAGCCTCATCCCCTAATATAGAAACCATGTCAGTATAAATGTCCTTGGGGTTAAACCCCCTTTCCGAACTTCCATGATAACACCAAAACGCAAAATTTTATCAATTTACACGAGAAGTTGCTACACTTAAAGTCTTCTTCGAACAATCATATATCAGTTGATCTGGAAAGAAACAATGCAGTTATAGAAGTGATGAAATTAATGCATGCAATATCTCACAGCTCTAGCAGCTTTTTATAGTCAGCCTATGAACTTTTCAGCTCACCGTCATATATATATATATATATATATATATATATATATATATATATGATGGATCTCTGGTCGATTTTGACGTATGACGCTCCGAAAACCTCGTCAGTTCTTCCGGTCTTTAATTTGTGCCGTATATGACACTTTCTCCCACTAGTGACTTGCATACAAGTCCATATATTGTGCAACACCGAGAATATCGGGACATACCAACAGGAATATTTGCTGACGCTTTTTTTAAAAAATAAGTTAGGACAATTATACTTGCTATCAGAAAGAAATGACTAAATTATGAAAGTGGGCCTGATAAATGTAACCCTAAGATTGAGCGAGTTGATTTTCAAAGTGCACTTGGCTTCACTTTTCTTTCTGAAAGACTTTGACGCTTAGTAAACATCTTTACTATGAGCTATTATATTTGACTGATAACTTTTATTATTTGTATGTATGTATGCTTGTAGTTACAGCTTGTTGTAGCGACCATTCATTTTGTTGACACCAATTTCTATTAGACCTGACAGGTATGTGCTTATTGACCTGACAATCAAGAGTTATTTGAAAACACTCTAACAAATCAACTATTTCTAAGCTTCTCTACAAGATAATAATAAAAAAAAAAACTTTTCCATCTTTTATAATAAGCGCGTATCGAATCGAAGAAAAATCTAAAAAATATATGCCAATGAAATATACTGCAGTACGGTGTTAGGATCTTATTAAAAATAACAAGTTGAGAAACTTAAAATAAGAAATTTTTATTGAGAATTTCCCCTTGAAAACATTATTTGTTATAGCTGACAAGGCTTCATTAAAAAGATTCAAAAAACCCTTATTGCTAATTCTACGTAGGAATATAACTAAAAATAACAACAGTGGAGATAAAGCATAATCATTTTTATATTAGAATATCTGCAGTCGCAGGTTTCTGTAACCTAATCAAAGAAGTAGTTGTCATATTAAAATATTTTTATGTGGATAGTTTAAGGTTTATTACTTATATTTACTTCGCGTTGTTTATAAGCGACTTTATCTGAGATTCCATAAAATAAAACTGAAATTAAGAGGAAGAAGCCTGTGGAATTAATAAGAAGAAATTCATACAAGTTTTAATCTGTCTTTACTCTGACAACTTGAAACGAGAGTAAATATAGATTTTCAATATATTCAAGTGGACAAAATAGAAAATCTCAGCAACATTGAAATTACCCAGTGAGGAGAAGACTGGATTTTAAAGGATGAAGCAGCAACATAGAAACAATGAAATACAAACGGAAATACAATGGGTTAATAGTAGTGATTTACTGGGAAGAGTAAAAACAAGTTATATTCTTACAACTGGTAAAATTACACACTAGGACTTTAAGATCAACGTAGAAACCTTCATTCAATAGAATAAATCAGATTTAGTTGTTATTAAATCATGGTTTACTCATTCGTGCAACATAGCTGAAGAATAAAAACACATTTTGTAAATAGTTCCGAACTTGTGACTTAAGATGGGTTAAAGTTTAGCGGGTTAGACTAAGTGACTATTACTACCAAGTAGTGTTTTCGATTCTTACTGAGTGCTATATACTTGTGTCTATATGCTGAACATTGCTTAGTAAATGACAGCGTTTACTTTGATGGTTAAAATCTGATACTTTCATGTGAGCTCTGTGGGATTTCGAAATTGTGTGTAAATATCAACCTGTCTTTTTCAATTATCGTGAACGATTGACGTTTTCCATTTACTGAAACATTAATTGTAGATGCTCAAACCACTCTTTAGTAATTATGACATACATCGACGAGTCACTGGTATTTTTATGTGCAATCTGTGTTGCTGTGTATTTACCGAAATAGGAACGATGTTATGTTCTTCAAGTAGCATTTACTGCCAGTTGATGACAATTAGGAAAAGCGGAATGATTTAAAATAAAATATTTGCATTAAATGGTGGTAAGAGCTTATATTTAAAATTGTTTTTCTAATTTGTGTGTCATTTGAAGTTTTAAAAACCTTCTTTTCAAAATTTCAAATCCAGGAAGGAAGTTCTCACGGTTCTTTTATTTTAGGTTCCTTTTGATTAATAATGAGGGGAAATAAATGATTAAAAACAAAGTAGTAATCGAAGAATCAACGTCCTCTTTATATCGTTTTTTTGGCAAGATGAAAATTCGATTCTATTCCGATTTTAAAGTAAACGAGGAGAAATAAAAAGAAACAATTTGAATTTATTTTATGCTCATTAAATTATTTAATGATTTCATTTCGTTTTTTCAAAAATAGTTTGTTAATGTAGTTTGGCGGAAATTTAAAAAAAATGTGTTAAAATAGCAGAAATGGATATAATTCAAAGAAGAAAAGGATTGAAGCAGAAGGAAGGAAATAGGTAGAGAGTGGGGAAGTAAAACTGAGAATATTTGGAAGGAAATAATCGAAGGAAAATGACATAAAGAGAAGAAAAATTACATAACGACATAAAAGCTTTCATTTTTCATCATTTTAAGCGTACATATTTACATATGCAGTTATTGTCTCGTTGTAGAAGATATTTGGATTCAGTTAAATGATAACCATTTCATGCATTGGTGATTTTCTCTGTGAAACTTTTTCTGATCATTTGATTTTCATTTATATTTTACGGCTCAAATTTGTAAAATTAAAAAAGTAAGAATAAAATATTGCCTTGGAAACAAAATTACATCTTAAAAGGTACTGTCTCGTTCAGAAGCATGTCTATTCCAAAAATACATTTGCGCGCATAAAATCTATCTATCTATCTATCTATCTATCTATCTATCTATCTATCTATCTATCTATCTATCTATCTATCTATCTATCTTATTCTATTCATATCTATCTACCCATCCATGTGTATGCATAATTATCTATATATAACTTATATATATTTCTGAATAGTTTTATATGTAAAATATTGGGATTAATGCATGTGGTAGTTAAGTGAATATATTTTTCTTTTCTTAGAAAATCTTATAGCAACAGATATAATGGACACACGCAAAACACAGACGGACACACTCACACACGCTCTCTCTCGCACACACACACACATATATATATATATTGGAACTGATTGGCTTCAATACAGATTATATATAAAAAACATAGATAAGGTCTAATTATGAGCAAATCTGCTCATCAAAATCGTGAGAAACAACAATAGGTTGCTTTAATCTGTCATCAGGGAAAAAATCAGCGAGGCGTTGTGAATAAAAATAAATCCTCTTCCTAATCCGAATTAATAATTCAACTTAAGATTTTCGATTTTATTTAAAACAGTTTTCATGCTAAGCCAGTTCTTGTTAAATGCGATCCACAAAATAAAATGCGTTTCTGTCTCCTTCGGCCTTCTCTTCTCTCGGTCGATTGATTAAGCTCCTTCTTTGCTTCTTTTTGCTACTATTTTATTTTCCACAGTTTGCCTCCCTCATTCTCTCTCTCTTTCTCAAACCCACGCATAATCACAAACACGCACGGAATTATGCACACTGACGTGCCAAAACTATGGAAGATCAGTATGTAAATTTCATGGCAGGTAGCGCTAACTACATTGCTTTTATGCAAATAACAAAACCTTTATCAGTTGCGCTCTAACATTTTCTGCCCTGGATGTGACGATAAACTACATCCAACAGCAAGGCTTCTGAACCTCTTAATTGCTGTTGTTCCTAGGTGCACCCTGACCCGGGGTGGTAGCACCTATTAGTGTCCCAGATATAGAGAAACATTTTACCCCTCAACCTGGGATCAAAACACCATGAAAGTATAAAAATAGATTTTTATAGTAAAAATACCAGCAATATCAGCAATATATTTTTGGAAATATATTACTAGCAATACATTTTTGGAAAAGAAAATATTGCCAGCAATATATTTGTTTTTGTATAAAAAAAAACCTTTTACTAAAATACTTCAATGAAACCTGATCTACAAGCTGATTTCTTATAAAGCATACATATTGTGTTCATACGAATCTAACCTAAATATCGGTATTAAATAATCCATGGAGGTTGATATTGGATTCTGATCGAAGTCGTCGTGAATTTTCGAAATGAGGTGAATTACTTGAATTCAAACGAGACATAGTAGTGTATGTAAGATGGACAACATTCCATTTTGAGAGATGAATTCCTTGCTGGTTGCTATATGAAGATTCCATTGTCCAGCTTAGATCAAGTTAATGTTATGTAAAATTTGGGAAACGTATATGTAATGTTTTAGTGCATTTTTCTCAGGTATTTACAGTGTTGTATGAATGTTAGTTTTTTTTTTTATCGAGAATTACTCGCAAATACTCGCCTCCCATTTAGATTTCAGACCTTCAATTTGCAAACTTGGATCATTATTCAGTCTCAGGTATTTTGTTGTGGTTTTTGAAAATCTAAAACCGTTATTTATTTTCCATCTGTTTATCTTATACATTGCTGCAACTTCCTCTCTATGGTTGGTGCATATTTTCGGAATGGCAACTTACAGTAAAGTCATCTACATATAAAGATCCATTTATACTTTGACTAAGTTCTTTTGTAATGTTATTTATTTTAATTCTGAAGAGAGCAACTGACAATATGCTCCCTTGTGGCACTGCTTATTCTTGTGTTTTTGGATCAGAAAGAATAAATCCAATGCAGACCTGCGAACTTCTACTCCAAAGAATATTCTTAATGATTTCTGATAATCTGCCTTTCATTCCGAGGTCATATGGATCTCGCATGATCCCATATTTCCAACTAGTTTCCAAGCCTTTTCCAAGTCAAAGAATATAGTAGCCACACACATTTTGTTTACATATGCTCCCCTTATACAGCTTTCCAGGCGAACCAAGTGATCCACTGTAATTTTGTTTTTGTTAAAGCCATATTGTAAGCCAATCATTAATTTGCTGGACTCCAAGTACCAAACTAAGCGATTATTCACCATTTTCTGTCAAGGCTTTACATAAACAGCTTTTGAGAGAAATCGGACTATAATTTCAAGTACCTGAAATGTCTTTTCCCTGTTTAGAAATCTATGAGAGAGTTGTTTGTCGACATTGTGCAGGTAAACTGCCTTTGTCCAGATATCATTATATATTTCTAATAACAATTTTAACGACTACTTTTGGAATTGTTTTAAAAAAACTCATAGTGAACGTAGTTTGGTTCTACTGCCGAATTATGCGAACTTTTAATAGTCTTCGAGTTCTGTTCAAGCGGATAGATTTTTGGCATTTTCCAGATTCTTTTTTTAAAGTTTAATTTCTATTTTTCTGGATTTTTAAAAAATTGTTTGAGATTGAATTCTTTGAGAATGTATCAATCAATATGCCTATTTTTCTATTATCATGCTCTTATTTATTGAGAGATGTTTTACTGGTAGACGTTGATGTTTTCCAGTTACTTTTTCAATTTCCCAAACAAATTTTTCCATTTCCCAAACTGGTTTTAGTTTTGTATCCGAATTGTGTTTGCTGAAATACTTTTGTCAACAATTCTTTATGGCTTCTTTTATTGCCTTAGCGACTTTTGTTCTATTTACTTTATAGTCAATGATGATAACGAGAGTTAGTTCTTTTTAAAAGTTTTGAAATTATCCTTTACGTTGTCTAATTGGTACTTTATATTAATCATTGAACCAGGGTTTATTTTTACAGCTTTGTGCTGAGAATTGGGGAATGCATTATATTGCTATGGCTATTAGGGTCTTCGTGAAATTTCCTGCTGTTTTTATTCTGAGTTCATTTTTCTCAGTCGGATTTGCTTAGGCACCACCTAGGGGTTGCTCATCGATCACACTGTTGCTCAGGATAATGGGGAAAAAGTCTTCTACCGCATGTATCTTTGTAAATAACACCAGGTAAAGTCCAGGTAAATTGCTCGATCGCACACACGTTTAGGTCAATTACTGACCGTCTTCCAATTAGTGGGCCGATGAGTATCGCTGCACCCTAGTTGAGCAGACATAGTTCATTATCCGTAATTAATTTTTCCATAATTTTCTATTTTTTGTTTGTCTGATTTGATTCCTGAATGGTATTTTGGCTATTCAAATCCCCGAAGAGAACGAAGGATTTGTGTAAATGATTTACCAGACTTTCCATCTTGCCTTCTTATATCTGGTTATACATAGGATACACAGAGAGCATCTATTTGATAGTATTCTAATATTAATATTATATTTTTTAAATGTTTCTAATATTAGCATTATCTTTTTAAAGAGATCCAGATAACACCAGGATCCAGTGTTACTGTTAGAATAAGCAATTCATTGTAATTTGGTTTCAGTCTATGACAGTTCCATTGTAATATTTTATATCTCATGTTTGTATTTTCATTTAAGTTTTATACTTTTTATGCTTTGGTTTTGTTTCGAACTGTTTCACTGCATATCACGCGCTCTCTCTAGTATCTCAAATTTATTCAAGTCAAGTGGAGAGTTTAAGGAGAATTTAGGGGCGAAACATTCAGCTTTATCAGCAGAGGGTTGGAATAGAATAATTTAAATACACTACTACAAAGCCACCAGTAATCACCAGAGCCAAAGTTGGTTGATGCAATACGGTGTCTCATTCTCTCAGCAGAGACTTAGATCCTTTGAGGAAACGTTTACATTTATTACCTGCAACCACAAATAGGCGTCTATTGTGATGGGAACTGTCATGTTGGTATAGCTGGAAATAGTGGTTACTGTAGTATATAGCGTCGGAGCATACTGCTGTGAACCATGGAGAAGGTTGATATTTGACTTGATATTTCTGAGAGACCATGAGAAATATCAGGAAGAATGTCGCGGACCAAATAAAAAAAAAACGAAAAACAAGAGACAATCGACGAAGAACATTTTTAACAGAGAATTTAATATTCAATCAATTTTCTGGATTGTCTTCAGTTTTTCGACAGAAAGTTCTCGCTTCATTTACCGTCCATCCATTGGTGGCATTTTGATTTGAGAGTGCATTGTGTTCTGGACACTTGTATCATGCTACGCATCAGGTTGATATAGAATATCCTATATAGACAATTATATCGTATGGGAAAAAGGCTACACGAGAAAATTTATTAAAGAAACAATAGAAAAGAAAAATCAGAAATGGAAAAAGAAAGGAAATACATGAACACTATCTAAATGGAGATATAAAGAAAATGATTGAAATAGAAACAAATTTCATGAAGGAATATTCTGTTGACGCAAAGTAATAAATTAACACAACGAAATGAAAGTAGAAAATAAAAGTGAAATCGTAGAGTGTACGAATTGATGAATGATAAGACAAAACCTGATAGAAAGACAGGAATGTGGCAAACAAACATGAAAGAAACAAGTGCTTAACATGTAAGATACAGAGAAAATAAAGAAATAAATATGAGAAATATATATTGCTTCAAATGATTTTGATTGAAAGTTCATCTTCGTTGCTTTAATCTGAAACGCCGAGCTGGTTAATATCTTACTGAGTAAAATTCTGAGATTAAACTGTTTTATAAACACATCAGTGATAACAGCTGATATTCTCATTTTTTTTTTGTTTTTATCACATTTCAACCAACAATTAATTCAGCTTCCTCTCTGTGTCTGTTTTATTCCAATGTTTGTATATATTAAAAACGTATCGATAACTGGTTGCCAAATAGATCTGGAGTATGAAACGTTGGGAACAAATACGACAATACGACAGAATGACTTTTGGAAAGCAGGTAAAAAGGCAGAAATAATGGCAAGCACCAAAACGAATTAAAAATGTTGAAAGGCCGAAAGAAATTGGCATAAAATATTTAGAGAAAGAAAATAAGAAGCAAGAGAATGGGAAGTAATGCAAGAAAAATGTCAACGGAGGCCATCGAAACGGAAGACACTGATTTTTTAGAATATTTCGTCCTCATGAGGATTGATTAGCAAAAGGTGGTAGTTGTAGGTTCAGATCATTACCTAGACCTAATAAAATGGTAAAAACCAAGGGATAAGTAAAAATGGCATCAACTATAAAAAATAAAATTTAAAATTATCAGATACTAACTCTGCATGTGAAAGTTTGAAAAGTCGACTGGTCAAAATTTTGTCCAGATACAAAGAAAATTAAGAAAATGTTTGAAAACTCCGTAGGGAAACCATTAAAAATACCGGAAAAAACGAATAACTAAATAAACTAACAGATTCAAAATAATCGGATATATTTGAAATTTTCGATCCAAACAAAACTACATGGAAATTAAATGAACAGAAAAAAAGGATAAAGCTTTCCTTTTATATTATGATAATCACTGATTATCATAGCCTGTTTTTTAAATTGTTTTTTTTAAAGGTCGCTGAAAACTTCATGGTTCGAGCAAGACAAGTTTGCAAAAACTATTTCGTTAGATTTTGGGAAGTCAACTTTATTGAGAAACTTTCATTCAATATCTTCACTCCCTCACTCATTTCATTCACTCACTCAATCATACAATCTTTCTATCTCTCTCTTTATATATATATATATATATATATATATATATATATATATATATATACATATATTATTATTATTATTATTATTATTGTTATTATTATTTTTTTTTTTTTTTTTTTTTGCTTTCTGGCGTTTACACATTTCTTTCCGGGTCCCACCCAGGGACCTAAGGTTAGAAATGGCATCATGATACTTTTCACTGACAAAAAAAAAAAAAAAAAAAATCACATAGATAGAGCCCTTCGTAAAGTGTGGGCTGTACTTAGAACAATTTTTTGTATCTCCTTGAGGCATGGGCTTCCAGGAATCCCTGCAATTAGTCTACTGCAATCTTTTCCAACCAGTCCTAGGGCTCCAACTACAACAGGGATTGTTGATGTTCCCATATGCCACATTTTCGAGACTTCTATTTCAAGGTCCTTGTATTTTGACAGCTTTTTGAATATCTTCAAAGATACATTGCAGTCAGCAGGGACTGCCATATCAATAAGGAGGCACCGTTTTTGTTTGTGGTCTTTAATAACAATATCTGGGGGGTTGGCCTTGATTGTTCTGTCAGTGTGAATTGTGTAGTCCCATAGAATTGTAACAGGTCCTATCTCCGTAACCTGGTCTGGGTGGTGTTGGTACCAGTTTCTTTCAGTTTCCTTCCCGTAGAAGTTGCAGATTTTCCAGTGCAGATATTGGCCCACTCTGTCATGTCGGGTTTTATATTCAGTGGGTGCCAACATCATGCAACCTGATACAAGATGATCAATCGTTTCTGGATATTTATCACATAATCTGCATTTTGGGCTGACACAATATTTTAGTATATGTGCTTGATAATTCCTAGTTAGCAAGCATTGGTCCTGCGCAGCAAGGATAAAACCTTCAGTTTCCGCTTTCAACCCTGCACTGCGTAGCCACTGATGGGTACGGGTTTTGTCTACATCAGCTTGTTTGATACGGTCAGAGTATTGGCCATGAAGCGGTTTATCTTGCCATCGCTTCTGCATCTGGTCGGTTGCATTCGTTTTTGCTGTCTTTTTCAAGTATTTTGCAGTTTCAGCCGGTGTATTGTGCTGTAGTTGCATCTCTACGCCCATTTGAAGCTCCAGTTTGAATTTGTTGGCTTCTTTCATTACGGAGTAAAGACGCTTACTACTTTCATGTTCCTTGACGCATACCATCATCCAGTCTTCCGTAGTTTCCAAGTATCTCTGGAGGCCAATTGTTGTAGTTTTGTAGGACAGTTCTAGTTGAACTAATTCTCTGCCTCCTTCGGATCTGGGCACATACAGACGATCAACATCAGCTTTGGGATGATGCATGCGATATCAAGTGAGAAGCTTTTATTATTATTATTGTTATTATTATTATTATTATTATTGTTATTATTATTGATATTATCATTATTATTATTGATATATAGTTCTAAATATTGAAATTAGGGGTTAAACTGGTATGCTCGATGCTGTGTTGATTCCTGTCGATCACTCTTTCGTTATAAGTATAACACACACACACACACACACATATATATATGTATATATATATGTCTGTGTTTGTATGTATGTAGGAGTACATGTGTATAATTCAGTAAATATTTAGCAATCAGTATTTACAAAAACGTAAGTTTATTGAGCAATTTGTGAAATGGCGTTTGCTTACCGAATGGGGCCAAAAAGATGTAATCTGTATTTGAAAGAAAAAACAAATAGAATTGCTTAACCTGATCAGTTTAGATTATTGAGGAGAATAAATAAAATAACGCAAGTGTTTTATATATGTATTAAAATAACTTTATGTTTTTCCACCTATGCTCTCTTGTTGATGAAAAATATGCGTATGCGCGTATTTATAGAAGAATAACAAACCCGGCTTCTTAATTCAGTTGCAAATTTATTTGTGGATTTTATTGCTTTTCCTATGTACATACTTATGTGTATATATGTGTGTATATGTATTTGTCTGTATGAAAACGTGACTGTAAAAATGAAATGACCAAAATATTATAAGAATGAACTCCATGATTGATTGGTAAAATTAGATAAGATTGTAGAATAACAGAAAATTTCCCAGAAGTCTACAAGAAATATACGAACAACGAAGCGAACAAACCCAAATATTTGACCTTAGACACTACATCATCAAAAAATCCAATTACGATTGGATGATGAAGAGTTTTCATCCCGACTCGCTTCTCAAAATTTGGCAAATGACCAAAAAAAAAAAAAAAGCTTCTTGGTTGAGTCGAGAACTTTTCAGCAGTTCATCGGATATAGTCCGATATTTATTAGTATTTTCAAGATTACACTGTACGAGGGAATCCAAAAAAGTAATGTATGTATATTCAGTTTCTAAGTTTATATAAATATGTTCGATAGAAAAGAGTGTACTGGACGATTAAAAATATGCACTTATGTCACTTCTACATAATGGTGTGTAGGGGTGATCTTAGGAATTACCTACGGAAAGACGACTGTCGGAATTACTCTGAAATATCCCTTCTCTTTGTTGTTGGTATGGACGGACGTCTCAACAACACCGCTGACGAAATGATTCTGAATCACCGTGTGGTTTCACATATGGTAAGTAGACGTTAGACAATTACAGTAGAAATATGGACTGAGCAGAAAATGGTTCCGTATCAAGTCTTCGCTGAGTATAATGAAAGCTTTTGATAGAGTGAACAGAAATTCCTTACAAAAACAAACTATTGTCATCGCTAATACGCGATTTCCTGTACGTTAACAACTGTATACTACTTATGTGTGTGTCAAGAAATTGTAGTTTGTGGTAAAGATCGTGTATTTAAGAAATACTGTAAATAAAACCCTTTTGAGGATTAAATATATTGTAAAATCTGGCTGAACATCTATCGTTCTCGAATTCAGTTTTGATTGAGACGAAGTTCGAGGTACAAAATACTTGACATTTATCATTATTGCTATATTCGTATGATATCTGAGTCACATACCGGAAACATTAAAAGGATGGAGCGATTTCACTAAATGGATATAAGTTGGCAAATATACTTGATTGACATTTATATTCATGATACCAGTCACTCAACCAATATAGAATCTCTGGTATTCCGTATCGGTTACAATGGAGTAGTAATGTGCTCAAGATGAACAAGAGTTAGATCTTGAGTAGTTTTGGTAAGTTATCCGAGGGAAAAAAAGAGCAGTGCATAAATCGGAAATTCATGTATAAATTTTGGATCAAGCATAAAATGGTGAAAAACCATGCCTTGAAAAATTTCTATAGATAGTTCATGTAGATAGCAGACTGTAGATATTTCATAATGGAGAAAGAAAGTGCCAAATGACAAGAGAGAATTTGAATGGCTAACAATGATATTAATACATATAGCAATACTCTGGAACTGTTTCAGATTAATTGCTTTTATCTGGTGTGATGGCAATGCGACTCACGCATGAGAACCTATGACAAACAATGTGAGTAACCAGAAATAATTAATTCAGTGCTAAGGAAGTCGTTAGAAGCAAATCAGTGGACAAAAAAAAAAAAAACAAAAAAAAAACACTAAAAGAACTAGAGACGGGTTCCGCAAACTAAAAATAAACATACTTATCTATTTATACAAATAGATATAAAAGAATTCTATTCTACTATAATAGAACTCATGCTAGATAAAGTCATACCCTTAGCTCAAGAACAGATAAAAATAGGCACAAAATATATAAAAATCATTAAACTCTCCCTAAAACATTATTATTTGACAATGAAGACGCGGGGATAAAGTAAGTAGGGACCTTTTGCACTGCAGACACATAGATATACACTTGCTACGCGAAATAAGTGAAATAATCGATAAAAATGATGCAGACCTCTACAGGGATGACGGTCTCCTAATCTTAAGAAATTGTAACAAACAAAAACAAAAAAAGAATCATAAAATTTTTCAAAATATAGGATTCGATATAGACATAAAAACTAACCTAAAAGAAGTAGATGTTTTAGATTTCACTTTCAACCGGAGAAAAATGCACATAGAAACCATACAGAAAACCCAATAACAAACTACTGTATATACACACATCCTTCAACCACACGCGATCAATAATCAAACAGATACGATAATGAAATAGACGCAGGCTTTCTGACAATTCTTCTAGTGAAACCATTTTTAACGAAGCCAAGAAAGACTATGAAACAAGCTTGAAAGTAAGAAGATTCACATAACAAAAAAGCCAGCAGGAAAAGAAACATCATGTTTCAAAATACCATACAACAAAAACGTAAAAACAAACACAGGAAAAATTTTCAAATATACACAAATATTTCCCAGCGTCAAGCACTCTTCACAAGATATTCAACAAACAAAAAAAGTTAGCTACAGTTACACCTAGAACTTGACACAAATAATAAAAACACACAACAGGAAATCAACCAAGAAACCACCTACACAAATCAAGTACATGCAGAACAAAGAACTAAAGTTCCTTAAACGGCAGTTGCTTGCAAAACAATGTGATATACTAAGCCACTATTAGGGGATGCATTATATTGCTATGGCTAGATAACTAAGAAAAATATTCATAGGAATAAGTGAAGGACCCTAAAATCAAAGAAAATACACATAAAATACATCCTTTACAAATAGTAAATACGCGAACAGCACAGAGCTTTCTAAACATATCTGGGAGATCACACCAAAAATATCATGGAACAATAAGGAAAAGAACATCAGCCTACAACAGTTAATCTAAAAACTGTAAACTCTATCTGGAGGAGAAAATAAATATAATTACCTACCCAGACCAATAATAAACGATCAGAACTAATTTCAAAATGCAGACACGAAAACAATTTTTACTCCGTTACTTAAAAATCGAAAAATAAAAACAAACAAGAATAAGCAAAAATAAATGAATAAAATAAAATAAATAAAGAAAAAAATTATTTAATTCATACCAATAAATAAGGAAATAAACTGATGCCGCACAGCAAAATAACCATTAGAATAAGACAATAATCTACACAAATGAATCACTAACCTATGTGTATAAATAGTCGAGCAAAAACATAATTCATATGGCCTCAGAACTACGTTTAGCATGAAACAAACTCTATCCTCTGGTTGTTGACTTCAATATCCACACACATACACGCACAAATATATACATATTATAAATTCCCTAACACCTATTGGTATGAGCAAAAATATAGAATTCGGTGTATGAGAAGGCAAGAAATGTTTGGTCCTGAAAGTGTTTAATAGAAAACTAAAGTGGCAATAACCATCTATAAATCTAAGAAGGCTCAAATAATTATCTAGAATTGATTTTGTAGCTTCTAAGAAATACCGCTTATCACGCTATGTTAAAATGATTGTATTATTAACAGATTTCTGTTAAATATAATGTGTGTGTGTGCTCGTTGGCGCATAAATCAAATTTGTTTTACACCCGTTCATAAATATCTAAATAGTTAGCTGTATACAATCGTTTCTTAAGAACAATAGTGAATAAAGACTTTGAGCGATTATAGCCTTAGGTTCATGGTAAAGATCTTCATTCTTTTAACGGTGTAGACTGGCGTTACAGAACCACAAACAAATAAATGTACCAATTAACAGTAATCACGTGACTTGAAGACAACCAAAAGTAGCAACAGCTAAAATGGATGGCACATGTTACTTGAAGAAACAATGACATAATCGAGATGTTAACTTTCCACACCACGTCGAATAAAAGGTTAAGAATGAAACCCCCGTCGATACTGGAAAGAGCGATAACAGCTACTAGTCTTGATATGTATTTTTTGCTTAAAAAAAGAAGATTTTTATAAGAAATATTTAATAAATTTCAACTGAATGCAGTAGACGGCATTCGGTCAAAGAAGGCTAAACGTTTTCTTGAAGGGAAAAGGCTATTATTACAATTACCATTTATAATTGTCTATACGTAATCGACAGTTTATATTTGTATCTATATATTTTCACTATTCGCCTTGTAATAAACAATTGTTTTCATGTCGTTTCCTGTTTACTACTCCGTGATATATATATATATATATATATATATATATATATATATATATATATATATATACAGAGAGAGAGAGAGAGAGAGAGAGAGAGAGAGAGAGATAGATAAATAGATAGATAGATAGGTAGATAGATAGATAGATAGATAGATAGATAGATAGATAGATAGATAATGAATTTGCACAAAACACTGTAAGTCCCTAGCAGGACAACAAAGCTACATCCGTAGTCTATATATGATTCGAATCCATAACATATAAATAATTATGTGTGCAAGTTACTGAAGTGGTCTTTTGTCTTATTTTGGCGCGAAACCTCAAAAGTAGTTTATCCGACGAGGAAAAAAGTAAAAAAAAAAACATGTTTAAGAGTTTATCAGTATATACTGAAACGTGAATAGAATTATATTTTTGAACTATAAACAAAACATTTTTTAAACTAGCAGACTTATTTACAGACGCATTCGCTCACACACATTAAACATAAACCTATTTAAGCACAAACACATAAGCGCTCTGTACATTTAAATAGTAGTGCATGCAAACAACACTATTTTTCACTACTATACAATATTATTCGGACACTCAAGCATAATCTTTTCCATTGCTACTATTGTTTAAACATTCTGTTAAGTCACACAGTAGCGTAATATATCAGCAGAGTGTACAAAAACTGACAAACACGGTGTAAGATCTAAAATTTGTGTCTAGGCATCACTTTGAGTGAAGGAAGCAATTGTTTGGACTGTCAATCAGAGACATTATTCTTACAAATGCCTATTTCAACACTATCTGATTTTTTGCTTCATAATGTTTTTAATGGAATCAACCCGCTTGGATTCTTGGCGTACATAAAACTTGTGGAAATAAAGGATTTATATATTACTAAACGATATATATTAAGATCTGTTTAAGCAGTAACCTTTCTTGCATTAAATATGGCAGACAAGAAAGATTTAATATATATATGAACAATCTTTATAGCCAGCTTGAGAAGGGGTTTTGCTTTGAACGCAACCATTTTGCTAGCAACCGCATTTATACAAAGAAAACATTCGAGCGTCCAAACAATGGTGGACGTCTTAATGATAATTCTCAAAAATTAAACTCTTTCGTTGTTTTTAATCCTCCTATCTATAGAGATCCAGTGCGTGTGTCTATAGATATATTTCCGCACTCATCTATGTGCATATATTTGTTTGTGTATATTTATGTTCATTTATATTTGCATATGCGTTACATATATGTGTTCATATATATATATATATATATATATATATATATATATATATATATACCTGCGTGTGTGTGTGTTTGTTTGTACAGTCGAATGATTCTCCTGCCTATCAGCCATTGTTCAAATGTCTTGATTGTACAGATGATTTATCTGAAGCGCAAATTGATGAGTAGATAATCGACCGAAAATTCTTTAGAATATTTCAAGACTGGAAATGTGAAGAGACAAAAGTTCAAAGTTGAAGAAGTCAACAGTTCTTTTTCCTTTTCAGAATGGCAAATAGATCAATAAATTGATAGATTGACTGGGACACAAAGATAAACAGTCATTTTTATGCTAGTTCTTTTCGTCTTCAGATTAGTTAGCCAATGGCCAGCTGTAATTAAGGTCAGAGTGGTTTCGTTTGGCCCGATAGACCTTCCGGTGACATATCACATGACCCTTCTAATCTCCGTCTCATTTCTCTTGTGTTCTTCCACCGCCATTAAACCTCAGTCGTCTTCGCCTTTTGCTGTCGACGGCCATTTTCTGTCTTATTAAATCTTAGGTTGATTTTATTCATGAAATCTGTAAGAGTTGTGATTCAAGTAAATTCCGACGAGAAATTCTGTACAAGTATTAATTTGAAACATTTTGAAAATTGTATCTCATTGTCTTTGGAGCAAATATATATATTAGTAAGGGTCATTGTTTCTGGCTTCTTGTATAAGAATAAGGACTAGAAGAAATGAATGGTGAAGAGAAATGAAAGAGTAAAAGAAGTCCGTAAAAAGGAAAGAAAGTAAATCGAGGAAAAAGAAAACAAAAAAGAGCACAACATAACGAGAATTAGAAAGTAAGAAAAGGAATAAAAGACGAAGATAAAGTGGGTATCAAAATAAGGAAAAACAAAGATGGAAGCAAAGGAGAATGAAGAGTAGGAACCATTTGAGAAAAATACAAGTAGAAAAGAATAAACAATGAATCAATTCAGGCAGAGAAAACCTTTAAAGACAAAAATGGAAAATTGAAGTTGATTGAAAGAAGAAAAAGACAAATAGAATGTTTACCGTAATGCGTACTGCAGACAAACCTTTATTAACAATGGTATTCCATAGGGAAAATGGTGAAGATGAGTTCGTCTTAAATATTATTTCTGAATTACCGACTCCATAAAGTTAGTTTTCGAAACTTTTACAATCTGAAACCAAAATGATTGTCATCCTTTTGGCTCGTACCTCCTTACATGAAAATAAACTTAGGAATGAAAAATATTAACATATTCGGTGTAGGGAAAGGATTAATTCGAATAACGGTTAACTTCATATTTCTTCACACATACAAAAATACACACACACGCGCGCATACACACCCATTATATATATATATATATATATATATATATATATATATATATATATATATATATATATACGCCATTCTTAAAAATTTATTGAAGTAGGTAATCGGAAATGAAGTAGATGACCCATACAGTGTGTATTACGTTTATTGACTTGCGCATTCGAGGAATATTAATAAAGAAAATGTGCTCGAACGCTCTTTCACCTTTTTAGGAGAAACCACTGTATTGTTATGTATATGAAAAAAAAATTTTAACTTGATCACTTAGTTACAAATTACTGTGGGAAAAAATTAAATTGCGATGTCTTATTTTAACTTTTGTTTAATTTATGTGTGTATGTATGTGAGTTACTGGCCACTCATATGCGAGGATACCTGTCTACTAGTGCTGCTAGCCAGTCCTTATTGGATACGCTTGCTCGGACGCATTTGTGTTTATTTAACACCTACAGAATCGGTCTGTGTTTTATACTGCAACTATGCTGAGTAGACCTTAGTTACAGTTTCTGGAAAAGAGCGTGTTATCTATCATGATCGACAATTTCAACAAGGACAGCACGCTCAAACTCTCAGCCGCGATGAATTGTGAATTCGTGCTACCACAGCTATCGACAAACCCAAGGGTACCATCTACCCAATTTCACTTACAAGGCTGGAGATCGGGATCGACACCTTCTTCCTGACAAAATAGACCACGGTGGGATTCCAATGTGTGTGTGTTTGTGTGCATGTGTATTGGGCCTAGTGGCACGTAGTGCACCAGATCTTTGTATTCAAAGTGTGGTTAGTTCTGCACAAAGCCTTCACCACATCAAATCAGCTGTGCTGTTGTCTAGCTGTCGGTTCCTAGGAACTGAGCTGCTTGACACTTATACATCGAATACGACGATTATAAATGGCCGAACACGAACATGCATACGTGTAAATGCTAGTGTATACACACACACACACACACATATATATATATTGGAATATAAAGTTTTAGTTGCTTTCGTGTGAAGACGTTCAAGAATGAGCGAAATAGTTTCGGAAAAATAAAGATGTTTTCACGCCAATGCTTCATTCGGCGTAAAGATTTATGTCGCCATTTGAAGAAATGTTGATCTTCGCTTTTCGGGAAATTAGCCTATCGGAAATAGAGCATTAGTTATATAAAGGACATACATACGTAAAGAATTCACTTCATAAAACCAGTTGATGAGCGTTTACGAAAATTTCTTTCACAGCATGAAGCATGCATTTCAAATTAATGTCTTCATAAAGTTTTCGTAAGAATAGTGTTTTTACAAACTAATTTTCATTGTAAATTTTACTCACGTTGTGTAATTATAATATTTCCATTTTCACAAAATTCCTCTACTAATGTTAACACTGAAAATATGGAAAATTCAGAAAATATTTCTCACATCAGAAGATCAATATATCACTTAATATAATTTATATATTTAATGAAAATAACCTAACCATAAATGATGTCAATATTTACTTGAATTTCTTCATTAATGTCTTAAATATTAAAACGGCTAGTGAGATGAAACGATATATATATATATATATTCTCTTTTCAAACTATTAAATTTAAAAAAGACACGTGCCCAATATCAGGGATACGGCCTTTGAAGTGAATTACAGTGCGAGCATAACAATTATCACTGTAAGGTGACTCAGTTTTGCACTTCAAATCCATTGAAAGACGCACACACACACACACACACACACACACGTATACACACACACATATATATATATATATATATATATATATATATATATATATATATATATATATAATGCCATCAAAATCCGGCTTTAACAAATTTCATCTGTCAATATGGCTTTGTCGCCCGCAGTAAGGCTGGGCTAATATCATACCTAAGAAAGCACAATTAAAATATGTCTTTCCCTTACCTGATTTTCTCCACAATAGCCCCTGCTAGCATGCGTAAGTGTAAAATAAAAAGCATCCTTGCAATGTTGACCCTCTTTTATCGTTCACTTTAGGAGAGTCTACCATATAATGCGGATAAGAATCCGTCAGAATAATAAATATATAAATAATTAATTAAGTAAAATTTTTAGGTTTCACTGATTTATTCGTGATGGTCAGAAAAATTATTTTAATTCACTGGGACCAAATTTACTTTAATGAAACAAATCGTGTTTCATGTTAAGCTGAATACGCTTGAATTTTGCATTAAATATGACATTATAGATGTTATACTTTGTACTTATTTCAACGCACTTTTTCAAGATTTTCTTATACTAAATTGTCTTTGTCCTAATTCCTTAACAACAAGGATCAGTTGACACAGGATCGGACTCAAAAACATGGCACTTTAATTCATTTTGTCTAAATTATCTTTATTTCATATTTACTTTTGATTAAAACGACGCTTTTTAGATACAAACTGGCATCACAAAGTTCTCGGTGTCACTTAAATAATACTGCCAACTCTACCTTTAGGTTAAAAAAGTTTATGTCCACGAGGTTTTAAATAAAAACTCTGACAGATTTAAAACCAAAATTCACAAAGGAACTTTTGTATAACACCTGAAAATTAAGAAAGCATTCAGAACATTCTCAAAGCTTTTAGATTCGTTGATCTTCAACAGAAGACAATAATCAGCATTGCTCTAAATTGTCTGAAATAATAATGTAGAGTTATTAATTTAACTTTTGCCGTTTTGAACTAAACTTCCTATAAATATCGGTAACGGTAGAAGGATAATTCCCATTACATATGTTACATACTTTTTTTCAACAGTAATTTGTAACTAAGTGATCAATATTCTTGCAACCCTTAGCAACATCGTGGACTGAAGAGTTTTAATCTCTTCCTGAATCTTCATTGTATTTTAACACACTCTCAATTGAATCAAATATTATGAATTTAGCTCTAAATTTCATGATCTACAATTTCTTCACCTTCCGCGGAGATTGACATTGAGCTGAGTTATTAGCCCGGAGGATAAAAAGGAATCTAAAATATGAAGAAAAATGTCCCAAGAATTGGGTGAAGCGGTACGAGGGGAAAAAAGGAATGAGAAAAGCGTGCGTGCAGAAGAATCAATTCTAAGAAAACTAAACTAATTTAAAATTACAGAAATTGAACATAAATGTAGTACATCTTATTCCCAGAGCACTGAAAACGGAACCAAAAGTGAATGAAAGTATTTGAAATCAAAAAAGAATTAAGAAGATTCATAATACGGCAATTTTTAAATAGACAAGATTCCTGAAGAATGCGTTGTAAATTTGATTGCAAATGTAAAAATTAATGAATTCTTTTAATAACATGGAAATAAAACAAAACAAAAAAAAATACGAGGAAAAAGTTAATCCAAATCAATACATAAAAAAAAAAAATCGAGCGGTCAAAATGAATTTTGCTAAGAATTCCAGAAAATCTCTTCGGGAATTTCAATCTTAATTAACTTGTTCGTTAAATATTTCTACAGCGGATATTTTTCATCAGCAATAATAAAAAAATTACAAAGTATCAAACACATTATTATTAGTATAATAATAATAATAATAATAATAATAATAATAATAATAATAATAATAATAATAATAATAATAATAATAACAACAACAACAACAACATAAACAAAAATAATAATAATAATAATAATAATAATTATTATTATTATTATTATCATCATTGTTATTATTCTTTCACCTTATCGTCATGCCAGAGGGATCAGGTGGCCTTCTCTCGAGAGAAGGGACTAAAGGCACGCCAAAATCTCCAATACCTTCTCTAACACACACTCCAAATTCAACACTGACGTCATATGGACAAATGTCTCCTTTCCACAAATATTAGCATCCTATACTCTCCCACTTAAATTCACACCAATGGTTTCTAGCGCATCAATTATTGTGGATAAAAGTTTCACTGTCAGTTTTCATAATGTTTTAATGTTTAAAACGATGGTTTGTATTTTTTTCTATTTCTCTTTTGATCTCTTTTCTTAGCCTGTAGCCACAAACTGTCATCATGTTTATTTTTTCTTGGCCACAATCAGCAAGTCGAAATTTTAGACTTGGATCGAGTGGCCTACATGGATTTCAAAGTCCCAAAGCAATTTTTAATTTTTGTTTAGAGATTTGTTTCTGCGATCCTTTAGTTTTTTTTGCCTCTAATCAGTCGTGGAAATTTTTATAGTCCTTTTAGTCTTGTGTGAAATTAAATGAGAAATATTAGCTAAGTTTCAGTATGAAGCAGATGACCAGATAGCCTGCCTACTGAGGAGTTTAATGTCTGTGTTCAAATCCCAGATATTTTTGTTGAATGATTTCGTGCTCTTTTGTATCCGAAAATTGTTAATAAATATCACCATTTCAATTTCCAGGAAGAAATCAATAGAGATTTCGTTATCTTTCGTACAAGTATGGTTCGTTGGTCATTTTGCACAATATAATTTATTTAGTACATTTATGAAAATTTATTCAAAAAACTACTCACCGTTTTCTACCTTGGTAAGTAAAAAGAAAAATAAATGTAACTTTATTGCAGAAGAAAGGCTAAATCTGCATGATACTAGGTAACAAAAATTGAACGTGAGTAAAGCTTCTTTTCATGAATTTGTAAATCTGAAATCTACTTCTTTATATTTCGAATCAGATGGAAACTTTTAAAGCAAACAGACTTTGTCTATCTATTCGTTTTCGATTTCATTATGTCTTTTGCTAGAAATTGGTGATAACTGACTTAGTCTCTGGCCTTACTTCGTATGCGATTCAGGAAATGCATTTTTCAAGGGTGAAAAATTCTCTATTATTTGGGCAGCTACGAACACTAATAAGATTTGCTGTTTGTTAGCGAAAAAGGATCGAAAATATTATTCTGCCTCGATGTGGAAACAATATATCTTGGCGTATCTCCAACTTCTTATTTATTTCGCCTGTTAGACATATGAATTACTGCTTTTTGTTTCCCGTGAGTTCCATTCTGTTTTTGTAACCTGGTAGATTGCGTTTCAAAATATACAAGACTAACAAGGAAATTTTGTTTATTTTTCTACTATGTTTTTATTGTATTAGCGTCTTCTTTTTTGAACTTAATGGTTCATGACATTTTTAGCCAAGCTGTTCTCTGATTTCAAGAAACATATTTTATTATAATCCTGTAATAAATGTTTTTTTTTCATTTCTATATTGGGCATGTAAAAGATTTATTCAAGGTTGAATTTTTTGTTGTTTTCAATAATAAGGGAATCGTTAACTTTTAAACGTTTATTGAAGTGTGAGGTGTTCTTGACGTGTATATATATATATATATATATATATATATATATATATATATATATATATATATAACGTCATCCACAGACAGACTGTTTCGCAGGTCATCAGTGTAGCTAGACATCCGGTTGCCTCTAGCTAGGATCGAAACCCGACTGAATTGGTGTCAATCTGCCACCAAGCCGTCGGCGCACGGCAGGGATGTAGGTGGACTTTTAGCGTATTTATTTTAAGAAACACGCCCAGTGACAGTGACTCAATTCGCTTTGCGAAGAGTCTCGCTATATAGCTATAATAGTCACTGTTTACAAACCCATACCTCCTCCCTAGAGAGCTCAACTGGAATCAAATTTTATTTCAGGAGCCTATATAACGTCATATATATATATATATATATATATATATATATATATATATATATATTAGATAGGAAATGACAATATTTAGAAGGCATTTTAAAAAGCAAAAGCTAAAATAAAAACAACCGGTTTCATCCCAGGACGTATCAAGTTTATTTATTCTGGGAATTTAAAAGCGTGTAAATTAATTTTAATTAACGAATGTAATCGAATGAAAAAAAAAATGAATTTCAAGAGACTAGAGTCGAATAATATTCATACCCAGCAAGCATTCCCTCTGTTTACAAAGGGAAGGCTCACGAGATCTGATATACAAGTGTGACGTCACCCCGGCCTCTCTGCGCGCCCGCCGCCGTGCTATCCTGTGACAACCAATGTGACTTGGTATTGGTCGCGGCACCAAATGTGACGTTCTAACCCTTTGCTGATTCGGATGGGAATCTGGTTAGATTCGGTATCAGCTTTGTCGTTTCCATCTCGCCTCCAACATCTGGTTACCGAAGTAACTGCTTTGATTTCTAGTCTAACCTACCCACGTTGTGATTTGATCTTAGGTAGACGAAATCAATCAGTCGCCGTGCCGCAATGCAAGCCGAGTCCGAGCAAAGGTAACACCACACAAGTATATCTAAAAGAAAATAAAGTAACAACTCGAAAAGTTCAAATGTGTTAAAAAAGAATAACAAATATTTTTATATCTGGTTGTTGAATACAGGACTGCGTCTTTCTCCCAAACTGCTAATATGGATTCGTGACACTTTGTGTTTGCTTGGCGAGTCTTAACATCTTAATTTGTTTTTTTAAGAAACTGTTTTTTTTTTCTGTATCTTCAGGCGATATTCGTAAAACTTTTGGTGGTGTGAGTCTAAGTCGTTCTTCAGAAATAAATTGTTTTTGGTTAGAAGTTGAAGTCGGGATGCGTGGATCTTCAGTCAGCTTCCTACGAGGCTGGTCTCAGAGCTCAACAGCCTCAACTGCAACTAACTTCTCTCTCTGACTAACCTTAACTGCCTTTCAACTCGCTGCGACTCTGCTTATATGGACGCCGACCAAAACCGGGTGTGGGCTTGTCGTAGTTTGGGAGTCCTCGATAATTCTAAATCACAACAAGGATTTTCTTTGTTTTCGGGCAGAAAAAATTAACACCTTCCATTTTTGGAGGTCCATTATTTTTTTTTGCTCTAGAGGGGTTCTTAAGGGTATCGTCCTCCCAAATTCATCCTTTCTCATATTGGTATCTCACACCAATCCCCTCAGAGGGCGTCAACAGGTTCTCCTTCTCTCTCACAGTGGTATCTCAAACCAATCCCATCAGAGGCGTCAACAGGCTCCCTATCTCTTACATGTTTACCTTCGCCCACGGCTCACGCCACCACTCAGATGGCTATCTTTTATTCGCTGCCTCGTAACATAAATTAATTCGACAGATCCGAGATCTTACGAATTTCTTATCTTCTGCGAGAGAAAAAAAATATACTTTTTCTTTTCGCAAACGAAAACAAAATCTTCACCACTTTTCTTTGTCAAAAAAAATAACATCGCTCAGTATGTCTTTTCGTGATAGCTTCTTATTGCCTTAATTATTTCAGCTTCTTCTCGCCTTAATTATTTCTCGCTTTTCATTTTCACGCGACCGCTAAATAGTGTCACACAAGAACTCTAGGACCTTGAGGTGAAATGTGGAGTGGGACCTAGATGAAATTATAAATCGGTCACTACTAAACTTTTCCACACATTTACTTCTATTTATTAAATCTTCAGCAATAGCAGAACCAGAACTGTTAGTCAGTGGCTATTCCTGGAGGACGGAAAAGGGTTGGAAATTTATAGGGCTTTAACTATTGTTTCCATGAGTGAAGAGTGCATGGTTCTAATTAAATTTAATATTCAGATAATAGTGATAGTTTATCGATTAACTTGTATAAGCTTTCTGTTAGAATTTCTGGGATTACGAATTATCCTTGTTTATACGATTTGCTATTTATTTCGTTCAGTTGTGGATAATAATAGAAATATTGTATAAGCGTTGTTAACTCTTAAAGTAGTAAATGAAGAAAGTAACTACTATATTATCAGCATTTTTTCTCTTACAAGAAAATATGATGAAAATAAATAAAATATCAACAAATATATACGGTAATATTAAATACGTTCAGGACAAATAGTACAAAATACATTAAAAACAGAAAATTCCGACGGTTAGAGATCTGAAAGCTACTCATAGAATCTGATATCAGAGAAAATGTTAAAATCTTCATCTATGACGAGTTTGGTTTGATACCTTGTTGCTCATGTTGTAAGTAAATTAAATCTGAGTGACGCGGCTGCGGGTTTCCCAGTGTACGATTAACTTTGAGTACATGTTTTTTTGTAAAGTTAGTTACGAAACAGCAAGTACATGTTTACCAATTAATGCATTTTGACTATTATATATACTATACAATATATATACTATACAATATATACTATTAAAGTAACGGAATATTAAACTAACCTTTGACCGCAAAAATAGGTTTACTTAAGTCAATACAAAATTGATCCAAAACGAAGAAATTATTAATGTGAATAGATAAGAAGACACATTGTATACATTTATACTTTCGTTCGATGCCGATATATTTGTTTAAATGTCTCGTTCTTTTGGTAAATTGGCAAAAGAGGAATTATCTTTCAGATTTTTATGGCTAATGCTTCCTCTGCCCTCGGCCCAGAAGGATTTTGGGGGTTAAACGGATAAAGAAATAAATATTTACTTTTATTCAGTGACAGGCAGATCGCGGAAATAAGTTAAACATTTTCTTTTCCTTTCAGGGTGGATACGTTAAAAAAAAACTAAACTTTTCTCTTTAAAAGATTCCATAGCTATCAAAATGAACCAATTAGAAGGCAAAAGCCAATGAACACGGCTATGTCTGTGCAAACAAATATTTAAAAAAAAAGGCGGTAATGGCGAGGAAGGGGAATATTATATAAAAATATTAAAGAAATAAATAGGATTACATCAAATAAATTGAAGCTGGAAAGAATAAAAAATACATCTCTTGGAAAAGAGAAGTATTCTTTATCATTTCAGCCCAAGCAAGGCGGGAATGCAACTAGTACGCAGAGGGTTACAGGGAATTAAAGGGAGAGAAATCACCGAGTCTAAGGTGGATTGAGGAAAGGATAAAAAATTAAAGGAATTCAAGAAGGTAGAAGAATTGCGATTGACGTTTCATTTAATTTTTTGTAGATTGTATTTATCAGGGAAGAAAGTAAACGGAAGGGGTTCCACTAGCGGAAAGTGCGAGAAGAGAAGCTTTTGGAGTAGAAGAGGCGATTTCCTTTAGCTACTTCACTAGTAAACGAGTGGGACCTAGCTGCCAATCTAGTAGCACGCTTAAATACATCTAGTCGGAGCACAAGGGAAAAAGTATGACAGAGAATTCTACATGAAAATATTTGTAGAAAAGACAACGGAAAGGCACGCTACATCGGTGAGAAAGTGACTTAGGTCGAGATACCATGTCAGAATTCATTGCATTAAAGATCATTCTTTTGATTTTGTCAAGAACATTGAGATGAAGAGTATTCAGTGCTCGGGCGAAATTTGTAAATGTTCAAGATGAATTCTAACGAGAAAAATATTCTGGCATGACATCGTGACTCGACTTTCCTTAAATTTAATCTAATATCTTTAAAAGATTCCGTTATTATTAATGCATGGATATTCACTTTTTATCTTGGATATGCGTATCTTTTGACTGTAGTACGAATCAGAGCTCACACTCCTCGGACTTTTTGCAGAGAGCACACTGCACGATTTGTTCTGTCGTTTTCCCAGTAATGTGCGCCAATTGTCTTCTGTCGGTTATAATTTGAGAAACTATATACAGTGAGTTTTACCCTCTAGTCAAACTCTGCAGTAGCACTTTCATCATTTTATCAAAGGAACTACGTTGGAGTATTCTGAAAACTTCGTAACATTGGACCTGAAGACTGATCAGCTTTGTCCTTGGCCAATATTTAGGTGTTTATGGTCACACGACGTGAAACCGAAGTGAACATAGAAGTGTGACGACTGTCTGTTTCCTGCTTGAACACAATTTTAGGCCATGAAACAGACTTTCGTCATTCGGTGTTGAAATCATTGGTGGCCACACTTCCTATATTTTCATACACTTTATTAAGGATATTGAGGATTTCTACCTGTAAATATATATAGCATACTATAAATTATAATTTATCATACGCATATATATATATATATATATATATATATATATATATATATATATATATATATATATATATATATATATATATATATATATATATAAACTGATAGATAGATTGATAGATAGGTGCATATATACAAACATATATAATGTTTTCTGTAAGTTGTAGTTCATTTATTGCAAGTCTATAAGCGCCCATGGATACTTGATAATGTGCCTCATTTGGTATATTTTATTGATTCTACCTATGAAATAAAACAAAAAATTTCTAATTCAGTTTTATACGTTAAAAAATTGACTTTTCTTTTCCAACGCATTAATGATCGAATTTTGGCATATGAGCTGATAAAAAGGAATATAGGTAAGTAGATTTAAGAAAAGAAGTTCTGTCAGGTTTAAATCTATATAGAAGTTGAACTAATGTTCAATATTTCTTTTTTCATATCATTTAATGTATCAACCGGTGTAAAAAAGATTTTTAAAACTTCATATGAAATTAACTTTGAATGAATTGGGAAACAAGAAATATAACAAAGTTTTCAGAGTAATCTGGTAGTAACTATATATCTACAAAAACGTACTGGAAGAGATACACACTCAGACACGCACACACACAGACACACACATATATAATGTAAGAGTGCGATAGCGAATAAAAATCAAAAGTCGAGATGCGTTACGGAGGAAATTAGATTTTTTCGGTTTCCTCTGAGTCAGTAAAATCCGTGCGGATGTCTTAAACACACGCACGTACGGGAACACGCACAGACACACATATACGCGCACACACACACATATTCTACTTTGTTTTCGAGGATTTTTTTTCACTCTGTAGGTGTCAGTAGATGCAAATAGTGCTGCTTGTTGTGAGACATTCTGTCTTTTTTTTTTTAAATGTACTTGTTTCTTATGAAATGGACATGCTCGCTTTCATTCCATAGAGTGAAGCAAATATATCTTGGGTTGACGAGTCGCCGTATCACACACCTGAGCAATCTATTTTTACAAAAACAGTAACGAGAGAATATCCACAGGTAAAATGGTATTATCCAAAGAGGTGAATTGATTGGATTTAAAAGTTTTGAAGAATTTTATTTCAATCGATTTTTCTTTGGTTGAGAAATCGGAATGAGGGCTTGTGTGCACATGGTGTTTATATTTTTAATAAATTAGAGAAGAATTATTTGTCGATCAGCTCCGTTCCTGATATTAAACAGTTTTAATATCAATTAAATAGGAACAAAATGTTTTACCTTATTCAAGGTAAAGAGAAAGAAAATGCGAGCAAAAATCAAAGATGTATATAAGTTAGTCCTCATCAATATTGCTCTGCTTTTTCAATTAAAATCCTTGAAAATAATAACATTCACTAGACGGATCGCCATATTTGTGATTATTACTCCAGTCTCGGTAATATTGATTTGCAATATTGTCTGAACGAATTATTTAAGATAAAAAAAATCTAACATGAATATGTGAGAACAATCAGAAATAGTCGCTTGGATACATTCTCCCGAAATATTTCGTCTGTCGAGCAAACTTTTATTTTCTAATACAATATTCAAAACCTTCTCTTTAATTTATACATTGAATGAATTATTTTAAAACATCTGAAAGAAAAAGATAATAATAATATTTGTTATAAAATACAGATATATATTTAGTTCATATTCTTTTATGAGAATGCAATAGGGACAATTCGATACATCTCATATACTATTGATAGTCGAGGCAATCCAAGTGACACCCTGGTAGAATATAAGCTAATCATTGTAATAGAAACTCAAAACATGGCATTATAGATTTGATTAGAATCATATCTATAATCAAAACCTTTTATGTCAGTTTCCAACTGTATTTTCATATAAAATAAAACACTATTGGCGCATTTTCGCTGAGAGAGAAAATACTTTTGAACTAATGCTAGTTCATTACATTATATGATGGTCATTTTCAATATGCAAACTTGCTTCGACTCTTTTTATCCAACAAGGGTCATTTGATTATTAATAATTGTGTATCAGCAGACATCCCTCTAACCTACTTGATCATCCCCAGGCTCAAAAGCAGCCTAGCTTCATGATTACAATAATGAAGATAATTATGTTTAATTAATGTGAGGTGCATACACATAAAGAAAGAGAAAATCAAAGCGAAAGCGAGAAATAGGAAATAGGGAAAGACAAACAGAAAGAGATAAATAAACAATAGAGAAAAGAAAAACAGAAAAAGAACGAATTAGATAACAGAGAAAGACAAAGAGAAAGAGAATAATAGACAAAATAAATCGTGAAAGAGAACAGTAGAGAAAGAAAAAAGGAGAAGGAGAAGTCGAGAAAGATAAGAAGAAAGTGATGAGGGTAATTGTGAAAGACAAAGTGAAAGGGAGAAAGAGAGACATAGAAAAATATAAAGAGAACGATAGAAACAGAGGAAAGATAATTTATCTCTGAATGTCTAGGATGACGAGTTATCATTATTTACATTCGGCCTATTGACATAATAAGTTTTGTTGTTTTTATCAGGTGTATATACAACCGGGTAACCTACAGGGAATTCCGTATTGAACCCTTTATTTATTCTGCTGAGGTAGACTGTCTTCGTTCCAATGCGCATGTCTAGATAGATCTCAACTAGTTCTTATTTTTTCTTACTGTTCCGTTATTGATCGCCTTCTTTCCATTGAGTCCAAGTACACACAGTTCGGCCCAGAGCTTGAAATCATAACTACTATGTCATCAAATTCACAAGCCAATTATTTAATCCACTGGGCTATTGACACGAAGGACAATTCTCTTTGCTGAAGCCTTAAACCTGACCTGGCAGCTGATTAGTGTTGCTGTGCTACTACTGCCTTTCGTGTTTGGTTCCTCCTGATATTGTTGCTTCTACTCAAGACCTGCTGTCATTTGTCTTTCTGTCTTTATCAACGGCTTCCATATTGTATTTATTTAAACATACTAGGGAGTCCCCATTGACCAGCATATGCGCTGATTTTTCAGTCCTCTAATTCTCTAGTGTTCTTTTGCGTCCAGTATTTTCACTTCATTTTACAGGGGCTGAAGATCACACATTTCCCTCTATACATGATCAGCTACATCAAATTTACTAGTCTCACCTCTCACTTTTCGATGTTCCTCCAGTCTTACGTTTAGGAGGCGGCTTATTTTACCTTTATATTCTTTACCACGTCTACAAGGAATAGTGTTCACGCATTTCTTAGTCATATTCTACCTGTATTAGGTTTTCATTGAGAGAGATGTCGTCATGTTGTAAGATAAGAGATCCTCGGAATCTTTTCCGAAATGCCGTTGACTCAAATTAGACAGACCGTGGTAATGTTCTGGTTTTTCTCCTTGACTCTTCTGTTTTCACCTGCAGAAGATGATATTAGGTCTGCTGGATCGTTGTTATTCTGAAGCTACGCTTGCCGCTGATCATTTCTTCTTGTTGTGTTTCTCGATCGCCATGTGAATCTTGCCCGGTGTTGTAAGCATCAGACGATCCCTTTCTTCACATTGTATAGATGATGGCAACTGAAGTTCAAGTAATGTCTAGCGAAAGCTGTCATGACATATACAAATATTTTAAACCCATTCTCTGTGTCTGTTATTAGTACATCCAGAAACGCTAGCTGATTACTATTTTCTTCTTCCATTGCGAACCGAAGGTCTTATTGTTCATATGGTCTAGCGTCTTCTATATAGCTCAGCCATACAGTTGGCTTTAGTGGTGACGTTTCTAAAGTCATTTTCTCGAAGTATTCCATGTATATGTTTACCATCACTGGTGAAAACAATGAAGCCATAGCTAAACCAGTTGGTACATGTCAGACTCTATTTGAAAGAATGTAATGTGTACATAGAATGTCAAAAATTCCATCAGGTGATTTATTGGAATGTTAGTACGTCCTCCCAGACTGGGGTCTGATTCCAATCTATTCCAACTTTCAGGGCCTTATATGTAGTGAATATAATTACCACATTCGAGGTTAGCATCCGATTCCTGTGTATGGGGGTTCCTTTGATCAATTTCACAAAGTATTCCTAGTTTCTAATATAGGACAAGGGCTTTTCTGTTAGTAGGTTGGGTATATTCACAATGAATCTGCTCAGCAGATGGCAAATTGAGCCTCTGGAGCTGATTATAATTCCCAATGGAATACCAACTTTTTGGATCTTGAAGAGATGTCTATACTTATTTAGTCTGAATTAGTCCTTGATCATAATCCAGAGTTATGACAGTTTTCTTTCCTTTTTAGCTCGGATCTTGCTGTAGCTGTCATCCCTTACTTTCCCATCACCACTTAAGCGTTGAATTCATCAGCTGTCAATATAATGATACTAGTGCCACTCTGTAAGGTCTTGATTACCAAACTTTCTTCCTTCGTTATGTTTCATTTAAACGCATTCGCCTTTTCTAATGCTTGTCTCACTTTCCATCATAATTAGCTACGCGGACTCTCGAGATCTTCAAACCAATCTCCTCCACTGGAGCTATCATAGATTAAATAAAAAGATAGTTTCAGAATTTCCTGTACGTTTTATACATCGATATACACAGATGAAGGCCGGATAAAGACAAAGTGAAGGAAAGAACGAGACACTATAGAAAGACAAAGAGAAAGAGAGAAATGAAAAACAGACAAAGCCAAAGAGAGAAATAAACAATAGAGAAAGAGAAATAGAGAAAGATAAAGGTAAGGAGAGAAATAAATAAAGAGAAATAGAGAATAGCGAAAGACAAAGAGAGGGAGATAAATAGATAATACAAAAAGAAAAAGAGAAATATAGAAGAGACAATAGCGAAAGACAAAGAGAAAGAGAGAAATGAACAACAGAGAAAAATAAAGAGAAAGAGAGAAATATGGAATAACTGAAGATTGACTGATTGGAAAACATACAGCAATAATGGTGGTAAAAAGAGAAACAATGTTATATTTCATCGCAGTTCTTTTTCAACAGCATCAGTCTCCAAAGACAATTGATTCAAGCAGCGAACAAAGGACTGTTCAAAAGAAGCCAGGAATTGCATTTTCACAGAATTGTGTAGAGAGTTTTTACTTTTCAAATCCTTATTTCTCTCGCTATAATAAAAGGTAAATATGATTGTTGCTAGATTCGCAACTGTCTGCATTCTATGAATTTTAGAATTATAAGTGTAACATCATAGCGCGATAAGAACACAATCTTGCCATTTTAATACTAGCTGAGGAATTGGAGATTGTATCCAATGAATTTACGGGAAGACAACAGGAAAAAATCGGCATTAAGTCTTAGGGACAGGGAATTAGTTGCTATTCTTTATGCATGAATGAATTGAGAAGGCTTGCTTTATTTTCTAATTCTCTTTTAATTTTCTTTTTCTGTATATATGTGCATCGCATTAATTAGGGATAATTGTCTTTATTTTCCATACATCAAAATATGCTGATTTGGAGTTTAAAGATGAGGAATAAGAAAGATATCTACAGATACACAATTATTAATAATCATATGTTCCTTGTTGGATAAAAAGAGTCGAAGAAAGTTTGAATATTAAAAATGACCTCTATATAATACACAAAAACAACAACTGGACCAAATACATTTTCTATCTCGGTGAAAAAAATGTGAAAATATCTTTTTATATGAAAACTAGTAGCATGGACCGGCGTTGCCCGTGCTTGATTAAAAAATCGTACGACTCATACAGCAATCGCTATCACTTGACTTAAAATATTTTTGCCCTTCCTTGCCTTTAAAGGAGTGCCCTTTACCGCGCTGATGTTGCTACATGCCTTACTTCTTGCCTATCTCACACTGCGAATTTTTTCTAAACTCGTCGTCACTTGTCCGAGTAGAATAGAAGAGAACAGCAGAGGCGAGTTGCATCGCTAAATAATGGCAAAAGACTGACCTATTTTCTATTATAGACACTTTACACAGATACGAATGGAGTTAGGCAGACGAACAAATATACATGAGCAGACTGAAGTAGATAGATAGATAGATAGATAGATAGATAGATAGATAGATAGATAGATAACCCAGTTCTGCGGAATCAGAATCACCGTTCAGTTTAAACAAGCGAATGAGCCAATTGGAGTAAAGTGCCATGCAGATTTAAATTTTTCCCACTTGTGACGAATGCAGCTATCGATTTTTTTTTTTGCATACTAGCATGCTAGTTAACATTCGTGTCAGTCAGCTGTTGGCTCTTATGCTGGCCAATAGAATCTTCCTGCCTATTCGTGGCAGCCAGCTACAGGCCCTCACTATGGCTAGTAGAAAATGGCCGCAAACTACATGAAAAGTGCCGTAGAAGCATGAAAAAATCGATTGTTTCCACTATCGATGGGAGTTGGGAAATGCAAAGTCGGTCTTGGCCTATCCGCTAACTTAGAGCATGTGCTTGTAAATTTTGGTACAAATCCGTCGAAAATTGCGGCCGTGCATTCGTTACACACACTCATCCTGCCTTTTATAGATAGAGATACATCTCGAAACTGACATAGAATATTCTTGATTATAGATTCTGTTCAACACTAGAATGCGATTTGCTGAGTTTCCACAACATAGTTTAACTTTTATTCTTCCAAATGGGGTTTTGATGATGATATACAAGATAGTATTCATGTATGATTGAACTAATTGCTGTGCATGTGAAGTGTTTATAGAGCCACATCCTTATGAGAATCCATTTTGCATCTTGCCAAAATCTTCATGTTGACTTTTACGCCGCAACTCACGAAGCTAGCAAATGTTGCAGGGACATGCAGGTGAAACCTACAAAAACAAAGGCAGATGTAATAAAAATAAGAATTAAAAGCAAATATTTATTGCAACACTAAAACATACTAAGATGGAAAAGAATATTTATCAAAGAGAATTTGAGATTGTTAGATCTGAATGGAAATGGATATTGATGTTACCACGGGTAAAGGAAGATATATTCTTCATTTTCAGTTATTACGATATAAATGAGGAATAATTTAGGAATTGTCATTGATATATGAATTATAATTTTCATTTAAAAACAAACCCTGATCTTCATGTCTCAGTTTGGTTTTAAATCAACTGGAACATTTTCACCATAAACATTTCTCGGCATACACTGGTGACAAATTCTACTCGAACTTTGGCCTCTTCCTTCAGAAATTTAGAAAACAATTCAGAACTTCGATTTTTGTCGTAGTAAGATCAGAATAATATGACGATCTTAGACGATTTAATGAGAATTCAAAGAATTCGCCTAAGAAAAAGTAATGAGAAAAAGAGTTCCATCAATGTTAATGTCAAATAAGCTATCGATTTTAACAAAAAAATAATTAGAATATGGATTACAGTTGATGCTATTACAAATGAGATATTGAACATGCTTTCGAGATAAAGATTCACACCTATACGAATTCGGAAAAGATATACGCCTAAATATACATGGTATTTATATTTTATTTGTAGACATATTTAATCTGGTGTAGATAAAGAAGTGTTTCCTTTTAATTTAGTATGTTTTCTGCAGGAGATAACTGTATTATGACGAGGGAAATTGACACGGACCAGTAGATATCTTCTTTCCGATAGTTACCTGGACATATTCAGACCATGTTCAAATACAGTTTTGGTAATGTTTATATTGAGAGCAATAAACACAGAAAATTTTGCAGTCACAGTTTACTGGTTGTTGGAAATTGTTAACAGAGAAATGAATAATTTCAATGATGAAAGGTTGAGGCCTGAGAAATCGTATACTATGGAAAAATATCATTATATCAGGAGAAATACAAGGAGTAAGATCAGACGTAACTATG
>OZ010584.1:122514880-122732380 GCA_963932145.1 Acanthosepion lycidas | reverse complement strand
GCAGATTCTTCCTTGGACGCTTCTCTACAATACTAACCTCTTCAGTTACAGATCAATCTGTGTCTATCCTCCTTATCCTTATATTCTTCTCTTCTTTCCATTCCTCGCATATTCATATCGCATACTATATTCAGTATTCCTTTTCTTTGTGTTGCTCACAAGAATTGTATTGTGTGAACTTTAGTAAAAAAAAAAAAAAAAAAAAAAATGCAGCCAATATAAACTTTCAAATAGATTAGGTTTGAAACTAGGATTCTTAAATTTAATCAAAATTTAAATGATTAAACCTTATCCGCAAGTTATGGGGTGACAATATGCCAACGCCAAGAGAAAATAAATCTACTCCAGATTGCGTGTCACTGTGACAGAATTGAAGACGATTGAAAGATGATTGTTAAATACTCGCTTTTTATTGGATCTTTATTGAGAATCAAAATATTTTAAGAAAAGAAACATATAGCTAAACATTATGAGGATTTGGGGTAATTCTTCGTTTATTGTCAAATATACCATTTCTATATCTGTATAACTGATGTAATTATTGTTAGGAATCGATGTCTTCAACTCAGAGAAAATGTGGATTCATAACAATAATTACAAAAACCTTAACAGAATATAATCAAGAGAAATATATTTATGACCAACATAAGACAGGCGCATACTGAGAATATGTTGTTGCGTCAACGAGACGACTGTCTGCTTTGACAAATGTGCTTAATTCTTATATGGAATTAAACAATTTTAACTTTGAAAAATCCTCTAATTCCCCTTCTGTAAACTTATTACGTGTGCAATGCATTTTTTAAAAAATACGTCAAAAAATGTCATTATTTTTGCACCAACCTAACATAACAGGTGCTAGCTTTAGAAGTGGTGATGTCGTGCCCATAATAGCTAGTGCACATGGAATCGTGTCAAAATCACTTGAGTCATGAATTGCCATTATTCGAACTCCAATATTACACCCCAGACATTTCATGGGAACTTGTAAATAAAAAGAAATAGTCAATAATTTATAATTTAATAAAAGAAATTCACTCAGAAAGATGATACTATTGGATATGGTTAGAGTAGAGAAATATATTCACTCGTATTGATAAAACGACAGCAACATGAGGATAGTCGTTTCCCTGATAATGAAAATAAAAGTATGGTTCATTACGTAACATTGAAATAAAAATTGTTTTCTATTATTAGACAATTTATTTTTAACTTTTTAAATTATTAAATCCAAAGATTCCTAAATCTAAGACAACGATCAAATTAGCCATGCTAGATTTTGCAAAAAACAAAACAAAAAAAAAACAAACAAAAAACTCTTACCGTATATGTCGGCATACCAGGCGACCTTTTAACCTTAAAAAATCCCCCTCAAAATAGGAGGCCGTTTTATACTTCAGGTATAAAATGGGAACCTTAAATCTTGTGGTTTACGGTAAAAACACAACTGGATATATGTCTCAACAAACCGTTTAAAGATCGCATTCAAGAACAGTGGAACGAATGGTTTGTTAGCAGAGAAATGTAATTCAGGCTATTGTAACAGACTACTGAAAATTCAGCACCCACTCGTGAGGTATTGTAGATTGTGGTAGTATATACTTACAGAATTTATTGAATAAATTTAATACAACACATTTTAAAATACGATTTGGAGGTGGGTCGTATTGTACAAATAATATAGCCCGAAACCAATATTTAACTTGAAAATTTGGGAGTCGTCCTATTCGCCTCGTCATCTTGTACCCCAGTATCTTTTCTGTACTCTACAATGTAAGACAAGTTTGGGCAAGTTTGTTGAATCCAATGGAAAGGCTTCGTAAATCGAGTCTATAGACTATCACGTGAGGCAATCGAAACTTGGAAGTAGATGTAGTGGAGGTAATGAAAAGAAAAAGAAATGGAGGAGAGCGATAAGTAAAGAAAAGATAAGAAAAATGATAACGAAATATGAGAGAGGAAAAGAAAGAAAGAAAGAGAAACAGAGTAAAAGGGGTGTGATCTAGGCTAACAAATCAGATTCAAGTATAGAAAATCAATAAGAAATATCTCAAATAATTGATGAACATCCTCCAGAAAAGGGCAGAATAAAATTGAAAAAGATTATTTTTAGATATGAATGTCATGATTTTTAGATATCCTGCAATAGTTCAGGAACGAGATGGTGCTGCAAAGTTGTCGGTATGGCAGGCATTACAAAATCTGACCAAACGCCAGATCTTTTTTTGCAGACTTTCTTGGGCGGGCCAATAATTTTTCAATAAACTTTTGTATATTCAATCTTGTTTCATAATTTGATCTCTGTATTTTAGTGTAAGTTTATTTATCTTTATTTTTTGCGGAGTAAATCAGAATGATTTTACAAAATTAATTAATGATTTCCACTTATTACGTCTATTGTCATGAATGTCATGTCCCACACCGACCCGCCTCGGAACGAATTATCAGCAACAGTGAAATTGTTTTCATCTTTGGCACTGGCTTTTTGGCGTCTATCTTCTTCGAGTAACTAACAATTATCCGATTCGGAAATACCAATTCCAAAATAGTTCCTACCAATCCGGTATTTGTTTAGAGCCGATTAGACAGTTTAATGACACGACAAAACACTAAACGACGTAGACCTTTTACCTCCAAGACCTCATTTGCTCTCTCACAATGTTTTCGCAAACGAGAGACGAGTTCCATATAGAAAATCTATTAACTGATTAGCCAGCGTGTTTCTTTCTCTCTTATTTTTTCTTCCTAAAAATGTCTGCACTTTCTCATTTATTTATATACCTTTCTGTAAAAAAAATAAATAAATAAAAATGCATCATTCGCTTTTTCCTTGAGGATAAATACAGCAGGTCACACGAGAGAATTCATTACAATTTGTTTATTCACATCTAATTATATATATATATATATATATATATATATATATATATATATATGTGTGTGTGTGTGTGTGAGAGAGAGAGTGTATGAGAGTGTGTGTGCGTTTGTGTGAGTGAGTATGTATTTGTGTGCACGTTCGTGTGTGTATGTATATAAACCGACCTTTGTGTCCAAATACATATTAGCGGTAATAGTCAACTTTTTATATTTCGTTGTACTTTTGATTGTTTTTTCAGTCTATTAATGCAATTATTTAACTGCATTAATTCTTACAATTTTACCTACCTATCTAGCTATCGGCCCAGATAGGCTAACATGTCTCTACAGATACACACACACATGAAAATATACATATAGCGAAATACGCATGGACACAATTATATATATATATATATATATATATATATATATATATATATATATATATATATATATATATATATATATATATATATGTGCATGAGTTTAAAGACGAAATACTATTTTTGGCAATTATGTGACGTCAACAGAAACTGTATTTTATTTCACAAGAAGGCAATCAACGTAAACGAGAAAAAAATAGGAATCAAGTTAAACGCTTGAGATTTATTTAAAAAGATAAAATTGAAATGATTTCAACTAAGTTTTTATGGTTTCCCTATCAGTACTAATTTAATTAAGAAAAATAAATAACAAATTAATTTTTAATAATGGCATTTTCTAGGTTAAAAAATATAAATGTTTTTGATTTATCTTTTGTAATCATTCAATAAAAGAATTCCCCTTGAATTTTCTTTTAGTAATGAAATCTGTGGATATAAATAGGTTCATCGGCCAGTCTGCTCCCTCTTCATGACAAAGCATATATTTTTTATAAATCATTTAAAAAACTTTTTTCAACATGATCTCATTTTTATCAATGCATTTAAAACAGAAATGATTTGATAGATCGAATATAATGCATTAAATATTTTGGATCCAAATTCATATCATAAATAAGTGTCACTCTCACATGTTTGCGTGTGCGTCTGTAATGTTCTTGGTCTGTTATTTTTTCTTTCTTATCAATTGGTGAGTACAAATAAATGAAATATATTATTAATATGTTAATATTTCTTTTAAAATGCCATTAGTCTTTGATCTGGCTATTTATCTGTTTATTGTCCACATTCTATATTCATAAAACACTTCTTGCCTGAACTTATTTAGCAACCTTATTATCTGCCGAATTTATTATTCAGTCAGGAACATAAAGGTAATATAAAATTTACGTCTATGCTTGATGGACCCTAAACATTCATTAAAACTGCAACATCAAATAAATGTGGTTTTATCTGATATCATGCGATTGTATATTTGACTTAACAGATTTTACATAATATTCATATTCAGCTTTAAAAATCAAATCTTTACTAATGACTGTGTTTTGATATTCATTTTAAGTTTGATCATTTGTGAACTTTATCAACAAGAAATTCTATTATGGATAGATTTTATAATTCAATTGCTTTTACAATAAATCTTTTTCTACCTAAAAAGGGATAATCACATTAATATTTACCTCACAAATGGTAAGTGGAAGGTAAAAATATACAAAAGGATAAAAGTAGCAGTGATATTTTCTATATTACCACAAGCTGAATATGGAATAAAAAGCTACCAAAATGTTTAAACCTAGCGAATTTCAGTGTTGAGATCTACGGAAATCAATCAAATAAATAAATAATTGCGTACCTAAGGGGAGCATTTTAAACAAACTTCTCACACGCTTGGGTATCATTGCAAGTTTATATATATATGTTTATATATATATATATATATATATATATATATATATATATATATATATATATATATATATATATATATATATATATATATGTGTGTGTGTGTGATAAAATATAGTTTTAAGGTAAACTTCAGGCCTGAAGTTTTTTAGTTAATTATGAAGCAGAATGTAGCCCCTCGGTGTTGACACCAATGTCCACTCTTACACACATACATACACACGCATAAAGAGAAAGAGACACACACAGACATATAAATAGATATTATTATTATTATTAGTTGTAGCAGTAGTAGTAGTAGTAGTAGCAGTAATTTGGAAAGAATGTCCTGTCATATTTGAATCCGATCTATTTGTAAATATTGGATTCTTCAAATTTAGAATTCTTCAGGATACGAAACAAAGAGAAACTCATTATGACTTTTAAACTCTTTACAATTGATAAATTGTTTCTCTCAACACAAAAGCAGCTGAAAAGATGATAATCAAATAGTATAATATCCGGAGTTTCTGTCGTGAATTGGCTAATATATGATGTTGCAATATCGCCGAAAATACTTTTCATATATTACCAAACATAGCGCTCTTTTTTTTCGTGTATAATTCTGGTTTTAGAATGAATTTCAGTCGGTACTAATATGTTTTTTTGGCGTTGGGTATGATTATGGAAAACCTACTGTTCATTACTGTTAATTATTTTCCCTAGGAATGGTTTCAGTGGAAATCTATCTAGAATGACGAAAATGACATAAATTTTGTTTCACCTTAAAAGCAGTCAAAAGCTCAAATATTGACAAGAAGTGCTCGTCCATATCGAGGAGAATTTTGGAGAAAAAAACTTTTCAAAATCGAAACTGGTTCGATCATAGAACACTTAAATATTTTTATCACGTCAGAGTAATTAAAACTGTAAAATGTATTTGTTTTTTTTATCGGATCAACTGCATTTCAATAAGGCTCACTGAGATGCAGTTGAACCGATAAAAAATATATTTTTAGAGCAAAATATAATTTTTAGTGAAGGATTTTTGGAGATTAATTTTATTGGCTTCAATTACTCTGATATGAATTGTTACAAAATATTGTTATTGAGCAATGACGTCAATAAGACGATGGCAAAGGATTGCATTATTATTTAATGTCTTCATGATTTCATATTTGATTTATTACGAGCAGAATCTTAAGATAAAGCTGCTTACAGTTGCCACTAAATAGATGTTTAATGTTGAATAATTTAATAAATGATAAATACCTGTGTAAATATTTGTAATATTTACAAACACCAACAACAATAATTATAATACCTGGTATACAAGAAATACAATAAAAATTGTATTCAAAAATACAGCCCACATCTTAAGAGCTTTATTTATGTAAAATATGCGTTTTGTGTGTGTGTTTTTCATCAAACAAATGCTAGGTGGAAAATGTCATGATGCCATCTCTGATCTTAGATCTCTGGTTGTGACTCAGAAATGAGTATACACCAAAAGCAAAGGCAATGAAATAATAATAATAATAATAATAATAATAATAATAATAATAATAATAATAATAATAATAATAAAAAGAAAAAGAAAAGAAGATGTTCCCACAAGTACAGCCCGCGCTTTACAAAGGGCTTTATCTATGTAGAATTTTTTTTTCAGTGGAAAGTGTCATGATGCCATTTCTAACATTAGGTCTCTGGGCGGGACCCGAAAAGAAATGTGTACACGCGAGAAATCAAAGGAAATAAAAACAATAATAATAGGAACGGCAAATAAGCTCAGATAAATAATAAAAACAGACATGAAGAACTTCCATACATAGAATTATGGAAAAGTTTGATGAGTCGTTTTAATTTCGACGACCATGGTTTACTTCGTGTGGTATTCTTGTATTTTCTGTTCAATTATGGATTGGTTCTTTCTATAATAAAAATATTTATATTAAGCGTGTCTGACAATGCCTTGTTCATTAAATATGTTTGCTCCTGATTAGTTAGTTACTCGTTTCATTTAGGTTTCGAACTGCTTAATGTGGTAACGAGCTTATCAAGCAAGCGATGCCTGTGATGATTTGTTTTTGTCAAACACGAGTAAATTCTTTTGTAACCGATAAGAGAGGATGTTATTTTTAAAGTATTATTATGGAAAAAGGAGGAAATTGAATGCTCCCTTCACGCCAAGTGGAGAAAAGACCTTGAATTTTGATTTTTAAATTAATGATTGAGAAGAGAGCTTAAGATTTTGTGAGAAAGTCTTCAAAAATCATTTAGGAATTTTATTTTATTTTATTAATAAATCAGTTCAAGTAACTTGAACAACATACAAAACATTAATTACGGGAAGTACTCAAATTTCGTTATGCGCAAAAATTCTGTCATTAAAACCTTGGCCAGAATGTTGCATCAGTGTCGACTGAACGTGCATCTAGTTTTGTGCATACATCAAGATTTGAGTTTTTGAAGGAGAAATTATTCATTAATGATATGACCTTAAAACAGTTTAAAAAAGATAGGGACTCCACTTTAGAGCAAAAAATATCCACACATTTGACAATTTCTGAGTTTCAACCTTGTATCAGAATTTCACATTTGGAAAGACTGGGGGCACTCAAGTGCAGCTACGATATCGTGTATCGAACATTATTTCAATTTGCCATGGATTATAATATTAGGTAAGGTAAGATAAGGTAGGTTTGAATTATATTCTGTAGAGTGAGTGTTAATGACAAAAACATATATCAAAAAACTTTTGCATTGATCATGTACGAAGTCTAAATTAGACTGAAATACACATCTTTTCATGACTATGTGGGAAATATTTCTTCCATTCATTGTTTGCAGATTATTACAAGCAAATATTTTTCATGTCTTAGTCGAAGAAATTTCAAATTAATGGCTACTAGAGCCTCACTTTATTTGTCGGTTTTTGATTGATTATTTTTACGTAATAACAGATTCTAGTTTTTTTTAAACCCGAAACATAATTTTTAGATTCTAAGAATAAGTCTTTTCGCAGTGAAAAAAAAAAACGACTATAAAAAACATCAATGATTTATTCAAAGCAATGACATAGAAAACAACATGTGACAAGCTGGTTCAAATAAAAATATAGAAAAGTTTATTTTTGATATCCTTTCCATTTTTATTAGGTTGGTGCAAAAATAATTTCGTTTTCTAACATATGTTACTATGTGAGAAAACGAAATTATTTTTGCACCAACCTAATATAATGATTCGTACAGTGATATTCACCATAGAAGCTGTTAAATTCTGAATTTCATCAGGTTTTAAGGTTTGGGGACAAAGTGTTTGCGCCTTTGCCATTTGACGAAACTCAAAAAGAGTCAAAATCAAGTGAATTGCCTTGACAAGTCCATATCACTCATATTTTAACCCTAATTTAGTGAAGTACTCAATGGTTGCAATAGTAGAATGGGCTGGAGTAGTACATAAATACAACTTTTCATTTGAATATCATTGTCTTCTTCATGAGATATCACTGACAGTTGACCCTGAAGAATTTAACATAAGCAGAAAAGTTCATTTTGAAGTCATTTTGAAAACCACTGAGGGCCAACCAACTCATTGCCAATAATCTCTCCCCAAAACATGACTCCCCCACCTCTTTGTTGATGCCTCAGTCAAGGTAGTTTAGGGTTTTCCTTCAGGCAACATCCTCTTCACCTGTTGTCTGGATCATCTAGTGACACTCTGCACTTGTATGTAAATAACATAGACTGAAAATTTAATTTAAAATATTTTTCAGCTCGGGAAACATTTAAAAAGGTGATACAGCTTCAAAAAAAGCTTTGTGGCCATGTTGGATATAATTTGGAAAATTTCGAATGGTGGAATAAAAGCAATATTCACATAATGGCTGCCATTTGTTTATTACTGCACAGAAAATTCACACTGTTGTGCATGTTTGTGCTGGGAAACTTTTAAAAGAAATCTTTTGACAGCACTTGCAGCCAGAAAGAGGCTAAATTAAGAAATTTGATTTGGTTATAATGTTGGAATGATCTCTCTATCTCTCTGTCTGCCCCCTTCTCTCTCTCTCTCTCTCTCTCTCTCTCTATATATATATATATATATATATATATATATATATATATATATATATGTATATATTTCCTAATTAAAAAAAAAAAAATTCAGATTTGTTTTATCAAACAATTGTCATAACGTTATGAAGAAACTTTTCCCAAATTCAAAAATGTTATTTCGAGAAATGCGTTTCAGTTACAGATTATCAGTTTATATATACATGAAATTTCCATATACTGCGGTTAGCAATCGATGTTGTATTCATGCGATAAATATTAGCTTGAATATGTGTAGCATATCTAACGATTATAATGTGATTATAATGATTATAACACACACATATACACACAAATTTATATAACACACAAATATATATATATATATATATATATATATATATATATATATATATATATATATATATATAATGAACATTGAATCACCACGGCACTTGTATTGTGTTTTTATCAACTATTTATATATACGGGTCAGTGATACATTGTCGATAGTCTATTCTAATGGTTATTTTGGCGGGAGTTGTTTGATTATTTGTTTATTATTTATTTGTAATAATTTATTTTACTTCTTTTTTAACTATTTATTTTTATTATATACATATATATATATATATAGTTTTCGATTTTTAAGTAACGAGGTAAAATTTTTTACATGAGTTCTCATCGTTTATTTAGTAGTTTGTTTTTGTCTGGGAAGGTTTGCAATTTTTGGATTGATTCTTGTAGGCTAATGTTCTTTTCCTTATTTTCCATGATATTTTTGGCGTGATTTGCGTTTTGTTTTTCATTTTTCAGATATTCTTAGAAATCATTGTGCTGTTCACCTATTTACTATTTGTGAAAGTTTTGTCTTTCTTCGTTTCCAGGCTCCTTCTGTTACTCCTATGTATATTTTTACTTTGTTATCTGATGTTTTACTGTGCCTTAGTATATTGTTTTATTTTGTAAGCAATTACCGTTGAAGGGACATTTCTTCTTTATTCTGTATTTACACGTGAGTTTAATTTGTTCGGTAGTTTTTTGATATTTTTCCTCTTGCGCTTTTTTTATTATTTGTGCCATATTCTCTGTGCAACGGTAGCTGATTTTTATTATGATTTTGTGGAGAGTGCTTGATTCACGGAGGGGTGCTTGTGTTTCCTGAATATTTTGGTTTTACGTTTTTGTCGTCCGGTGGATTGAACCATATGATGTTTCTCTTCCTGTTGGCATTTGTGTTCTCTGTGGTGAGTGTGTGAGCGTTGCCTGGAATCTATCATCTTTTCAGGCTGTTTCCTAGTCTTTCTTACCTTCGAATTGTCAGAAAACCTGCGGTTAATTGATTTTGGTATCTTATTGATTATAGATGGCAGGTGATTGGAAGATGTGTGTATATACAATGGTTTATCATTGGGTTTCCTGTATGGTTCATATGTAACTTTTCTTAGACTGAAGGTGACATTTAGAAAATGTATTTCGTTTAGGTTAGTTTATATGTCGATGTTGAATCCTATTATTTTGAAAATTTTTATTATTGCTTTTCTAGTTTTGTCAGTGATTTTTTGTTATAGTTTCTTAAAATTATGAGATCGTCAATACTTGACATTTTAGTGTCAAAGATCCCTTATTACTTCATTGTCTAATAGTGGTGATTTACAGCAGTGTTTGATGATATTGATTCCGTTTGTGCCTAAGGTAATGGCCTTATATAGCATGGGTTCTGTTATAGATGGGTAGAATTCTTTTATGTTTAATAGTATAAATTGGCAATTGGGTTTGCTTTTATGCTGCAGAACCAGTCTATTATTGTTTTTGTGTTTTTTTTACTCATTTACTCATAACTTCTTCCTTAGATCTGAATTAATTCTTTCTCGTATCGCTTTACTTGTTTTATCTATTTCACTTCTAGTTGGGTTTATGAGTTTGCATGCTGGATTGGTTTTGAAGTTTTCTTTTTGGTCTTTTAGTGTGATAAAGGCTTACACTTTACTGATGTAACGCATTCGGTCGTCTGGGTCAAATTTTTGAGCGATTGTTTTAGCTTCCTTATTGACATTGTTTTGGTGCTTTTTGCATGTTTTGGTAATGTTGTCCTTGAGTAATTTATTTTGTGTTGTCTGCAAACTTTGATTGGACAAAAATACCTATAATTACATTTCCAGACTAAAACAAACTACTAAATAAACGATCAGGACTCAAGTCAAAATGTAGTCACGATACAAATTTTTACTTTGTAACTTAAAAATCGTAAACTCTAAAGAATAAATAAAAATAAAATAAAAAATAAATAAGCAAAAACAAGTAAACTAACTTAATCCAAATAAATAAATAAAGTGAATAATAAATAAATTAACAAACCACTCCCGCCAAAATAACCGTTAGAATAGACCATAACAATCAATCCAAAAACTGCGAACACTGATTGGATGAAAAATAGCTAAATTACTTCCCCAGGCAAAACCAAACTACTAAATAAACGATCAGAACTCATGTCAAAATTTTTACTACGTTCTTTAAAAATCTAAAACCGAAAACGATAAATAAATATATATGTAAAATAAAATAAATCAGAAAAAACATGCGAAATAAATTAATACAAATAAATAAATAAATACACAAAAACATAAATAAATAATAAAAAAATTAAGAAGCCACTCCCACCAAAATAACGGTTAGGATAGACTCTCCACAATACACCACTGACCCCTATATATACATAATCGAGAAAAACACAATGCCTATAGCCTGATGATTGCGTTTAGCTTGAAACAGTTTGTCGCCTCTGAGTGTTGACTTCAATGTCAACTTTTATATTTACATACGCTATCTCTGATATTCAGAACTTTATTCCATAAATATAGCTTAACTTAAAACTATATTTTTTATCATATAAAATATTCGTTTTCCGTCATATTCCTCGAAACATGCATAAGAAGGAATGCTGCCCACCATATATATATATATATATATATATATATATATATATATATATATATATATATATGTGTGTGTGTGTGTGTGTGTGTTTCGAAGAATTTAGAGGTTGTTTTTATTTATAATACATTTCTTCTTTTTTATATATTTGTTATATTTAATGGATATCCTTGTTTTTGTTGAAATCTCTGTGTTTATACGGTATAATCTTCGATTATATTACAGACTCTTGAAAACAAAAGGCGACAAACGATAGAATTCCAGTTTAAATAACCGTGATGTCTACTTAAACACGTGTAGTGACTAAACATATGTCCTTGCCGAAATTTGACCAAATGACGAAACATCAACTCTTTCGGCATCCCTTTTTGTTTCGATTTGATAATTTTTTCAGCACCCCGTCGTAAGTATGTCGACATGTTTGCATCTCTGGTCGATAGAATGTTGGATGTTGGGTGTAAGCATCATGCTGCAATTCTATTAATCGCAACTGCAAAAATTATAAATTAATTTTTCTTTCTTTCTTTCTTTCTTTCTTTCTTTCTATTTGTAAATCTCTCTCGTAAATTATCGGATAGTTTCCCTGTCTTGGAATATGACATTAATAAAAATGGAAGTTGAAAAAACATGAGGAATAGATTAAGTGCTAAAAGAAAGAAAAAAAAAAACAGTCCAAATACGTGCAGAAAAACATAGGATGGAGACATAGAAAGGAAAAAATGGAAGTTGAGGGGAAGGGGGAATAAAAGAGGAAAATAAAGAAAAAAAAGAAGGACAGAACGAAGAAAAATACTATCATAAAAACGAAATGGAAAATGGTTATTCATATTCAAAACGACTTCAACCAAACAGCTACAACTACTAATGCTGCTGATAATATTAAGCGGAATATGAAGTAAAAAGGGAACACTACTACTATTACTACTACTACTACTACTACTACTACTACTCGTATAAATGACAATGACAAAAGAGAAGTGAAAGCTGAAAGATGGAAGGGTGAGATAACGTTAGCGCCAAGGGCATATCCTTGGCCAGAAAATGGTGTAGTGGGAAAAGAAAGAAGCAGAGGCAATGACTAATTGAGTTGATGAGAATTTATTGACATAATGTTTTCCACATCGCCAAGCAGTGTTTTGCCAAGTGGGATGAGTAAATTACTGGCAGAGTGGATCCGAAGAACAACCTACAAGAATTTCCGACAGTCAGAATGAAAAATAACGATGAACACACACAACGTTCCAAGGTTATGACTTTTATAGATAGAACAACGAACTGAAGGCCAACATGCTCTAAAGATAATTCCAGACATTAAGTTATCGTTCACGTAGGACATTTTAACCGTAGAAAGCCACTTTTTGAGAATAATATCTTAGGGTTTCAGCATCTAAATTTTATGAAATCTTGTTTTAAATTTTGCAATATTTTAAGAAGATTCCACTCTCCTTAAGATAAATATCTAGAGGTTTTGTCTAGGCGAGTTATCTAAAGAAAACTGCTAATCATTAAAGCGTACAAATTAATTATTTTTAGCATCACCTTGTACAAAGCCCCGAGATCACTCGGGGTAGAGTTACATTAATGGGTTACGACAGATATGGGAAAATAACTGTTGACCCTAGCATTGAACAGGCTACGATTGTAGTGACCAGGGAAACATCCTATTGAGAGTCGGTTCCACAGAGCAGGGGTTCGCGGAAAGATGCTGTTCGAGTGGAACTTACTTCTCACCGATGAATTACGGAGGAAATGTAGGTAGTTTGCTAGACTATAAGTGGTCTGGCGGGTCCTAACCGTGAAGGTTAGTACTTGCAGAACCAAACAAGGTAGTTCGTCCGAGCACTTGCCATAGAAGTAGCAATAAACGAAAACACGAAACTTAGCATATCATAGATAACATTACATTTTCTTGAACACTCAGAATTATTTTCTTTTGAGCGAAGTGTAAGAGAGAGAGAGAGAGAGAAAGAGAGAGAGAGAGAGAGAGAGAGAGAGAGAGAGAGAGATTGCCCATATCCTCCATGGAATGGGTATTTATATATCTGATTATAATATGGTAATGATCACCAGAGTTCATTGAACACTATAAAATATGAAGTAATAAAAAAACAAAAAACAATTACGATTTTAATAATATATAAATTGAAAGCCCATATATAAAATAGAGAAATGCGTTTAAATAAACCAATGAATAAATCGTGGCCTGAGGAATGGCTAAAAAGGAATGGGCCATACACGTTTTACACATGAACGTTTCCTAAGGACAAAGCTGATTAAATATTCTTGACAACCATGTGAGCCAAGGGAAACATTTTGAGGCCAAACTTATAGTTAAATGGGTTACAAAATCAGAGGGGAATTTTTCCAGTATCTTTGACCGAGTAATCAAATATCCCAAAAAGACGCCGAAGAATCGCCGTCCTATAGGAGATCGCTTGAGAGTTATATATCGATGAATTAAAACAGAGAAAACAAGAAATAGAGATAAAGAGAGGGATAGATAGATAGATAGATAGATAGAGCGAGAGAGAGAGAGAGAGAGAGAGAGAAATAGAGATAGAAAGAAAAGGGAAAAAACAGAGAAGTGTGAGATAAACATGGTAAACGAAAGAAAAAATTGATCATTTAAACAATGTCGCCATTTTGCGTAGACTAGACATTAATTTCTACATATTTATTTAGATTTTACTTGTTATAAATTAATTATTGCCGTCCATCTATTTGGAATTTGATTTAGATTCAGAAAGCCATATAATCCATCTGCTGATGAACATTCTAAGGGAATGCATATAATTTGAATTATTTTTGTAAAACAGACGATTTAATTTTCATTGGACTAAGAAAAATATTACCGAGAATTATTTGATCTCGCGAGATGCGAAACACGAACGGACAAATATGTCCATCCTATGTATCTACTAGAGATTTGATAGGTGTAACGTGTTTTTTAGTCTTCATTATTTTAATGTTGACTTTGCTAGATGTAACAAGTTCATTTCTAGTATTTTTTCTCGCACTTCTTTTCTGAGACTTCAAGCTTTCATATCAATTATGTGCTTCAGAAATGTGAATGTAGCGTCATTCATAATATTCTATTTTTTTGAATCTTGATCTTTTGTTCTTTCTTTCACACTCAGTAACCCGTTGCGTTTCAGTGGTTTTGTTACCTTGCTTGATTAAAAAATGTCAAGTATCATGCTTTTTTGACATATTAAGCAATTAGATACATTTTAATGGTAGAGCTGAGATTCGAACCTTTCTCTCTGGGTTAATATTTTCTAATGGGCAAGTTGTTCTAATGAACATGAGGAAAGATGAAGATGAAAGTAAACATCAAATGAGTTTTACACAGAGAAAGAAGTAAATGTATCTTCATTTGTTCGTTTTTAGCTGCGCTAAATTACGTTTTTTGTTTCCATGAGTTTAATAATCAGTATCATATTATGTTTGTGTGTTTATCGAAAAATTCTATCACTTTTTCATCAATGGCTTTAACTGTGGGTATTTTGCTTTTTGCTCAAATGAAATCTTGTTTATCTGGGTGTGTTTCATTGCCTCTCCTCATATTTTGTTTCAAACCGTATCAAGCTTCTTTAGATAATGAAAGCCAAACAATAAACAAGTTACACCTGCCTGAATGTCGGCAGTGGCCTTTCTAGGAGGACTACGAAAAGTCACTTCCATCCAACTAATTCTATCATTACTCACATCTTTTCAACTGGATGCTATTTTGAAATCGTCTTAGTATTAGAAATGGCTTTTGTACCATGTCTCACAAATGGACCCATTTGCTCGTTCACTTTATAAGGATAACCTTGCTTAGTCAGATTTGTAGTCAAGTCATGTTTCTTCCAATTTCGATTGATGACTCATCTTGAACTTGTTGGAAATCAGTCAATATCCAACTCCCTTACGAGGATGTATCACTCTCATTAAATTCACGAGAGAGATACTTTATCACATCTATTTTGAAAACGTTCGCAATTGACAGCCGGACCTCCACCGATAGTTTAAAATGAAATATTTTTGATCAATGGTTGATCTGATTGTTTGGCTAAAATTTGAAAAGGAATTAATCTCAAGCAGCAATGCATTTCCTGTTTCAGTTTTGAATGTTTGGCTTTTACCTTCTGTTGCATTTGCTTTTTCATTTATGTGGAGGAAAACATTTATTTTCCTTATAAGTAGTAGATCATAAATATTTACCCTATTCCACTTAAGTTTGAGGTCAGCAGCAAGAATAGACATTCTTATGTTCTTGAAAGATCATATGCCGAACATATTTTTGGGGCACTGGATATATGTGTGGTATTCCGATATAATTAATACTTTAAAACAAAAAAAAAAAAAAAAAAACGCTCTGTAAAAACGCAGTTATATATATATCTGTATGTATTCTATTATTCATTCCGCCTCATGTATATACTTCATCGATATATAAAACACATATTCATTGGATTAAAAATGTATTTACCGAAGGATTGCAATATTTCTCTGCGCAGTTAGGATGTAAGTCGGTTTGTTCTGCGCAGAAATAAACAAATGCCAACTACTCCAAGAAATACCGTGTATTTTGTAGCTTAAAATGGGCCATAGGTTTGATGTAACGAATCAAGTGAAATGTTTAATAACCTCAGAGATTTGTAAAATGTAATATAGCGCTGGAAATTGTAAATATGACTGGCAAATAAACGACGGTGCTTGAGGATCTTGGAAGACTTTAAGGAAATCTAATAGGGTCAAGTGTAAGTTTTGCTCTCGCCTATGTGTGTCTGTAGAAAGAGATAAATTATTTTTACAACTTGGTTTTGTTAAAGTTTTGAAGTTTAAGTTTTATCGCCCTTTCGTTTCGCCGACGTATTCAGTGCTATCCTTGATTCGTCTGTTTGTCATATTTTGGTGCCTCAGCATTACAATGTGGCTATAACTGACTTGTCTGGTTTCCATTAAGTTCAGTCTCTACATATCTTCCAATCTTCTAACTCTAACTCTATTTATCTGATCGTATTTCTGTATATTAACCAAGAAATCTTCAGTTTGGTCCCTGCATATAATCTCTGTATGGATCTCTTTAACGATCTTGCTCTTTCTGGATTTGTGGGTAAGGTGATGGTTATCGGAAAGGGAAAGGGTGAGCCGGGTAAATATCCGGCCCCGTTTGTAGATTTCACTTTTGCACTAATACCCTTGGTAAAATGATCCATCTCATCTCCCTATAAATAAACGGAGGAGTAGACTGGCATCTCTTGGGTGGCTGCCAGACTATGAGAAGCACAAATGTGAACGAAAATCATATGGAAAGCAAAGTGAAACCACTCTAATATTTACTCAAGGCAATTCCCAAAAAATAAAGAAAAGGAATCTGTGGACTGTCATGTCATCTACACCTTGAATGTATATGTCATTAAACTAACTCTGTCTAATATATCTAATTTAATGAGACTATATCGCTATTTCGGTTCAGCTTTATCTTGGACTGTATGTCTATTCATCAATGGGTATAGATGATCTTTTTTATTTTCAGGACTAATAATAAATACATTATATTTTTTAACTTTGTACGGACATATGGAAGCAAAAGCAATGGTACACAGATGCACATTAATATGTACGAATAATGATAAATATGCGAGTGATTGCCCATTCATAGACATATATATGCATGTAATACATATATATATATATGTGCAGATAGATGTATGCATAAATTTACATAAAACATGCACATATAAATATATACAATAAACATACAGGCATAGTCATAAAAATACACATATGCATACATTTATATACATCAATATATATATATATATATATATATATATATATACATGTATATATATCGCTCTCTCTCTCTCTCTATATATATATATATATATATATATATATATATGAACTCACGCCCTACTCTAACATGCAACTATCTCTCCCTCTCTCTCTCTCTCTCTCTATATATATATATATATATATATATATATACATATATGTATATATATGTGTGTGTGTGTGTATGTGTATGTTTGTGTATGTGTGTTTATGTGAATTTGTGCGTGTGTGTGTTTGGGATATAAATGCCTCTATATTTCAATCGGGTAAATAAATCAAATACTCGCCCACCCACCTTATAGGTAGCTACAAACAATGCAAACCACAAGTCGATATGCACGCAACCTCCAAGAAATGGTAAAAAGCAAAAACACTCACGAGGTTGCAAAGAAGCTAAAGAAAGTGAGAACGCAATGAATCAAAATGTCAGAAAGGAAGATGATTGGCAAAGCAGAAAGCAGCAATACAAGCCAAACATAAAGCAGCCCAGAAATAAAAAGACAACAAAACCCAAGAACAGAAAAAATAGACAAACAAACCAAAAAAAAAAAAAAAAAAAATGATAACGACCCGAGCGGCTTGAAGCAAACCCAACGCAAGGGAAACATCAAGGGAGATAACTACGATACACAAAACAATTGCAAACCGCAATCATAAGATTGCAAATACTGAATGAATGCAAAAACGTTACAAGTCGTACCCCAAACATCGGGGAGCGAAATCGCCATTATTATCGAGAGGGATAGGAAAGAAAAAAACTAAAACAAAAAAAAAAAAAGACATTCTAAGTGAAAACACAATTGCGATTATTTGAAGGTGAATCTTCAGGGACTGTACATACCAATGAAGAAGGAAAAATGTCTTTGATTCTCGGAACATTGCTTTTGAGATATTTCGCAACATATGAGGTAAAAAAAATAAATATATTTTAAAAATATTTGATATACGAAATGCTTGCTGCAATATTCATAAAACAGGTAATTCCTACAATTTATCATTTGTATCTACAAAATGACACCTGGTAAGCACACACACACATATATATATGTGTGTGTGTGTGTGTGTGTGTGTAAAATAAATAATTTCAAGCTTGATACAGATGTCGCTACTTGGTGTTGGCTTCAGTATTCACTTTTATATACATAGGATCTGTCCCTGATATTGAGCATTTTCACCTATAAATATAGCATAAGTTAAAACTATATTTTTGCTCCATATATATATATATATATATATATATATATATGGAGTGAGAAAGAGAGAGAAAGAAAGAAAGAGAGAGAAAAAGAGAGTGAAAGTATGTGGGGATGCGCACAGCCGCGTATGAGTGTGTGTGTGGATGTGCATGATAACGCTGGTAGCAAAAATACATTCGTGGAAAGTTTGCTTAATATTTTCGAGTTGTAGTATCAGGTTTTCTATGGCACACACATTTGGACAGAACGTTTGGACATTTTTTACAAAGTTTGTGTCCAAACAAACACACTTGTTCGAACACAAGAAAAATTAAATAAAAAGCTTAATTGCATTTATCTTGTCTGTAGCATTTAATGAAACAATTGATTGATATATATATATATATATATATATATATATATATATATATATATATATGTGTGTGTGTGTGTGTGTGTGTGTGTGTGCTGTGAACATTTAATTCCCTGAATTACAGCGCCAAGAACCAGTGCAAATATTGCTGCACCATGTGAAATCTACAAGATCTTCGATCCAATTCTGAATGGAAAAAGAAAATAATAATGAACTAACCTTACAGAATGTACTAAAAACTCGCACAATGAATGAGTTCAATACATTCGTATATCACAAGCCAACCTTCACCGGGTCATAACTCAACTTCTGTTCCCACTATAGATGAACGGATCATCCGATGCCTACCACACTGGGCAAAAATTGTATTTGGCGACGCAGACGCATATCTACAGGAAATGATCAGCATCAATCTACTCTGCAAACATAACATCACCGTCTGTATATGGAAGCAGAAGGTAAAGGTGGAGGACCAGAATTGTCTATCTGCCTTAAATCAAGGACATATTAAAAAAAATATCAGCGATTCATGCAGCATCGGGACAATATTCAAAAGTCCAATTCTACGGAGAGAACATAACCTAGAATTGTTTGTATTCGATTCCTTGTAATTGTGGCAAAGAACATAAAGTTGAAACAAACCATCTCCTAAAATTAAAGAATGGGGAACATCACAAAGCTGTACTGATGGGTGAGACAATGAAATGAGGAATGGCTGATCTTGTATGGATAGTAATAGGTAGTTATCAACCATTGCAGAATTAAATGAAATACTGGAGAGTTAGATGTCTGAAAGTAGAAGCCTATGATGTCCTCTTTATAAATAAGGTGTAATAAATAAATAATAAGGCGTAATAAATAAGTATGATATGAGAGCCGTTAATAATGAAAGAAACAGAAATGAAATCAGGTCTTCAACAGCAGCAGAACAAGCTTATAGAAAAGAGAAAGCTTACATGCGTACATGCAAATATGCCATGTAGCATTAGCAGTACACATCAGCGGGAAAGTCAGGTTTAAGTTACAAACCTCTCCACATAGAACTGTCGTAATATTGTGAGAATAGCATCGTTTCTTGAATTTGGACCATGTGTGTAATTTTTTGGGATGGGCACGATGTATTCAACAATACTCATACTAATTAATATTAAAATGATTTATCCCAAAACATGGGCAGTGGTACGAGAATAATCTAATCGTTGAAGATAAGTTTTCTGGTTCGACATACGTCTGATGAAGGCCAGCGGTACAACGGTCAAAACATTGGGATATAGAAATAATTCAAACAGAGGTCATTTGGTCTTCCTCTCAGAATATGTACACATATTTGCCAAGTTTATTTACAAATACATACATACATATATATATATATATATATATATATATATATATATATATATATATATATATATATATATATATATATATTTCAATAAAGGTGCAGTTAATTTATAAATTCATGAATCATTCATACAAAAAAAATACAGAGGTTAATGATTTAATTGTCGAGAATCCATCGCCGCAAACAATTCAAATAAGATATATAAACCCCGAACCTGTACATGAATGATATGATCCTCGTTTATAAATTTCAGTTGCATAAGGTCTTTTTTATTTTTACAAGCTTTTGTCTGTTCCTACAGACATCCTCAGGTATGGAAATAGATTATGTTCTTGTTTTTACACTCATTAATAAGAGGACTACGAAAATAGAGACATAATCCGAAAAAATGCTATCAGAAATGTGTTATTGTTTTGTAACGTGCAGTCGCAACGCTGTTTTTGAATTTAAATTTTAAGGTTGTGCGTTTTTGTACAAATATAGCAATAAGAGAATTTTTTTTTACTGGTAGATTTTCCGTCAAAGTGGCATGAACTGTATTGTTCAATAATTACAGTAATGTCGCACTTATTATCCGAATGTTGTTATTTGTTTATTATTAACTTAACTAAAATTTAAGTAAAAGACATTACCTATCTAGAAACAGTCACGTGTTAAACAAAATTGAACAAAATTCAAACGGATAGAGATGTCAACTTAATAATCAATAATAAAAATTTCTAAAGAGATTAAAAAATGATTACTATTCTATGAATATTTTTCTAATCGACTATTTCATAGAAAATCCCCAAAATTAAAAAAAAAATTTATCACTAACAAACATCAAATTAAATTATTTGTAGACAGTTTAGTGAAAATCAAATTTATATCAAACATTATAATCTTTATGAACACTCAAAATAACACTTTCAAAGTAAAACAAAATAACAGCGTCTGTTTCTAGCCTTTTTTTACAAAGAAAATTAGTGACACCTTCTCTCATAACTCCCTTCTCTCTTTTTCTCTCTATGGGTTTTTTCTTCTCTAGCCCTTCGATATCAATATATAACTTCCGTTAAGTTAACCATTTAAATGTTTCAATATCTGCTAACTCACTCATGTGTTCTCTCTCCCCCTCACTTCATCACTTCGTTAACTTACATATGTTTAATACGGTCTGTCAAAAATGTGTAAATTTTCTTTTCATTTTTTGTTTGGAAGTAAAGTCTGATGAACCGCAGTCCTTTAAAAGGGCTGTGGTGAAATAATTTATTACAGGTAACCTTAAAGTAGTCTGTTTTTATTTAACATATATATATATATATATATATATATATATATATATATATATATATATATATATATATATATATATATATATATATATATATATGATAGATGCATAATGTGTTCAATCTAGAGGATAAATTAAAATCTAAACAAGATTGTAATTTATCTTGACTGCATTTATTTCGGAACAACTAAAGCCTGATGTACTTTAAAGATCCTCTTCCTCTGGGACATTCTTTTAATTTGTTATTCAGTTGAAGGGAACATTGTCTCCTTTAGTAATAGAAAGAGTGAAAAAATAATGTTATTTTACTTACAATGCATTCGATATGTGGTTCTTTCTCTTTCTCCGTGATTCTCTTGTTTTTACATGGTTAGATGTTTTCTTTACTTGCTGGGATTAACCTGTTTAAAATCCGTGTTTCTTTTGAAGATATAACTAAAGAATATAAAAAACATATCGGCTAAAATAGCAAGTATAAAAATTCTAATCTCAATAATTATTTCAATGAAGTTTGCCTTACATATCAGAGCATCAAATTGTAACAGTTGGTTATCCTCGTCACTCGCCAGTTTCAATCAATTTTGCTTTAGAAGTTTGCTTTATAAAGTGTGCTATTTTTAGATTTTTATCATCGTAGGCGTCTTTATAGAATTTATTTTGGGAATTTGAGTATTTCAATTTTAACCTATTTAATTTTGTCTGTGTTATATTTAACAATCTAGTCTTCGATACTTTCGATATATAGAGAAAGTGTTGGGGTCACTAAATGTTATTGCTCTTTAACAGACATTGTTATTCTTTTATGTCCTGTATCCCTTCAGGATGGAGACGATCATATCCTTCATATCTATCTGTCCGTTGTAGCTCTTAATAAGTTTTGTCTCTTTGTTATTTCTCTCAAAACATGATCTAACACCCATTTACTCAAGCTCATCAAGTATGTTAGGCTCTGATTTTCTCTTTCCTTCAACCGGTCCTGTGATCAGACTTGTTTAAGTATTTTAAATATTTGAAATGGAGCGTGATAGAAAAAGTTAAAATGCCAATCTAACTTGCTATTAAATATTGGTTGATATGCAGAAACAAAACCAACCAACCGATCACTTACTATTGCTAATTTGGTCATATTTAAATAAATATCGACGTAAAGATGTTGATACTGTTGTTGATTTTCTTGCTTATTTATACAAAATTAATCTTATTTTTCAAAATTCAGTCGCTGCTCCCGGTTAAAGATTCATTATTTATGACGGTATCGGTAGGTGAGGTCATTTGACACTTTTATGGAAACTCACTTGTCGTCAATACTGAAGAGCAACGAATCAATATGGCTTATAAAAAGATTTGGTACAATTTTTCATGATTTAATGAATTACTTGAGAAGAAAATTAGAAAGAAAATCTAAATAATGACAAGAGATTCGCAAGATCCGAAAATTTTGTTTTATTTAAAGAATTAAGCTTTAAATTTTTGTTAATTCCAACAAAATTTATCGAAGGAAAATTTATCGGAAATGATTGAATTACATTTTAGTTTCTCCGGTGGACTTTGTCAAAACTCTGCTTTTCGCCGGCTTTTATGATGGAGATTTTGTTGTTGCTATTTTTGTTGTTCTGTCAAGAAATGCAAGAATGAAGCATGAAAAAATGATCCAACTCTGATATTGTTGACGGAATTTATCAATTAGAATCCCCAAAGTAGTAGCTTGGGGCCGTATTTAACAAAATAATATTTGGAAATGAAAAATCTGATATGATCGAAATTATATAACGCCAAAAAACATATTTGTCCCTCCTTATATTTCAGACTAATAATTGTTACAAAACATCCCTCCATACAATTTATTACACTGAATGTATTTAAATGTTACAATAATTATTGGACAGAGGTTGTATTTTGTAAGTATAAGAATAAATTACAATTAATTTCTTGCTGGAGAGTTTGTTGATTCTACTGATAACTCTTCAATAATTGATGAATATAATATTATATTAATATCAGTATAATATTATTATATACCATAGAATGTTATAACCAACGTCATAACGACTGTAGTTTAAAAAAAAACGTCAATCTTAATAACAAATTTGTCAAAACTAGTAAAAAGCATTTTTTCGAAATATTAAAACATTAAATATAGGACAAGAATTTAGAAATACAATTTTAAAAAATGACCCAAGAAAAATATAGGTGAAGCATCTTGGAATTTATATAAAGTTTCTTAATAAATAAAAAGGCCTTTGTAGCACAACAGACTCAATCCATTATTCGATGAACAGAATTGGCAAGATCATAATTTCAATTAAAAATAGTTGAATGTATATGGAAAGTGCATTATTTTTGGAATTCTTTAGGATAAATTTACACTCAGGATAATATAAAGTACCTCCTATCTTAAAACATTTACTATTAATAGAACGTGGTATAGGTAAAAACAATAACGATGAAATAAAACTAAATAAAAGGCTGAAATGAATTAAATTCATAGAAGGAAACAACTTCGTTACTTTGGGTTTTGATATAAACTGCAACCAGTGATTCTTATCCTGCTCCGTCCAAATTATAATCGCTTTTGTCATATTAAATTGATTCCATCAATAAAAATCTTATTTTGAAAAATAAAAATAGATTAATAATTAATTTTCTTTTCATTGATTTACTTATTTTTATTCTGATGTACAAATATTTGTGCCATATATATATATATATATATATATATATATATATATATATATATATATATATATGGCACCATTTAACGAGGCAGAAAAGGAAAAGAAAGAAAAGAAGAAAAAGAGAGTCTAAGAACCGAATCGTGAGTGTTAAGCAAGAACACACACACAGCTAAGAGACAATGGATAAAAGGATATTTTGATAAGTAACAAATGGCGAAAGAGTGTCATTACAATGACAGGGAAATTCTGAGTAAAAAGAAAGGGAAGGAAGGAAAGAATCAGATATGTTTTAGCATCGGCCGTGTTATCTAAGGGTATGAAAACAAACTATTGGTACGGGAAGACATCTTATTATCAACTACAGACCGACTGGCCAGAGAGAGAGGGAAAAATTCAGATGAAAATGTCATTTCGTTAAGTGACGAAAAACAGACAAAAAGACTTAGACAGATATGAAAAATTAAAAAAAAACACCCACGAGCATCCTTGGTCTGCGATAATAAAATTTTGTTATCAGGAATTGTGCTGAAAGAAAATAAATGTTTTTTTTTTCTTTCTTCGAGGCGACAGACCGACTGGAACTTTGGAGATGTTCCTTTTTGAGACCATGTCGAGAAGACCACACATTCTGATAATTAGCGATAAAACACCTGACGTAAACCACGTGTAGAACAAGAGTTATGACTGCCATTGTCATATTGTCCCGTTCGCGGCTGGAGAAATGATAAACCATTAAGGGGAAGAAAAAGGAAAGAAAAAAGAGATAAATTTTTTTTAAGCAAGATATTTTTTTTTCCTGAAACAAAGCCACAGATTCGTCCACTCCCAACTAAGACATCATTGGTCGGGTGGTGATCACGTGATGCACGAGGGAGGCTGTAGCCGCCCATCTGGAGGATGAGTAAGAGAGGTTGCCACGAAGATGTGGGGAGGGCAGTTCACGCCCCTCTGAAGTTTGATGAGAAGGTGGGAGTGAGGAAAGGTTCCCAAAAATGGAAAAAGGTGGAAATTCCTAACCAGAGAGGTGGATATGTATTTAGAATTATCGAGGAACCCCCCAGCGCCGACAAACCCATCCCGGTTTTGGTCGGCGCCCATATAAACGAAGCCACAACGAGCAATTCGGAGAGTCGAGACCCAGAAATTCCCAGAGTCAGTCTCCGGTTGAGGCACGCCACGCAGATAGCTGACCAAGATTCGCGCACATTTTCCAGACCCACATCTTCAAACCAAGAACAATTGTTTTGAAGAGCGACTTAGATCCAGATCACCGAAATAAGTTTTTCTTTTGACTTTCGTCCAAAGACCCACCGAAACACCAATTTCTTAGAGAGCAGACGACTTGAAGTGTTAAAACTTGCCTAGCGGAAAACGACGTGTCACAATCCATAGAACGGGTCGGGAGATAGATGCAGTCCTATGTATCGAACAACTAGACATAAAGTTTGTTACCTTTTTTCGTTGATACTTTGAACTTTTGAGTTTTCATTTTATTGACTTTTATGCGTATTTTTGTGGTATCAGCCTCGTTGGACTCGGTTTGCAGTACGGCCCCGATGACTGATTGATTTCCTCTGCCTAGATCAAATCACAACGTGGGTAGGCAGACTGGGAATCAAAGTAGGACGTCACAGTTGGTGCCATGGTAGACTGGGATACAACGACACGGTTGGCGCTACGACCAGGGGACGACGTCACACACACACACACACACACACACACACACATATATATATATATATATATATATATGCTAGTTTATGATATATATATATATATATATATATATATATATATATACATATATATGCTACTTTATATATATACATATATATTTATATATCATAAACTAGCATAAACACGTGCACTCTCAACTGTAAAAGTGAATATTCTCACTATTGCAAAACAGAGATTATGCAAAACTTAATAAACATTGCAAAAGTTACCTCTTCCCCACAAAATTCTACAAGGACTTAAAAACGTTAACCAAACTCTCATTAACAATGACTTTCCTAATTACATTGTTGATGAAGGAATTAGATAAGATATTAGAAATACTAACATAAACCAAAAAGATTAAAATACTTCCTCAAATGACTCTAAACATATCAACCTGCTATACTGAAATCATATTCACTCTAACTAGAACAAGATAAACAAATCCCAAAAAGACTCATAAGTACTAATATATCCCACACTGATCACAATAAGAAGAATATAAGTAATTATATGCTATACTAAATTTAATACAACCAACTTAATCATTTACAATAATTCTCCGTCAACTAATGTTTTGCAAAAGACCAGCATTGTATATCAATTTAAATGTCCTTTGGGAGATTGAATCTTTGACAAAAACAGTACTTATATATGTTGGTTTTATGACGACAACATTATCAAGAAGTCTTATTTTACACATTCAATTATTATCGCACAACATGTAAATGAACATTCCTGCTCACATTCACGTTTTAAAGAAATATTAATTGACAATACAAATAAAAATATAAAGGGGAAACATCAAATTCTTAAAGCGCTGTATATGAAAAAAATGCAACCAACCTTAAATAAGACTAATTATGAGTATAGCAACAATATTTAAAAATGACTATAAATACAATGTTTTGGGATAGTCATGTTTCTAAATTGTAGGTTCAGTATTTTAAAGGATTATTAATAGCAAATGCAAATTAAGTTACCTCCCTTTCATATTCTTTACAATTAATTTTTAATTGACTATAACGGAGGGAATTTCATGGGCTTTTACAAAAAAAATCACAACATTAGTAATTTTGTTTAACAATTCAACCCTGAAGATGAAATTACCCGGCAACATAATAGAAATTAAAAAAAAAAACAAACAAACAACTACAGCACTTTCCGTAATGACTTTAATAACAACACTAAGAAATTGATCCGTGAATCTAAGAGGATTATAAATAAAATAAATAGATATAATATGTCTAGATTATTCAAGCAAACATGCTTGAAAGATGGTCAGAAGAAGAGTGAGAAAGATAACTACGATATAAATTTATTTGATAAATATTGGTCAGTTGGGTTGAATAAAACAAAAGCATAGAAGTTCAAACAAGCTGGTTAATTAGTTCTTTCAGAATTTCCAAAAGATTACATGCATAAAATGTCACGTTTTCTATAGGATTATGATTATTTCATTTTTTTTTATTTGAGACCAATTCAGCTCGCCCCAAACAAAATGGCAGTCAGATTTGTATTGTTCTAAATGATAGTCATGAGCTAAAACTTTACATTTATCATCATCAACTGAAGAAGTATGACGCAAGCAAATAGACTGAACAATTAATATGGGTAGTGTGAAAGCCAAGGAAATCCTAGAAGGTGAAACTGAAGACTAGTCTCGGCTAAGATGCCGCGGGATCCTACTTGTTTATTACAAAATTGACAATCATCATGACATAATAATTTGTCAGATGGAGGGCTCTATCTGTCGGCTTGGATTTATTGAATCTGTCATAGGCAGGAGAAAGGAACAAAGAAATGAATGACTAAAGGACGAAATAAGCCCATCAATCTTCGAACAGAGTTTGTCTAATTAATGATCCACGGGAAGAGTGTAAAGAGATATAGATAGATAGAGTAGGAGGTAGAAAGAGAAAACGATATAGAGGAAAACGTGTTCGTGTAGATACGTACAGGTTGCGATGGATAAATTGTCGTCTAATTTTCGCAAAAATGGAATAAATACTGACATCTCATTTTAATAGATATTTACTAAATTTTCACAAAAATATCTTGAAACTCTAAAGAGCAAATTTGTTCAAATAAATCGTAATTTTCCTCAACCACGGCCTCCAAACGACTCCAGAATTCCTGTATGTCATCTGGACAGTTTCCCTGTTTAAGTTGGTGAATGCTGCCATAATCCTTGCCTTCAGGTTATCTTTGGTGTTGCAAGAAGTTTTGCTGGTCTCTCTCACTCAACTGCAGCCCACACATAATAATGAAGGGTGATGCTGACTGAGGAGTTAAATAGCCATATGTAAGGGGTGATGTGGTCGCAAAAATTCTCTGACAGCCATGACTGGGCACTTTTGCTTGTGTGGCATGGGTCAGAATCCGCTTGTCAGACATAGGGTCTTCCAGCAGCCACCCCCTTGACTAGGGCAACACTATCTCCACAAGGCCCTTGATGTAGGCCTCCGTGTTGTGTCTGAGGCCCTGAGAAAAGTTGAATGCAGGCATAACGTCGCCATCCCTATTTATCAATCCAAGCACATTCGTGAACACTATTAGACTCTTTCCGAATACTCTGCACTCTCCTTAGATTGAAACCCAAACATTCGGAAATGTTCGTATATTGTGCAGTCGACAAAATAAAATAAAAAACAAAGCATATGCACGAAATTAAAAATATGAAATGGCGACTATTTACCCATCACAATCTGTATGTTTGTACGTGCCTATCTGTGCAAGTATTTGTTCGTGAGGAAATATGTGTCAGTGTGAGAGCATATGTATATTCATCTGTCTATGCCTGTACCAATAAATGCTCTGACCGGCATCAAGATGTCTATTCATGGTTTATAAAGATTTACAAAACGTAAAATGTTCTTTTTTTCACCGGTTATTTTTCAGAAAACATTTTTGAACTTCTACAATTCCCTCTTAGAATGTTAAAAAAAACTCCAATTCTAAGTTTGCTATATCTGCCATTTGGATGGCAATGAGCAGAGAAAATTCTTTGATCATTTGAATCTGATTTTAATCTTCGAACTAGCATGCCTAAAATGAAGATGTGGATAAAATAGGCCGGGAAGCATCTGTAGAACAGCAAACTCAATAATGCCCCAGAGTTTACAAGAACGATGGAAACGCTTTTTTCCAATATAGCCTTTCAATAAGGAAAGATTTCAAAAATATATTTTGGTGTTACTTGGAGTTAAATAATAAAAGCGTTCTAATCTAAGAAATCAACCAAAATCATAGGAATCTATGAATTGCTATCTCTTGATCTCACCAAGAAACATATTTCAGAAGAAATTCATTTCATATAGAAATACATTCCAGAAAGAAAATGTATTTACCAGTTTAAATAAATTAAATGTTCTTTAATTTAATTTGAACTCATGATAATTTAATTTTCTTTTAATTTTCTTCCCTTTTAATTAATTTAATTTTCCAGTTTAAGAAATACATTTCAGAAAGAAAATAAAATTTTCCTGAGAAGAAAATAAATGAAATAAAGACATCCACTATTCCCATACAAATAGAATTATCATGCTGAAAGAAATAATCGACATCCGTCAGTGATATCATCGGTTTTTTAGAATTTCTTTTATTAAGACATTTTGATAGTAACATATTAATATAAAGAATTTTCTGAAAGAATATATATATATATATATATATATATATATATATATATATATATATATATATATATATATATATATTAGATGTTAATGGTCAGAGTTGAATCAGACCAGGAAACAATGGTATTAAAAAGTGCTCAATACACGAGTGAAATATATATATATATATATATATATATATATATATATATATATATATATATATATATATATATATATATATAAGAACATTTTATAAGAGAAACCTTGTGAATATTGACATTTTCTATGAGATATTGTGCTCGACTTTATCGTTCGTAAAGCCAAGAGATCTTAAAAATAAATTAGCATGATGATATTTGTAGTGGCAAATAGTGCACTGAAATTGTCGTAATGCTGATCACGATAACATTTGAAGACTTTAAAAAATGCTGATCGTTGCATATTAAAATATTACCAATATTGATTCTGGAAATTGTTGGAAATTGCGATCGCTTCGGGGTTTTGATTGATGGATTTTTTGTTACGGCTTATCAAATTTTCAAGATCATTTAAAGTTAGATAATGTTTCAGATTGTAATAATTTTTGGAGATAATAATGCTTTATTGGTATAAATCCAAGATGATGTCGTTTTCTAAATTTTCGAAGGGTATTTGCATGGAAGTGAATATAACGTACCCGACTGGAATTGGAACTCGGCTTGCCAATATCTCATTGCGAGACGTTATTGATAAGGAAGATAATAAAATACATTAATAGTAAGTAAATATATTGAAAAAAAGATAGAATAGAAATTTAATAATGACAATTTGGTAAAAATCAGGAATTTTTTCGAATGTTTTTAAATTTGTAGAATAGAAAATTTGAAGAGAAAGTCATAATCACTGTAGCACTGAAAACGATTCCGGAGACACCGAAAGAACAACTGAAATGTAATTATAAAAACAAAAGAAGAATGAAGATTATTTGTATCATATCAGCTTTAAATTCAGTGATATTACTTAAGAGAGAGATGGTGATCGGATAATATTTGCTGCAATTGTATCCGCAATGTTAACCATTTTGGTGCAAAATAAATCATAGAATTCAAAAATAAGAACGTCAGAATGAGAATAGAGATACATTTCTAAATTTGAATTAGAATTAGGTATCGTCATATAAAGGCAATTTATGAATATAAACTAATTTCAATTCTTAATATATATAAAATATATAGATTTCATCCAATGTAAACTCAACATCTAAATGAAAAAAGAAAAGATCTTATAGTTGTAGATGAAAATGATTTGCTATATTTTAGACTTGACCATGCCAAAAAGAATTGTACAAATAGAAAAGAAAACAAAAAATCTGATAAATAACGGAACAAGTTCAAGTGTCTGCCTGTCTGTCAATAGCTGTCGTACGTGTAACCATAGCAAAAAAAGAAATGGAAGCCTGCATGAAATGTCGACACATTTGAGACAGTTCAGAAAGAAACACGAGAAAATATTAAGAGCCGATGAAAAATTTCGAAATATAAATTTTAAGATGAATACATAGGATTAATGTAGCACTAATAACATTTCCAACGATATTTGAAAAATGATTGCAAGTGTTGATACTTTAAATAAAATATATATATATCGGGTAATGTTTTTAATGTTGAAATCACGATGATGCCGACAAAGGTATTTATTTTAAGAGAATGCTGTCATATAACTCCCAAGGGCACTTCGACTTGGTGTAATGGTTAGCAAGCTGATCTCGTTTGATTAAATTACAACTGATTAATGAGTTCGATACTTACAGGGTGCTTCACACTTCCAGCCTAGTGCTAGGCTTAGAAAATCATTTAGAGCACCTCGGCGTATTGTAATGGTTAGCAAGCTTGTCTCGCTAGAACAATTATAACTGATTAGTGTGTTTGATTCTAACTGGGTGCCTCATACATTCGGCCTTTTTTGCGAAGCTAATTGTAGTAATAATAATCGTGATGAAAGAATAGACAGAAACATGAAGCAACCTGGTATCTCTTTTTTATGTCTTGCCCAACGAAATTTCTCTGCTTTTATTTTCTCTACTTTGATGAATGGTCGACATATTATAAAATACTTGTTCTCAAAAAATCAATTAAACGCATTGCTATCACTAGAGAGTTAACAATAGAGAATGAAATAGAGTGACAATAAATGAAGAGTAGAAAAATCTGCAAACGAGAAGCACTGTTAAATACATCATTGCAAGCAAGATATATTCCGTAGAAGACGAACTAGTTAGATGTGGCGTGCCTGTTCGTATCTTCTACGAAAGACATTTTAATGTCAATTTCTATCAGGTTTAGTTTAACAACCGAAGTGGATATCAACAAAAAACATCGTAAGAAAAGTCCCAAAATAAATTAAATACCGATGAAAGTAAACGAGGTTAACTTTTTTTGAGATAATTAGTATTCACAATCCTGCTACGAACGATATATAAAGATAATAATGGCAAAGAAAACATTGGCCAAATCTGAACATTTTTAATGAAGAAATGAATATACCCTGAACAAACAATAAAATGTTAAATTTCTGTGTTTCTTTGCTCCAGTATATTCTCAATAGAAAATTATAAATAATGTCAAATCATTTATTAATTAAATATTAATTAATTACAAATATGTTCTTCGGAATTACTTTCCTACTTTCAAGTATAATTTCAGGAATAGAATAAAATTTTCTAGAATTCTATATCAATACAATATCACGTAGATTACTGCAGTAAATATTAAAACTGAAAATAATAATAATAATAATAATAATAATAATAATAATAATAATAATAATAATATATTAGTGTGACCTAGGCTGCTTCGCTGATCTGTTTGCATTAAATTTGGTGCACTACAAAATCAGTTTTAGATTCTTTGATGTGGGATGTAAAAGGACAAATTCCTCTTCTCTTTATCCTTATTTCTATCTTTTTCGTTGACCGTCCGTTCATCAGAATCCCCGACCTAGCTCAGCCACAAACCTTACTGGCCAATTTTCATGGTTATCTTTTTACCGTTTAATTGGTTTTGCGTATCTAACCACGAAGACGTTGCCCTGTATGGAATTTTCAATTTATATCCGTACTGTTTCCAGCTAAAGCAAGCAAGGACGATGTTATTAAGAGACTCTATGAATCTCTTACTCTTCCATTCAACTGTCCGGTCGTTTTCAAATGCAGACCGGGAAGCTGAGCTGGGATAGAAATGTTGAAATGATAAAACTAACTGAAAGAGAAGTAGGCAACTTCTCGTAAATTCATTCGTTATCACAACGATTTGTTTAAAGAACGAACTTACTTCTTACATTCTTCTTATGATTAGGGCTGCTTAAACAAAATATTGCTTTTTCTAATAGGACGGTTTCCCTAAGCATTTCCTTTTCTATTTTATTGACAGGCTCACTTGTTCAGCTCTTTTATCGGAAGCAAATATAAAACGCATAAATGTAAGAAAAAAGTCTACAAAATATTGTTTTTAATTGAATGGATATTTATGAAGATTTTTTATAATTTTGTATCTTTATAGTGTTATACCAACTGAAATATATATAGCGAAAGATGCCTTCTAGCAACAACGCTTTAAGAGATAGAAAATTGTCTTTAAAGACAGAGGACTGAATTGCTATGTAATACATAATAACGTATATTGCAGCGAATTCTAGATAATCTCTTAAAAAATGAAAAACATATTTGGAATGATGGGCATGTGGTTCTTTCGACGAATTCCGAGAATGTCGGGGACAGAATATGTGCGAAATGAGGAAGTTTACGACATCCTCATTTCGCACATATTCTGAAAAGAGAAAATATGAGGAAATTGGAACTTACAATCAAAAAGAGACAGATCAAATTTCTGGAATACATACTAAAGAAAGACTGCTGAATAATTTAACATTCATAGTTTAATATTAGGGCTCATCAGAGGAAAGCAAACAACTTCAACAATCTTCAGGTGATTAATCAACAGGAGTGCAACGTAATTCGATTTAATCCCTGAAAGAAATCCATTTCAGACTATTCTTAGCGTCTAATCGCCCTGATAGCAAATAGAGGACATACTATTAAATATTGAAGGAAGTTTATTTATGCGCATCCGATATGTTTGATGTAGGTTCCTGTACCCACATTTGAAATTATGTTTTGCTTAAAATGCTTTTAAAATTCTTATGGGTGTGACTATATATATATATATATATATATATATATATATATATATATATATATATATATACATACATACATACATACATACATATATATATATATATATATATATATATATATATATATATATATATATATACACACACACACACACACACATTTAGGATTTTCACAATAGTGGCCGACAAACACCTCCGAAAACACTGCATAGAAAATGATGTTAAACTCTCACAAAACGAGGATAACCCACACCACTAATAAACAAGTGTTTTGAACTAACAGAAAAATACCTTTAGACCAACTATGAAACCCAAGTAAATGCAACAATGAACAAATTCTAGTATACATCTCAACATACAAAAGAACAATCCAGAACTATTTACATAAATAACAAGAAATCTAGACTAACTCAACAAGAATGATAAAATGAAAGATATATTAGAAACAACCGAAATGATTAAATGCAAACGCCAATCAAAAACCTAAAACACATAGTAATCTCATCCAAATTTAGTCCCACAATACAAGGTGTCAAAAAATGGGATCTGTGATATTATTATAGAAGTAAACTCCTATACTTTTGAAAACCTCACAACAACATTCACAATAAAGAAAAGATTAAACTGTAACTCCAAAAATGCAATTTATGCACTCAGGCGCACAAAATGCAATAAATCTTATATAGGTAAATATTGATGTAATAAACAACAGAGTTTTCCCTACACAAAAGCAACATTAAATTAACAGTGTATTACATGATGATTATATATTCTTTTTTGTATTGTACGAATACTTTTTTCATCCATTAAAATGGATAAATGAGATTTTTTTTTATATTAAATCACTTTTTCTGTTTTCTATGCATATTTATTTATTATGCATCTCTGCGTGTGAGGTATATATATATATATATATATATATATATATATATATATATATGTCTGTATGCTGATTCATGTGCAAGCCGGAACAGGCACGCTCATATGCACACACGTGACACAGAAGTGGAAATGGATTTGTCAGTCTCAGGTGTGATGTGTGGATATCGTGACATCTATCATCAAAACATCTGTCATCGCCAACACTAAGACCAAATTATTTTATTACCACTTAGACAGGAAGAAATTTTTGACAAATTTCGAAAAAATGAGATCAAGACTCACTACAAATAGAGAAAATGAACAATGAAATATTAAAAGATATAAGGAAATTTTATTCCTTTAAAAACTGATTTGTTTAATTTTCCTGAGGAAGTTAACGAGACCGGAAACATGTGTAGCAAAAATATGAGGAATAAAATATAACATAAAACAAATCCACATTATAACCCAAAACGTTTTTCTCTCGTTGGATCAATTATAAGCTTTTCCCTTGTTCATACATTTGCCTATATTTATCCATTTGTTTGTATTTTGTACATATATACATATACATACATACATACATACATATATATATATATATATATATATATATATATATATATATATATATAAGTATAAAAGTGAACAATTTAGTGAACAATTTAGTTTCATGCTAAATGCAATCGTCAGACCACATGCGTTTTATATTTTATATACAACATATTGATTTGTTTTGCAGGAACTTTCCAATGAACTGCGTGTTGGGTTAGACCCCTCCACATTCCAATCATTTGAGGAAATGATATCCCTAGCTAAGTGTACATGGTGAGATTAGAACCTGGATCTCTAGTTCAGAAATCAAATGAACTCGGTCACGTGCCTATAGTGTTTATATTGTTGGCATATGAAATAATTTCATTCAATGGTTTCCACTTATTTTGTAAGAGTAATGTTCTTAAAATCTTCTTCATGCAGAGTCGGTCTTTGAAATCAACCTCAGTGACTTTGTTATTGATGCCAGGTCAACTGGTACATTAAGAACGTTTTCACAAATTATGTTTGCTGGCCTTTGCCAAAATCTTTACGCTGGTTATGCTGAAGCCTTGAAGAAGAAAAAAAAAAGAAAAGAAAGATGCTTTCTTCTTTAAATGTCACATTGGCTTAGCGGAAAAGGGGTGAAAAGAAGACATTTTGCAATTCTGTCAACGGGAGGAATTACTCAAGCAAAAACCTCTCAACATTGATAGACAACAAGGTTATATGTTACAAGCTTATTCGTCTCCAGCTCTTTTTCACAACCAACACTAATTCCCCTTTATTTGATTTTAACTAGATCACCAGTCTTTTTGTCTGGTAAAACCGTTTGGCAGAAGACGACGATTATATAAATAAATAATTTGTAGGGAAAGAAAATATTTTGAGATTCGAAGAAAGCACGAAACATGATTACACTACAGGCATATATTTTTCTACCTTTAACCGAATGAAGTGTATGCGAGAGGAATGTATTAGACGATGCAGAAGCAAGATGAACGCGTTTGTGTGTGTGTGTGTGTGTGTACGTGCGCTTATTGCTGTTTTGTTGGTTTTGAATATCTGTAAAACAAATAATGTTGCTTGCGATTTAATGCATTTTACACTGCTGTAACAAAAACCTTGATTCGATCAGGTTGGCTCCGAGCCAGGAGCAGAGGGTAAAAAAGGATTACATATTCTTTCCTTCTTTTGTAACTTTTAATCTGAACAAAATTATGAAGTCATACTATATGCAAGTCCCAGTTAGATGGAGGAAAATACGATGGACAATCAAGGTCTAATATGTTTGATCATAATACGTTTTAAGCTTCGTCTAGTTGCTTTAATTTCGTGAGAAAATAAAGACAAAAACTGTTCAAGATTTGGATATTTTTTATTATGTTGTTCCTTGATCTAAGATTTCGGTTCACATCAGCCATTTTAAGAGCGGTTATATGGATATTTAAACAAAGATAGTCACCATCAAATACGATATTCTGTTATGATGACATAGAAGATTGCTAAGCGACGATAACTGTTGCACAATAGCAGGCGCAAGTCCTAAATTCATGATGCAGTTCTATTACGTCTCCCGAAATTAAAACAACTATACGAAGCTTAGAACAGGCCATGACCAAACATAATAGATATTCGCTGTCTGTTATATTTAACAATATATGTTTGAATAATGATTTGCTGCCCCAGTATACTAAATCTCTTTTTCTCTCTCTCCCTATATATATATATATATATATATATATATATATATATATATATATATATATATAATATAATATAATAATATTTTTTGTTTAAAAATATGATTCCTTCGCTACATAAGAGTTCTCATGTTTCAAAAACGTGAGCCGAAATCATCCAAATAATTAATAAAATTAAGTTGGATTGAGGTGTTTAGTCACGTTTCATCTTCAAGCGAAAAAATTTCGCTTGAAGATGAAACGTGACTAAACACCTCAATCCAACTTAATTTTATTAATTATTTGGATGATTTCGGCTCACGTTTTTGAAACATGAGAACTCTTATGTAGCGAAGGAATCATATTTTTAAACAAAAAATATTATTATAATATAAGCTCTACTTCTGTATGGAGCACTGTTTTTTAAAAATAAAAACAAAAATACTAAGGAACCCCGGATTATGCACCCAACGTGTTCTTTTCTATTTTCTGCATACCTGCACAAGGATATATATATATATATATATATCATTGAATAACATAGCCCATAGACATATCATGCCTACTTATTTTTATAATAATGCATTGCAATTCTCTAGCCAGTTTCATGATGTAAAGATGAAATTCAACAAGGATGGCACCGGAATTTTTTTCTACCCAAGTACTTTCGATACTCGAGGGTGAATTACAAACACAAATTAACACATAACTATGATCGTTGTGATGGTGATTTTTAAAAACACGTGTGAACGCGCTGTTATAATTATTTCAAAATGCTCAATTGTAGCTGTGGAATGTTTTGCAAAACAAATCTAAGGGAGCTAACTCAGAAATGTTAAAAATGCAAAATGGCATTAGATGTCTGTTAAATGCACTCGTAATCAATTTTGCTGAGTGTTGGCTGCTAGTTTTTCATATATAGAAGGCCTCGTGAATTGAGACATGTTTGAATGAAGTTGTGCTGGCTAAATTTACGCACACAGACACACACACACACACACACACACACACATATATATATATATATATATATATATATATATATATATATATACTATTCTGCACACAAACACGCGCGCATACACACACAGACACACCTATATATATATATATATATATATATATATATATATATATATATAAATAGATAGCTAGATAGATATGGTGAAATAGTTTAAGATATATTACATTTATGAGTAAAAGACCTGAATATCACCGATAAAACGTATGTAAATATAAAAGTGGTCACGGAGGTCACGACCTCAATATCACCGATAAAACGTATGTAAGCACGGAGGTTACGAGCGATCCATGAAACATGTTTGACTGAAGATCTGCTGCCTATATATATATATATATATATATATATATATTATAAAAAATATATGTAGATACATTGGAGATGACGTATTGGATTCACAACGCAATTCTTTTCGTTTATATACGTTACCAATTTTCTGATTACAATTGAAAAAGAAAAGCAAATCTATTAAAACTGAAGCCGAATGACATTATACCCTTTAAAACTTAAGAAAATATAAATATTGATCGAGCTGTAGATGACAAATACCTTAAGAGTATTCATAATTTATTAGACAATAAATGGAAATATTGCTCTTTATAAACGATTGACATGTAGGAACATTAGGTAGACCAGTAGTTTCAAATAAATATTCCACGCCACATTGAAAATCATCGTAAAATTCTGGAGTTTGTACAATGATTCACTAATCAAATTCTCATAACAGTGGTAAATACTAAAACCTACACACATATTTTTCTCATTACTATAAAAGTTATATTTAATCTAGACATGTGTTTGAGCAAAAGCCTTTGTTTTATGTAATGAGATTAATGTATACCGGCCTAGAAATCAATAAAACTTAATGAAGATAATGTGCCTCTCCATAGGAAAACAATCTATATTTCCTTTACACGAGAAGATTAATTTCACTGTATAAATCATTTACAGTGGGCTATGATAAGTCTTTATCCACCCTTGATTACAGCAATTTTGGGTTGTGTAATAACGTCTCTTCTTTTTTTCAGACAATACTGTGTTAGTATCAAGCTACTCTCATCTATGAACGATATATTTGCAATGGAATTTCGCGGAAGTAAGGAAATTGGTGAATTTCAACGAGGGCAAATAATAGGATGGCATTGGTGTGGCAAGTCAAATAGAGAAATTGCTAGTTTTTTCAGGTTAATCATCAAACGGTTAATGATATTGTCAAGAAATTTAATGAAGATGGCCATTGTCGTATGGAAAAACGTACAGGAAGACTAACCATCGTGATCTGAAGAAGTAAGTCATCAGAAACCATCGTCAGAGCGTCAAAGATGTCGCCAACAGCATGGAAATGTTGCCATATATGGTGAGAAAGAGCTAGGCTATCAAAGAAAATTTGCAAGAAAAAAGTCCTTGATTTCACAGGTTAACAGAAACAGGAGTATGGACTGGGCGAGAGAATTCGAGATCAAAAATTATGAATTTTGGCACTCTGTAATTTGGTCAGATGAAAGTTAATTCTGCCAATATTCGAATTCGAGTGAGGTTTATGTTTGAAGAAATCAGAATTATACTTGGAACACTGAATGTCTGCAGGCTACCATGAAACCTGTAGGACATTATTGACAAGAATGTTTACCTTTTTCAAGAAGATGAAGCACCATTTCATACGAGTAAAATACCAAAGACCTGGAAGGAATCGCAAGGAATTAAGTCACTGCTACAGGACATGATTCCAAATGACCACGTTTGGTAGCACCTTGACTGAAAACTTCGAGATCGTGCAACCGCCATCACGTCACTGGCAACCCAGTTTCAATACTTTTACCTTTAAATGCAGCATATCATATATCCCGTAACTTTTATCAATTTATACATATATATATATATATATATATATATATATATATATATATATATATATATAAAAGTGAACATTGAAGTCAACACTTAGAGGCGACAGTCTGTTTCATGCTAGACGCTATCGTCAGCGTGGCCTCACGGATGCGTCTAGCATGAAGCAGACTGTCGCCTCGAAGTGTTGACTTCAATGTTCACTTTTAATCTCTGATATTGAACACTTTATCCCATAAATATAGCATACCTTAAGACTATATTTCGTCATATATATATATATATATATATATATATATATATATATATATATATATATATATATATATATATATTAGTCAGTCGTTGGTGTTCATGTAGATTAAAAAAATGATTATTTCAAAAGTGTTTTCAAGATAACGAATAAGCAGACACCAGGAACTCCCCATTCGAATGTCGGCGGAACAAAATGTCATTGCCACTGGTTTAGCACTAAATTTAATATGGACACACAGACAAGATTGATATATTGTAGTCAAAGATTCATAGAAATGTTTACACAATTCATAAGGGAGGAGAGAGAAACAAATTCTGATCATTCACATCTCAGAACAAATGCATAAATAATAATTATAGTAAATCGAAACAAGGCAAGACGTAGAAATAGAGACAATTCCGCCTTTGTGAGAAAGAAGATGATACGGTAATCGATATGATAAGTGATTGAATGAAGCTGATTCAAACTGAATACAAAACCAGGCAACAATAGATTAAGGAACACAAATGTCATCAGTGCAGAGCAGAGGCTGTCCCCGTTCTTTATTATTGTAAACAAAGAAAAGTGAACATGTCAGATCATAGCCTTGAGTGGGACAGCAGATTACATTGTGGGATAAGACGATATATATAAAATTACATTTGATCACAATCGCCGATTTATCTACTGCTTTACGCACTCTCACACTTATATAATATCTGGTAAGATATTTGCTGAAAAATTATAAGGTTTGCACATTATTTGTTTAGGGGAAACCTTATTGACTATTTGTTAAGGCCTTTATATCCATAAAAGTTTGCTAAAATCTAAAACTGACATTCAAACGAAATTTCAAATCACAGAATACATACCTAGAATATGAAACCTTTAAGAGTGAAAGGACTACCGTCTTCTTGCAATATATATGGATATAGAATAGCTTAACATTCGGTAAGAAGAATCCCGTTCTTCATCCACTGGCGTTTTTATCTAAAAAAAAATACGTCTAAATTCACCTTCTTCGCTTCCGTGCGCCAATGAATTAGGAGTAACTTCTCCGGCTGCTACCAAGTTCAAATCCCGACTTGAGGAAATCAGATGTCTAGTCACATTGATGAGCTGTGAAACAGCGAAAAAATGACACTATATATATATATACATACTCCTTGGTCAGTCAGACTCAACTTCTATTACAGTCGAGTACTGTCTGTTGATATTATCAAATTCTACATTGCGCTGCGAACATTGATGGAATCTGAGGATTGGGAAATGACCCCTCAACAATTCAGGAAATTTCGATTTGATTGGGAAGTATTTATAAAAAATGACGGACATGCCAATTTATGCAGTTATATAATTGCGCTGATGAGTCGGTCCTAAATGCCATAATCAACAACCATCCGGATTTTTTTTCACTGACACCAAAAAGCTACTTGAAATAAGGCGTTAGTAAGACAGCGATCAAATCCTATGGTCCGTCACATCGCCTTTGCATCCATGACACAAGGTGAAAACGAACCTGTACAGTAGTACCCTGTTCGCCTTGTGGCTACAACACTTGAATGCAAATTTTAAGTCCCTCTTGTGAATACGATCTGTCCGATGTATATATCAAGGACCAACTATTCCGAGGCATAGCGAATGATGAGCTCTAAACAGATTTGCTAGCCAAAGCCGGAGTACTGAAATCCCTCGAGCCGAATGTCTGTCATGCTGAGGCATTTGAATCAGCACTAGGGGAGCATACCGCAATGACCAATACCTCTCACATGGCTCCTGTTTCGATCTCAATTTACCGCAGACAGAAAAACAATATCCGTGCTAATATATCGTACCGTGGCAACATTGTCCGTGAGCCAAAACCCCGATAAGTTTCCAGAGGGTGTGGTAACATGGCCAGCATGAGGTCAAACATGCATCACTTGTGGAAAGTCCAAGCATTTTGCGAGATTGTGCCTAGCAAACAAAGGGAAAACATCAGGCCACTGTAAAAAGCTGAGAATCTGATGAAGCTCCCATGGACACTGCCCAGATTACATTCAACCAAAAAACGGGCACATACACTACTATAAATGAAAGCCAAATAGTTGAAATAAATGCATTGGCAATCCCGTTTTCACCTGATCCGGACCACAGACAAACTAGAAATATCCCTCATATGAAGAGCACTACACTTAAGGTCTTCCCTGACAGAGGAGCATCCATATGTCTCGGAGAACCAAAGCATTTATTAAAGATGGGACTTCGGAACCGCAAACTAATCCGATCAGAGAAAATAGTCGCGCCGTGGGAGGCGCCGTGGGAAGCTTCCTCCGCGTTTGTCGAGATTGTCAGCCAGTTAAATTTATAATTGGAGGGAAAATTACCAAAAGCTCTCTATATATGCGAACAAATTGAGGAGCTTTATTTTAGCAAGGCAGCATACATTAATGTAGGTATATTACATGACCCCCCCCCCAGAAATTTGCAACAGTATCAAGCAAAACAATAGATACCCGTCAGACATGCCCATGAAAAATTAAACTACAACCCCAAATTGATGGAAGGGGGGATCAAGTGCCAAATCGCCCAAAGAAACTCCCCTTTTCAGCGACAGAAAAAACATAAGCAAACTTAAGGATTGGCTCCTTTGGAAGGACGTAGAAAGAGGCATAGTAGTACCAGTCACTATTGGCATGCCCACAGATTGGTGCAGCACAATGGACATCTCAGCTAAAAAATGGTAAATCACGCAGAACTATAGACTACCAACACCTGATTTCCTAATGTAAACGGAAGACATATCATACTGGGTCACCGTTTCAATTGGAATTGCAAAAAACACTTAAAAAATACAAAAAACAAACAAACTGTTAGACGCTGTCGATGGGCAACACTCAATACCATTAGACAAAGAATCCCAGCCACTTTTTTTACGGAATGAGGAAGATGTATGTATCTGAGGGTGCCTCAAGCCTATCTTACATCTGGAATCGCGTACACACGTAGATACGACGAGGTAACAGAGGATATTCCACGTAAAATTAAAATCCTGGTCATCACACTATTATACGCCTCCATCCTCATCAAAGCGTTCTATCATACCTTCTATTTTTTGCTTCACCGTAATAAGAACGGAATCGTTCTCAACACTGACAAATTCCAATTTTCTCAGGACGTAGTACAATAAGTCTGGAGTAACCCCTTCTGATTCCATACTACAAGAAATATTGAACTTTCCAGTTCCAAAAATAATCACAGATGCATGACCATGGTTTGGAATCGTCAATCAAGTATCTTGGGCATACTTATTAAGTTCAATCATACTAACTTTTCGTGATCTTGTAAAACAAAACTCACATTCCATTATTCCAAACAGGTCATACTCGACCTTGTTCGGAAGGATGTCGTTACATTTGACAAAATATAATAATATGCCTTGCTCCTGACTGTAGTAAAGAAAAAAAAGGGTTTCCTAGTCCTACAAAAATATTGTCCATGCACAATCGATCTGCTGTCCAGAAGGTTGGCGCCTAATATTTGCCGGTAGCAGATTTTGAACCGACGCTGAGCGCAAATACGCGCCAATAGAAGGCGAAGCAGCAGCAATTGCATGGTATTGGAAAAATGTCGGATGTTCATCATGGGTTGCTCTAATATCATAGTGGTTACAGACCATGAAACACTAAAAGGGTTGTTCGGTGATAACGATTTATGCAAAATCCAAAATCCCCGACTTTTCCCATTGAAGGAAAAAACAATGAGATATACTTTTACTATCCAGTATTGCCCTGGAAAATCGCACAGAGGCTCAGATACGGTTTCCCGCAACCCAGTGACAATGGTACAAGTCCTCCTGAGCATATTCCCTATCCAACCCAGTCAATCAGATGTTCTAGTCTGATAAAATATACAATGTCATGACATCGACTGCTTTAACGGCGGCATTCAGGATCACCGACAACATAGCCATCAGCTCACCAGACCTCATCCGTGCAGCAGGATGCAATGATCCCCAATACAAATAATTGATAAATGCAGTACAGCACGGATTCCCAAAAAACACCGCACCTGTACTCCGCGAATATTGGGAGGTAAGACACTGCCTAAGCACTGACAATGGCTTATTGGATAGAAGGATAGTGATTCCAACCTCTAACCGGAAAAAATATTGCTTAGCTTGCATTCAGCACACCAGGATGTGGTTGGCATGAAAGCCCGTGCCAATGAGTCTATCTACTGTCCCGGAATAAACGCCACAAAATGTTAGGGGCAATTGCATGGTATGATCAAACATTGCCCCTAGTCAACCACGAGAGACAATCACTTTCACACGATCGCCAGATTGGCTATTCCAGCAAATAATCATGGATCTATTCAATGTCAGGGGTCAGCCGTACCTTGTCTGTGCTGATAGGTTAACTGGATGGTTCATCCTTTATCATTTAAGCCATGGACATGCAGATGCCTCAAGCATAATTTCAATTTGTCGATATATTCCAGACCTATGGCACTCCGGAGGAATTCAGCACTGATAGTGGTCCACCTTTCAATTCACTACCATTCCATCAATTCCTGAACGTTGAACGTTGCCCATCCCCAATAAAATGGCCGAGTAGAGCTGGCTGCCAAATCTGCTAAAAGGATATTACATAGTAACACAGAAGCTCAAGGATTCCTGGACAATAACAGAGCAGAACGGGCTATCCTTCAATACAGGAAGCCAATCCAGACCATTGGTCTATCTCTAGCACAACTTCTGCTCCATCGCCGGTTACCATCCCAACCCACCCTATACAAGCCACCTGCGAAATGGATAGGTGCAGCTCAAAATCGCGAGAAAAGCCTATATCAACTTAATGCTCGCCTAATAGAAAAGTGCAACCATACGGCCCATACCCTGGTTCCGCTAGAGAAAGGAGATATAGTATCAATACAACGTCCAACCAATCACCGGTGGGACACAACAGGCAGAGATGTTGAGACACTGCCTAACCGTGAATATCGAATCCATCGAGTGGATGGATCGGGTAGAATCACCTTGCGGAACCTCTGATGTCTCTACCCTCATCCCTAAGCCCCCAGAGTCAAGTGTCAGAGACGCCCAGGGGCCCAATAGGCATGTCCCACAAGCCAAACAAAATGAAACATCATCACCCAGCGTCGCCCAGCTATAAAAAATCGCCCGAGCATTGTCGAGATTACTCCCATCGCCAGTCCAGAAAGAACTCATTTCCTCTCAAAGGCTATTACCTTCGCGCGATTAGATGAACAATCAAGAGTGTGAGACACACCTTTGCAAAGAGGTTTCCAACTAGCGTCCAGTTGGCTGACAAAAATAAATAGGGTCCTACCTCAATACATTTTCATCTCTTGAATAATCACAGTATGCTGGATAGTTATTAAGCACAATATCCACACTGGAATCATCAGCCAATCAGAACTTACAGAATAGGCTTCCCCGGGTAAAAGAATGGAATTTCTCAGGCTGTTATATAAACCACCTACCAATTTTCCCAGCGGATAACTTGTTCAGTCAGCTTCTATTACAATCGAGTACTCTCTGTTGCTATTACCAAATTTTAAACTCCTGAAAAAATTGTTCCGGTTGAGCGCTTCTGGGAGAAAAGTGAATTTGTAAACAATGACTATTACTGCTGCTGATGCAAGACTCTTCGTTAAGACGAATCGAGTCACTGAAATATGATGATGAGTTGTGAAACAGCGAAACATATTATATATATATATATATATATATATATATATATATATATATATATATATATATATCAGGTCATCTCATAAGTTCTGTCCGAATTTTACCCTTTTTTAAAATGAACGTAATTTAAAGAGTATTTTATAATGTCTAATGCAGCTGAACATTATTTTTATGTTTAGATGCATTTAAACTGATCAAATTTTATTTCAGAGAACAATAAAAATAAATTTTGTTTGATTAAAAGCCTGCTAACATGGAAGTACCGAAGAATCATTTGAGGCACATAATCCTTTATGAGTTCCAGAAAGGAAACTCAGCAGCCGAAGCGGCTAGAAACATTCACTCAGTTTATGGAGATGAATGTGTGAATGAAAGAACTTGCAGAAGATGGTTAGCAAAATTCAGAAGTGGAGATTTCACCCTTGAAGATGAAGATCGAACCGGACGTCCAGTTGAGTTTGATGAAAAGCCTCTTGAAGCAGACCTTGAAGAAAATCCTGCTTTATCAGTTGAGGAATTGGGAATGGTTCTCAGTTCAAACTATACAACTGTTCATCGTCATCGTCAACAACTTGGAAAATTTCCTAAACTTGGAAAATGGGTGCCTTATGAATTGTCTGAAAACAACCTCAAATCCCGAGTTGACATCTGCTCTTCTCTCCATTCTCACCAACTTGTTTCACCTTTTTCGGATAGACTTGTGACTGGCGACGAAAAATGGATCTTTTGTCAAATTGTTAAACGTCGTAGACAGTGGCTTGGTAAAGGAGAAGGACCCCAGCCACAGCTGAGAAGGGAACTTCATGGGCAAAAGGTTCTTCTTTCAATCTGTTCGGATCGCCAAGGAATAATCCACTTTGAATTCATACCCCCTAATGCAACAATTAATGCTCAAATATACTGTCAGCAATTAGAGCGTTTGAACTTTAAGGAAAACAAGACCTGCTTTAGTGAATCGAAAAGGGGTGTTGTTTCATACTCCCGATCTTGCTCCTTCAGACTACCATTTGTTTCATAGCTTACAGAATCATTTGAAAAAAACAGCTTTTGTCACACACGAAGAGGTTAAAACTGACATTTGTGAGTTCTTTGAATCAAAGCCAAAAGAATTTTACAGTAATGGAATTAGTAAGCTTGTTAATAGATGGAAGGAAGTCATAGATAATCAGGGAAAATGAATTGTTGATTGAATCTGTAATTAAATGTAACATTTGGTCACTTGTTTTCTTTATTCAAAATTCGGACAGAACTTCTGGGATGACCTTATATATATATATATATATATATATATATATATATATAATGAAAATATACTTTAAAAGTATTATGGATGTGATAAAAATATAGTTTAATGTACGGTATATTCATAGGCTAAATTTCTCAATATCAGGAATAGAGTGTATGTAAATCTAAAAGTGAACATCGAGTTTAACGCCCAGAGTCTCTTTCATTTTATCACTTATTATTTTTAGAGGATAAGCATATTTGCGTAGAGGCTCGGATAATTTGAAATAGTATATTTATTCACGTTTAGCGGTCTGAACATTCCAGAAATATATAAAAAAAGTTGCGCTCCCTACCGCGGCAGGAATCGAACCGGCATCACCTTTTGTAGGAGAAACCACTGTAAGGAAGACATAGATTAGAATCTTGCTGGAGGTCGCATCTCTTTCCTTAATATTATTTCGGGAATATTCAGGCAGATTGTCGAGAATAAATTTACTGTTTAAAATTAACGATGCGTCTATTCATTTATGGGCATCCACTAAAAATAACGTTTAACTTGATAAAAATATGTCAGATTAATAAATTAAAAAAATCCATTATTTTTTTTAGAAATCTATCTATCCATCTGTATGTCCTTCTTTCTGTCTGCGTAGATAGATTGATTGATTAATTGCGTGTAAATCATATTAGAAATTGGTTAATCATGTCATATTGTTCTTCGAATTCAAATATAAAACTTAATTTACGCTCCCAAACCTTCACATGTTATGAGGAGGTGATTGAAGGAATTCTTTTTACGTTTCTAATTCATTTTAAAGGTGTCCATTGCTCGGGAAAAAAAATCAAGATTTCTCAGACATGAATGTTCACGCTCAGATATTTCGGTTGTGTGATTAACCTGGGGCGAAGTGTCGACATGGAAAGAAATGGTGCAGATATAGGAAGTGAAACCATCGGAATGCCATTCTTCTCTCGACCTACGTCTGCCAAGCAACGTGTCTGACCATTCCTTTTCCCACTTCTACTTGCTTACAGTCCACGCAAACAAAATACCGACCATTTTTCTGCGTGGGCGCTGTTTGTTGCGCTGAAAGGTTTTTTTTAAAGCTGTTCTGGCATCGAAGATGATTCCCCATCGTCTCATTTTGATGGCTGATGCACTTCACATTGAGCTTTATTTTTTCTTTCTTTATTTTAACATTGCTTCTCTTTCTTCAGTGTTCTGATTTTTTTTTCTCCCATTTTAGTTATTTTCTTTTTCCCTCGCTTCTCCTGTTTTCTCTCGTCTCTTACCCCTCCCTATAGCTTTCATTTACTCTAAAATTCGTCCCACACTCTCATACGTCACTCTCACTAAATTTGATTTTTTATTCCCGGAGTTGTTTTTTCTGTTTTCTTTTTGAATTTGTAGGACTAATGATTTGGATCGTATTTACGATTCCAATGGAATAAATTATAACCATGGAATATTAGTATTTAAGCCATTTTATTTTATATATATATATATATATATATATATATATATATATATATATATATATATTATAAGTTAATAGACTTAAAATATGGTTTTTCGCTACACAGTTCCAACCATGTTTCAAAAATGGAAGCTAAAAGCCCCTAATTTAATTTTGTACTTAAATTAAAGACATCACTTCCATTTCATCCTCAAGCGAATTTTGGAGTAACTTTAAAAATTACAGGGTTTTAAATACACAGCTAAAACAAAATTCATGTTTCCAAGGTTACAGATAAATCTATTTTGCTAGACTAGGGGTGTCAGTATGTTCAATATGTTTATATTTTAATGTATCAGTTATTGTTACGTTTTGGTAGTGGGTAGGGATGTATTTTTCAATGAAATCTAACATCCGTTAAAAGCCTGTCGTCTGGATTTTTTTTTTTTTTTTTATTATTAACGGCTAAGATTCTAACGGCATTTTTTTCGTTCAATATTTAAAGATTTTTGGGAGGTGTCTACGTCAGATTAATATATATTTTTTTTTTTTTAACTACGATTTGAAATATTTTTACTTTTAATTTTTAATATACTATATTTCTATCAATTTTCATTAAATAATATTTAAAAATAAAAATAAATTTATAAATTAGGATTAGGTAATATATGTACTTATATTTAACATGAAAAATTAATTTTATATACTGTAAGTAATTCTATTATATTTAATTGGTTATTCCTAAAAAATAGTCTATTAAAATAATTATGAAAATATTGTAAAATTGTATTTAAAATTGTAGTTAATACGAATTCTAACCTAAACATCTTTTAAAATTATACATAGTTAAATAATACGTATCCTAACCTAAACACCCACCCAAAAGAAATACCGACACTCAAATGATTCATATAAAACACCTACAGAAAAATGAAATTATGACGAAAAGCTAGAGGATGTGGACCATTGGATGACCCATGTCATTACTAATATATGGTTTCAACTGTATGTACAAAGGGTATATAAAAAAAAAAAAAAAAAAAATATTTAAATAAATATTTAAATATAAAATTTAAAAATCGTAATATACTTATACTTGATATAGAAATTAAATGTAATATAGTCTATAAAAACTAACAATGAAAATACTTTAAATTTGTATTTATAATTGTAGTTAATTAAAATGAATCCTAACCTAAACTTCTTTTAAACTGAAATTAAATAAATAAATTAAATCAATGAAATGAATTAGCTACTTTTACCATAAAAAAAAAAAAAATTACTTAAATAATATTTAAATATAAAATTTAAATAAATAGTAATACAAACATACTGGATATAGAAAAATAATTTAACTTATTGTAAGTGATTCAAATATTGGGTTGGTACAGAGGTAGTGGTGCGGAGATGTCGTTTTTTGACGTATTTTTTAACGTCAAAGAGCGGCGTTATTGCGTCATTGTTTCTGCTCCGGCCTAATACATTTACTTCAATTAAATATAATATAGTATACAAAAAAAAAAAAAATAAAATAAAATAAAATAAAATAAAATGAAAATATTGTAAAGTTGTAATTAAAATTGTAGTTAATTAAAATTAAATGAATTCTAACCTAAAATTCTTTTAAATTGTAATTAAATAAATAACTAAAGTTTACTAAATCAGTGAAATGAATTAGCTATTTTTGACAAAAAATAAAAATAAAAAAAAAATAAAAATAAATAAATAAAAATAAAATCGTAATATAATTGTAAAATAATTTTACTTACTGTAAGTAATTCTAATTCTTAAATACATTCACTTCTATTAAATGAGATTATAGTCTATTAAAACTTATAATGAAAATATTTTAAAGTTGTAATTAAAATATTAGTTCATTAAAATGAATTCTAACCTAAACTTCTTTTAAATTGTAATTTTTAAATTGTAATTAAATAAATAAATAAAGTTTACTAAATCTGAGAAATGGAAAGTTTACTTAAATAATATTGAAGTATAAAATTTCTAAAAAAAATAGTAATATACTTGATGTGATAATAATTCTACAAACTGTAAGGGATTCTAATTACATTTAAATAATTGTTCTTGAAAGAAATATAGCATATTAAAAAATTAAAAGTAAAAATATTTCAAATCGTAGTTAAATAAAAAGTATTCTGACGTAGACATCTACCAAAAATCTTTAAATATACGGAAAAAAAAAAAAAAAAAAAATTTACTTAAATAATATTTAAATAAAATTTTTTTTAAAAAATCGTAATATACTTGATATAGAAATTAAATGAAATATACTCTATAAAAACTAACAATGAAAATATTTTAAAGTTGTAATTATAATTGTAGTTAATTAAAATGAATTCTAGCCTAAACTTCTTTTAAATTTAAATTAAGATTAAATAAATAAATTAAGTTTACTAAATCAGTGAAATGAATTAGGTATTTTCGCCATAAAAAAAAAAAAAAAAAAATAAAAAAAAAAAATAAAAATATTTAAATATAAAATTTTTAAAAATAGTAATACAAACATATTTAATATAGAAAAATAATTTTATTGATAGTAATTCAAATATTGAGTTGATGTAGAGATGGTGGCGTAGTGTTGTCGGTTTTTGACGTATTTTTTAACGCCAAGGAGCGGCGTTATTGCGTCATTATTTTCTGCTCCGGCCTAATACATTTACTTCAATTACATAAAAAAAAAAAAAAATAATGAAAATATTTTAAAGTTGTAATTACTTAATCAGAGAAATGGAAATTTCACTTGAATAATATTCAAGAATAAAATTTTTAAAAAACTTGATGTGATAATAATTCTACAAACTGTAAGGGATTCTAATTACATTTAATTGTTCTTGATAGAAATATAGTATATTAAAAATTAAAAGTAAAAATATTTCAAATCGTAGTTAAAAAAAAAAAAATATATATTAATCTGACGTAGACACCTCCCAAAAATCTTTAAATATTGAACGAAAAAAATGCCGTTAGAATCTTAGCCGTTAATAATAAAAAAAAAAAAAATCCAGACGACAGGCTTTTAACGGATGTTAGATTTCATTGAAAAATACATCCCTACCCACTACCAAAACGTAACAATAACTGATACATTAAAATATAAACATATTGAACATACTGACACCCCTAGTCTAGCAAAATAGATTTATCTGTAACCTTGGAAACATGAATTTTGTTTTAGCTGTGTATTTAAAACCCTGTAATTTTTAAAGTTACTCCAAAATTCGCTTGGGGATGAAATGGAAGTGATGTCTTTAATTTAAGTACAAAATTAAATTAGGGGCTTTTAGCTTCCATTTTTGAAACATGGTTGGAACTGTGTAGCGAAAAACCATATTTTAAGTCTATTAACTTATAATATTAATGCTCTGTAAATTTACATTGAGTACTATTTTGTAAAAATAAAAATATCTATAAGAACACCGGATTATATATCTTACTGTTCTTTCTTTTTATTAATATATATATATATATATATATATATATATATATATATATATATATATATATATATAAGTGTGTTTGTGTGCATGTGTGCATGTCTGTGTATGTGTTTGTATTGCTGATATCCGCAATGTGGGGCATAATTTACCGATCATAAAACATATGCTTAAATGCAAGTTTAAAAAAATACATACATACATACATATATATATATATATATATATATATATATATATATATATGTGTGTGTGTGTGTGTGTGTGTGTGTGTGCTGTATTCTACAATATATCTTATGATTTTAAGTGCAACCTGTAAAAAGTAGATCGATTGAGTAGATATATTTTTTCACTTCAAGCCACTAAGACGCCGCAACGCGTTCCCGAGAGTGAAAGAATCAGGACTAGGATCCTGTAATGAACGTGGAGAAAAATTGTTCCAGTGGTGTACGTGAATGAAGAGATAGTAGCCAATACCTGGTTTAAAGAACACCAAAGACGGATATAGATATGGAGAAGACCAGAATGAGAAACAGAAAACAAAATCTACTACATAACTCTTAACAGGAAATTCAGGGATGCAGTTTTATACTACAAAGCATATGTCGACTGTGAGCGCGGTCAAACTTTCATCGATAATTGAAACTACGGGAAATGCTGAGGGCGAATTCATTACCCAAATTGCAATATGACAGACTCTTGAACGACCTGAATCTTAAGGAGAAATATATGGACAGCATGAAAATCAGATACTAGGGACAACATGAAAATGGAAACTCGAAGTGGAACACATTAAATGTAACTTTAGTATTGTGATCATCCCAAATAGACTAAGAAAAAAATGAATGGATGACAAATGAAATTGTCGAATGATAGAAAGGAGCCAAAAAACTATGCCAAGACATAGAACAGAATATAGGACGCTAGAAAAAGAAATAAGGAAAAAACGCAGGCATGCTAAAGAGAAATGGCAGAACGAAATATTTGAGAAATAAAAATAATGATTATCACAAATATAGGAGATTTAACGTTAAGATAATTCCCAGGAAAAATGACATACTTATCAACAGGATGTATAAAATCTAACGACGGAATGTTGATAATAGAGGCAGAAAAATACTTCAGAGATGGAACGTATATCTCGGAGAACTCTTTTACGATGACAGAAAACAACTGGCATTACATAGAAATATTGGCGCACCAAAAATATTAACATATGAAGTGAAATCTGCACTGTCCAGATTGAACAGAAACAAAGCATCAGAGCCAGACAGAATTGTGATAGAGATGCTGGTAACTTTAGATGATTTCGTCATAGGCAAGATTAAATAATAAATGAAATTTACAGCAGTGGTGATATACCAGAAGAACTAAGTAGATCTATTTTAATAGCACTGGCTATGAAGCCAGGAGTAAATGAATCTGAACTCCATCGCACAATCAACCTAATGATCCATATAACAAAACTCATCATCCAAATTCTAATGAATAGAGAGCGCGGCAGAATCAGACCGGAAATAGAAGATCAATGCAGATTTGTTAAAGACAAAGGAACAAGGAATCCGGTATTTATTCTTAGAATTTTATCAGAAAGAGCAATATAAATATGTGCCTGTCTCAGCAATCATGACATATTTGGGAAAATATTAGTATAATCAAGAACATGTACAAACAGGAAACCGTTTGCGTACGGATAAAACATGAGTTTAACAGATATACAAAAGTAGAAAGGGGTGTAAGACAAAGATGTATCTTCTCATCCGAGATTCGGAGAGAATTAGGATTCCGACCAGGATTCATTATTTGTGGCCCAAATCTTCATAACCTGAGATATTCAGATGTCACACTGCTGATAGCAGACACGTAAAAAAAAACTATAAAACCTCTTACTGAAGGTAGTGAAGGAAAACGAGAATCCAGGATTAACATAAACTGCAAGAAGACGTTATGCGTGGTTGTTAGCAAAAGGGTGAATCCAATGGGCGAATTGTAGATCAGGGATACAAAAATGTAGCAGTTACAACAATTTAAATATCTAGGAAGTATTATAACAGAGAACAGCAAGTACGACAGTGAAACCCGAAAGCGCACAAGGATAGCGAAAGATGCCTTCCATATGCTAAACAGAGTATTTAGAAATAGAAAAAAATCACTACAATCAAGGAAAGGAGCACTAAACTGTCACGTGATATTTGTCCTCCTGCATGGCAGTGAGGGCTGAACAATCTCTTCAAAGATGAAGAGACTGGAACTGAAGAAACGATTCTACAGAAGGACGCTCTATGTACAAGATGCCATGAGCAACGGCGAAAATTTGATACAAGACAGAAGATTGAAAGCAAGAAGGACAGAGGAAAGCATGGCCATAACCTACTTAGTGAGCTTGAGCAAATGGATGGTGGAAAAAGTTTTAGGAATAATAACAAAAAGACAACATTTATTGAAAGCTACAAAGGACGTGATCGCATATAATGTCCTGAAGGGAAGGGTTAGAGAAGAATATTCGAGAAATTCCAATAAAGAAAAATCGCTCTCCTTATGGAAGTGAATCTGTTTCCCCATTTGAGACGGCTATAGAGAGCGACACAGTTCAGGAAGTCCAATTTTTATCGAATGGCCATGTTTGTTGAAACGTAAACAAAGCAATCACGTTTGATGTAATAAAAATGTCGCATTTAAGATAAATCTATTAATTCTTTAGAAATTGTTTTGTTTACGTTTCGGACACAGTGTTTTATGACGCATGAATGCAATCAGTCAGTGACAGGAGGCGCTCATATTTTATAAAACGTTCATAGAAATGAAAACAAAAAATAGATATGAAAAAATATTTTGATATAGTTTTGGTTTGATTAAGGAAATATTAGACTAAACTAAAACAATTGCAAAATTGGCTTTTGAGTTAATTAGAGAAGGTCGAATTATAAAACTTGTTCAAATTTTCCTTGTTATTTCGTTTTGACTTTTCATCATAATCTTTCGATTTTAATGTCCTTCTTATTTTTCTATATTTACCGTTTTTCAAATTCCTGTCTTTTTTTCTATTCTTACTTTTTATTTCATATTATCGTATGTCTCCTTCAATGAATTTCATTTTCTTCAATCGTTCTACACTCTCTTCTTCTTAGCGTCCTTCCTCGCAATTTTTCTCTTTCTTCGAGAATCTCTTCATCGCTGAAATTGCCATTATTTATATTTGAAATCTTCACTTTCATATATCAGCGCCATCGCCGCACACTTTAGAAGTAACTTTGACAGAGTCCCATCTGTTGAACATTAATTTCATCTCGGCCTTTCGATTCAACCAGCCTCAAGCAGACGTTTCTCTAAAGAGGTAAGCGCTTGCTAGTTTTGTTAACGTTACATCCACACAGATATTCTTGAGATTTTGCAGAGGTGTCTATGAATTATGCATCGACGCAGATGCGGAGACCTCTCGCTGCTTTGCTTTGGCTAACACGTCTCTGCACATCTTAGGTTTCGACATTACCTCAGCGATTTCTAGAATTATGGATGTGGACGCAAGTTGAGATTTGACGTGCCTAGCCCTTTGAGATTTATATAGAAGCATGTGATACATCAATTTCGAGAGAGTAAGGGTTCATTGCAAACTACAAGACATAAGTTTCAATATCCAGTGCCTTCATGTCATCAGGCATATCAGCCTATCTAGCCATCTAATTCCATCTATCCTTATCAATGTGCTTTATATCCAGAAATTTAATTATTTATTTTCATCTATTCAGCGTTATCTGTGTGCTCATATCTATCTATCTATCTATCTATCTATCTATCTATCTATCTATCTATCTATCTATCTATCTATCTATCTTATAATTGCTACATAATACACAACTTGATTGCAATGTTCAGGATCCCAAACGCGGAGCATAAAATGCTTAAGTAAACGTATACACGCACAAAAACACACGCGCACGCACGAACACACACACACACGCGCCTTCGCGTGCACGAACATATACACACACGCGCGCTCTCAAAGCGTAAAAACATATATATACACACACACGCACGCACGAACGCATACGCGCACACAGACACAGACACAGACACACACATATATATATATATGTAGGATTAATATTAATATAAAATTTCTCACTTAGCTGAATGATGTAATATTCGGCACCTTTACGGTGGAGTTACGTAAACGAAGCTTTGTGTAATTGTTCAGTCCATTCATTATGATATATATATATATATATATATATATATATATATATATATATATATATATGTTTTTGTGTGTGTTGCGTGCGCACGTGTAAGGGAGATAGCGAGACAGAGAAGACAGAAAAAGAAAATATAGCTTGAAAGCGAGCGTGTTTTCCCCAACAGTTTAAATGAATTATCACAAAGAAAACCTATGGAAAATCTTAAATATTTTCCAGACATTCTTAGGATATTTTCGGGTTTCTACATTACTGCCCAGGGCCCTGAAACGTTTGGGATTTATCTCTTGTAAGATTTCGCCTTCAATAAAGAACTGAATTTTGCGAAACGTGTCTTCTGTCCTGTTTATTAATGTTTTGTAAAATCAATGATCAGCTTCGTCTGTTTCTTAATTTCTGCCTACGCGGTGGCCAATAATGTACCAGGTTTGCCGACGTCAATAACCGGGAAGTTAACTTGAAAGATGCAGAAAATAAGTTTGTTAATTCCCATAATGAATCACAAATACCTTGAAAAAGTGTCAAGACATGATATCTATGCTCTTGAAAAATTTACCTCATTTAGTAAGTATTTATCTATCTATCTATCTATCTATCTATCTATCTATCTATCTATCTATCTATCTATCTATCTTATTATATTTGCATATATCTAATATCCTTTTTATAGGTAACCTTGCTTTTTATGAAAATGCTTATGTACTGCATCAAAGAAATTCACGGTAATAAAATTATATGTTGTAAATTTTCCTTTCCGATATCGTCAGTTTCATCGAATTTCATCCTATAACATTTCATAAGAGATCGATGACTTTCGATCTCATTTTTATTCCTAGATTTGTCACAATTTTGCCGGTTTGTCATACAATGCAGACAATTGCGGTGACACGCCGTAAAGTAATTGTTAAGAAGGCTTATGAATGTGGCCTTAACCATGGCAAGCCTAAGCTTAGTAAATACTCAATTTCTATTATTATCTTTATATATTAATATTTTATTTATAAATCGAAGGTTATAATGACCGCCGGTGGTTTTTTGGTGACAAGGGCCTGCGCTCAAAATTCACGCTTTTAATCGAAACTAACACCAAAATCACTCATTGAATATATATAACACTTTCCCTAAAACAAAACCCTCGTTTACGAAATACGAAATCACAGTAAAGAATCGATATTCGATATAAAATTCCATTTTTGCTAATCCCAGTATATATATATATATATATATATATATATATATATATATATATATATATATATAGTTAAATTCCCAGACCAAAAAAAGGCTTAGACAGAAGCGTCTATCTTTTTAAATTTGGATTTTTATAATGTAACTATAACAACAAGAACATTTCGATTTCATTTTTGCCTTGAAAAAGTCGGAAGACGAAACGCGTCGGCAAAATCTAAGATCTTTTTTCCAATTGTTATTTTATTTATACCATATATATATATATATATATATATATATATATATATATATATATATATATATATATATATATATATATATATATATATATCCTCAGATGGAGTGTATCTATAGAAGAGATAAAAAACGACCTCTATAAAATTAAATGGGGTAAGATTATACTTTTCTTCTTAAAACAATTTCAACCCCCATTACCTACTCAAACAAGAAACACACAAAGAAAACGCATTCAGAAACCTCCACTATCCTTATCAATTCATCTACAACACAAAGAGAAAATCACAAAAATCTATGCGCTCAACAAGCATAACATCATCATCTATAATAATAAATTAAAAAAAAACAAAAGATACATAATGCTACCTACCAACTCAATAACATTCACTATTCAGAAATACTTTCCCCTTGTAAGCAACATCCAAATTCACAACCACTTCCAAAAACATTAAGGGCATGATCAGAAAAAAAAAAAACTCCCATAACAACACTAATTCAGAAGGAGGAATATATAAAATAAATTACCAAAAAAATATCCTCGCAATGCACTGGGGAAATATGCAGAAATGAAAAAAAAATCTATTCACACAAAGAGCCTCATAAATAAGAATTTTACAAATACAATAATCACTCATAGAAATAAATTCGATGACAATTTTGATCTAAAAAATGTCACACTCATCAAAAGAGAAATTAATTTATTCAGAAAGAACATCCTTAGGCGTGCTGCCATCGAGTATTATCAAAATATCAATCTACAAACCGTTTCTTTTCCAATCTCACCTTTCTTGAAAGAATTAATACTTTCCTAAGCCAACATACACAACAAATATGTCGGAAAACCAAAAGAAAACGCTTAAATCCATCACTTCGGAATTTGAAGATATACAGCACAAGTTCCATTTCATACAACAACAATCTAACCAAAATCCAAATAATATTTATTTTAATAAAATAAATTAATCAATCGCATCATTTTTCACCAGACTTTGAATTAGGATATTTTGTACTCTTCACATAATTTAACTGACCTTTTCACCACCTGATGAACATTCATGAACGTTATAAACATGTACAAACATAATAAATCATACATTGTGTCGGATAAGTATAGTTTTTCCTCTTGTCTTTCTCTTTATGATTGATATATATATATGTGTGTGTCATTCGAAGACAGTAGTGTTTTGCTATATCACATCTCAGTGCAACTAGACATCCGAATACCTCAAGCCAGGATCGAAACCCAACCGATTTTGTGTCTGTCAGAGTTTATACCACTGAGCTATGTTCATTCGACAGAGAGAACCAGGTAAATCTAGCATTTTGTTTTTGCGAATGTAAACAAATGCCAATCAACTGGAGTGTTCCAATTCATTTTACTGAAGAGCGTTGCATTAATGCACGTGGTTGTTGTTTATAGAATTAGATTATCACTCAGCAGTTCTCAACTGAAATATATTTTCGGGAGCTAATATATCTGTGTTTTTTGGTGGACTGTCCCGACGTATTCGACATATGAGGGACAAGCAACCAGACACCAGCAAATATGATTTGATTATAGGTGAAGGCTTTGTGCCGAATACAAATGACCTTTCAAAGACATTGAATTCAGAGTTGTCCTTCTCTTACACTAGTTGCCATCCAATGCTATATATTGATTACTTCTTTGTTGGTTGTTGTTATTACGTTTACTTGTATTTATGCATGCGTTCGTGGTTTGTTAATTTGTTTATCATTTACTTTATTTATTTACTTATTTAATGGGTTGAATTAATTTAGTGTTGCCTATTTTATTTTTATTTATTTAATTTTGTTCATTTTTTAATTTTAGATTTTTAAATAGCGTAGTAATTTTTTTTTATCGTTTCTGCATTTTGAGATGTCTTCTGATCGTTTCTGTTGGTCTAGGAAGATAATTATAATTATTTTCTCCTGCAGACAGAGTTTACAGTTTTTCTATTTATTGTTGTAGGCTGATGATATTTTCCTTATTTTCCATTATATTTTTGGTGTGATTTGGTTTTTGTTTTTAATCTCCCAGATATGTTTAGAATGTATGTGCTGTTGGCGTATTTGTTATATTACATTGTTCTGCGAGCAATTTCCATTTAAGGAACATTCGTTCTTTGTTCTGCAGTTATATGTGGGTTTGATTTGTGCGGTTGGTTGTATCTCTGTTGTGCTTTTTATGATTTGTATCTGTTATTGGTGCAACTGTAACTTATTTTTACTCTATTTTTGTTGAATATTTTGTAGAGAGTGCTTGATAGGGGATATTTATTTATGAGCTTAATAATGTTTTTTTATACGTTTGCTTTTAAGTTTTTGTTATACGATGAGTTGAACCATATGTTGTTTCTTTTCTTGTTGCCTTTTTTGTGTTGTTTCATATGCATGTGAATATTGCTGGGAATTCACTAATTTTTAGGGTCGTTTTATAGTCTTTCTTGGTTGAAGGTGGTTTCACTGGAAGAATTGTCGGAAAGCCTGCGTTTAATTGATTTTGTGATCTGCTTGTTTATTGATGGCGGGTGGTTGGAAGATGTGTGAATGTACATGGTTTGTCATTAGGTTTTCTGAATGATTGATATGTAACTTTTCTTAGGTTGAAGGGGACATATAAGAAAATCAATTTCTTTTAGGTTCGTTTTTATGTCTATGCGATGTCCTTTATTTTGAAAATGTTTATGATGTTTTTTTCTTTTACAGATTGATTAACAGTGAATGCATTTGCAAGAATTTTCAACTATCGTTGGTCATTTTTAAAGAAAGAAAGTAGAAATTGCGAGATATGTTATTTTTTTTACTATTATTATTAACTGCAACGCAGTTTGCTTATGGACAAGAGAATTAGTATAGTATAACATTTTAATCTATATTGCGCCCGCGGAATTATTAGGACACATCATCTGAAGACAGCTTTACGGGCAAAACTGACAGTCGCTATGCAGAATTAATCCCTATGTCCACATTATCTCTGTCTATATAACTGATTCTCAAAACATACATGCATACAGAAACGTTTAAGTGGAACGTGCTTATATACACACATAGTTAATGATTTGGAAATAAGAGTTAAAGTTTATTTCGTTGCGGCTTTGAGCATTTAGAATAATAAATGATTTCATCCATAAATGACTTAACTGTGCACAGACAAAAAACACACACACATGCATGTAAACTGTATGCATATGAATGTATATACACATGAATGAATATGTTAATATTAGTTCATGTAACTATAAACATATACATAATGCCTTAATCAATGATACATATATATGAAGAGCCATATTTGTATCTTAATAATTGTTTACATACATATGTGTAAATATATATACATAACGACAGAAATTTTTAATATATATTTGCAAAGAGATTGGCTGTTCTATATATGCCAATAAACATGTTCGTATAAACACGCATACATATAATAATTGAAAATAGGAATACAAGAAAATTGGCCATTACATTATTAGGATTTTTCCTTTTTTAAAAGAGGGTTAAAAAGTTCAAATATTGGAAAATTTTTCTGAAAATTCAATTGGGAATAGAACGAATATTTTCGCTTCTTTTAAATTTCAGTCACTGGAGTCAGAATATAATTTTTGAAGAAGGTGCTGTATCAAATATATTTTCTTCGTAATCGTTTTCTTGTTCAGCGAGGAGTTCAGCTTATATATCAATCTTTCACCAATTTTAGAGTATTATATTTAACACTCGGCAATTCTCGCCTTTTTAGTACTACTTTACATTTAACGAGTTGCATACTAACCCGGAACGAAGCTGCAAAATACTACCAATATTCATATGGATTAATTATCGTCAATTAGCAGTAATTATAGCCAATGTTTATGATATAACTGCTCGGAAGATTAAGTCGTCCATTTTAAGCATTCACACACAAATACACACAGGAAAAACACAGAAATGCACAGAAACACACACACACACACACACACAGGTGCTCATACACAGGCTTGAAACAACGGTTCCTGTACGAGCATTGGATTTACCAATGTCGAACCTGATCAGTGTCAAAGTGCTATAATCTTGGATATGCGGATGATGAAATGCCGATTTCTAATTTCAATCGTGTACATTAGATTCACTTACGTGCAAATACCCTTGAGAAAGACTAGAAATCACATCACTCCCACTCTTTCCATTTATGAGTTTATTAGTAAAACTTGTATGAGTAAAAATCATTATTATTTCATAAACATTCTGATAATCTAAAAATTGTAGGTAATCCGTTAAAACAAATTTATCAATCAATCAATAAAACACACTGACACAGTAACAGACACACAGTCACACACAAACAGTCACACACAAACAGTCAAACACACACACACAAACACACACACACGCACTCATAATTTATTCCATTGGAATCGTAAATACGATCTAATTCATCAGACCTACAAATTCAAAAAGAAAACAGAAAAAAACAACCCCGGAAATAAAAAATAGAATTTTGAGAGAGTGTAAGTATGAGAGTGTGGGACGAATGTTAGAGCTAAAGAGAGGGGTAACAGACGAGAGATGGTGGGAGATTAAAACTTAAAAGAGAGAAGTTTTAGAGAGGTGAGTCAAAGAAAGCTTAAGTGAGAGAAACATGAATGTTGTCGGATGTCTAATACATTAAAGATGTAACCGGAAAGGATACATTTTGTGGTGACATACACACACAATAGACGATCTAATCTTAAAGATCAGAAGAAAAGGGAGGGAAAGGAAAAGAAAAGAAAAGAAAAGGGGTGGCGGAGAGAGATGGGGTGGGGGGAACTAAAACCGAAGGGCATTTATAAAAGGGCCGCTGTGTAATTAAGAAAATTTGACAAAGTTAATATCGACTACAGGTTACAAATCAAATATAAGCATATAAATAGATAAATAGAACAATTATCTAATCTAGCAAATACCTATATTTGCGTATACACACATACACAATAACATATACACGTACATATATACATATAGGTGTGTACCCACATACACACATATATATACCATGTACACACATACACATATATCCATATATATATATATATATATATATATATATATATATATTCTCATATACATATACATACATATACATACATACATACATACACATACATATATACAATTACATATATATATATATATATATATATATATATATATATATATATATATATATATATGACAGAGGAATTACGTACTACACTTAGGCAGAATACAATGGATTTATAAGAGATAAATCAGACAAAAGGACAGATTGAAATTAGCAGCGCGGGGTGGGGAACAATTCTCTGATTGTTAAACTTCAAGTGATTGCATAACTCACAACAATGCTTACTACAAATATAAAATTAATTTTATATGACGATATTTGAAGTAACATTATCTTAACGACATTTCGAAGACAGTAGATAAGGTTACGAGAAAAACAAAAACAAAAAACAAAAAACAAAACAAACTATCTTTTATATTATCGTAATTTTGTCAATCACTGTTAGGTGACAAATGAAAAAAAAATATATATGTATATTTTGTCTTTATCACCCCAGTCATGGCAGTACAGCCACTAGCATGCAAGGCGTTACAGGGTGTGGGGGAATTAGGAATAGAAACATTAATAATGAGGAGAAAGAAAAGAGCGGTCAGGAGGACAGTAGATAGCGATTGACATTGCATTTAAATTTTTGCATATTAAAGTTGGTTGGGATACATGTGACCGGGAGGGAGTTTCACAAGCGAAAATTGCGGGATAAGAAACTGTTAGCATAGAAGTTACGGCTACATCTAGCTAGCTCAATTGTAACTTGATGTTATCTTGACGTTAGTCTACTATTGCGCTTAAATTCTTACAGTAGTGTAGAGCTCATCTGTACATTACCATGAAAATATTTATAACAATGACACAGAGAGGCAACATTACAGTGGTGGTCATGTGACTGAAGCTGAGTCACAAGTTCAGGACCATTAATATTGCTGATTCTTCTTTGGATCTTATCGAGGAACTTCAGGAAAATAGCAGGGTCACCGGACCATATATGGTAGCAATATCCTAAGCATTGACAAATGGTAGACTTATATTTATGCAAGATAGATTCCTGAGTGAAAAAGTCTCTCGTTCGACACAGTGAACCGACTTTGTTGTCAGCTGATCTAGCAATGGATTCAATGTAGTTTTTCGACCTTATCAGCTGAGAATATTAGCACGTGAAGGCCCAATGAGTCACTTTCTTGGAGGATAGCATCAGCCATAGTGAAGGAGGACAATAAGGGGTCTCTTAGATGATTAATGGAAAGGAGTTTAGTTTTGCAGGTATTAAAATTGATAAGCCATTTTCCCCCTAATTAACGACGGTCTTGAATTCATTTTGTTCAGCGGCTGACATTTTGACCTTGTCTGACTAAGCAGCCTTACTATAGAGGCAGGAGGAAATGGATAGTCGTCAGCATTAGATGCCAAGTTGAGAGCTGATATCATCGGAAAGGTCGTTAATGAAGATTAAAAATAGCGTAGAAACAAGAAAGAAGCTCCGGGAGACACCCGCGTTAGTATGAAAACATGTAGACGAGTGACTGTTCAGGTTAAATTTCATTTCACGATTTGATAGGAAAGGCTGGATCAGCTCAAAAATGTGCCCAGGGATACCGTAGCTTTTCAGCTTGTGGAGAAGTCCTAAATGTCAGACGTTTTCAAAGGCTTTCATGATGTCCAATGCTAGAGCCCAAGCTACACCGTTTTTATCTAAAGCATGATAAACTCTTTCTTCAATTATCGTTAATACATCAGAAGTTGACCTGAAGAAACGAAAGCCGTATTGCTTGTCTGAGAAAGGGTGCTGTGATAAGAGATGATGAACTATATATACAAACATGTTTAATTGAATAATATAGACATGTTATGACATTCTTCAAGGGAGAAGCCTTCCTTGATGAATTAACATCTTAGAGAGCCGGAAAGAATCAGTATAAAAATAAATAGAAAGAATATGTCTATACTATTCAATGAAACAGGTTTGAATGAAGATATTCTGCGCAAACACACACACACACACATATATATATATATTTACTTAAGAATAAACTCATGTATAAAGAGTAAATCTGAAATAAAGAAATAGTTCGGATGTTTCAGTGATTATTTGACTGTTCGGTGTGTTTGGCTAACAGTTCATGACTTATGTCGTTAAACACTAATATTGTTTCAACCAATGAGACAGTATTTTGAACAATAATCACTTTCAGTTTTCTGATCACGGCAACCCACTATAGAATGAAACCTTTGGAATGTTTAATGACGACAGCAATTGTGATTTTAGAAGCACGAACATAAAATTTATTGATACACAATGTACGGTGATATCAGCAGATTTGATAGAATCTTCACTTTAAAAGAATATTTTTCTTTACATTTTCATTACTTTTATCTCCACCCCGACATTTATTTCCTGCCTTTGTATTATACCCGTAGGCTTGAAATATAGAAACTATTTGTAATAATCAATATTAAATTAACAAGAAAAATTTCTTAATGTGTCATTTACGTCATACTTACATTACATTGATAAGAATAAATATGAAAAGATACAGAAAATTAAAGAATTTTACATACAAGTTCGGTTTGAAGATAGATTTCACAAAGAAATCACGGACATTTTAAGAGTTTTTTTTTCATGTATTATCGTTCAACATTTGAAATAACTAGGATGCGTATTTATACCAAACGAAATGCGAAAGATTTTTACACAAAAAGCTCAACTCATTCATGGCGTCTATCGTGTTTTCTATTAAAATTTCTCTGGAAACAGGCAACCTACACCGTAATATATACAGTTATTTATAACTTATCTATTTCATTAATTTTGAAAAAAAATCGAACACATTTTTAGTTTAGTTGCAGAATTATATCATGAAATAATGGCTACGTAAAGGTCATTCGGGTTTATTTTACCATATATATATATATATATATATATATATATATATATATATATATATCTTAAATTAGCACGAAAACCTGCAACGTTTTTGAATTTAAGAAATAAAATAGAAATGTAAAAATAAAGTGCCTGATATTTGCTTATTAGCAAATTTGTTGAACACTAAATAAACTGTTCTGTATATTGTTTGTTTACAGGTAATATAACAGCTTGCATACCACCACGTCTGTATAAATAGCCGAAGTGATTTGCATCGAAACCGAGATAGATAACTCGATTTTTATGACCTGCGATAGAAAGAAAGATAGATAGATAGATAAAATGATAGATCAAAATATGCTGTGTGATATTTGTCAATGCATGTAAATTTAACCTGTGTACTTGTTTTGAACGTTTTCACCAATATGAAAACAAATATTGTCATAACAGTTTCATTTTCCTTGGTCCAAAGTCGTTAGTATCCAAACCACGTCTAAATTACTTCTAAACCAAGTATAAATAATAATAATAATAATAATAATAATAATAATAATAATAATAATAATCTTCGCTTCCTCCTCTTCTTCTTAATTTTTCTATCCATTTATTTACTACTTTCTTTTCTTTATGCACTCAAATCCGCAAACCGTTTATGCTCGACGATAGTTTAGAGGTGGAATAAACGTATGGGAAAATTATGCGACGTCAAAAGAGAACAACGGGCAATACACATAAATATAGCAGAAGTAAAAATATCAAAATTTGAAGTGCAATCAGCACAGGCCACATTGAAGAGAAACAAAGTAGCAAAGTCAGACGGAATTGTAACAGAAATGCTGACATCCTTAGAAATCAAAGGAAATGAAATATACAATGGTGATGATATAGCGGAAGATCTGTTTTCATAGCACTGCCTAAGACACGATGTGCAAATGTATCTGAACTCATTCGAAAAATCAGCCTAATGAACCATATAACAAAATATAAAATCTGAATTCTGGAGAAAATATCACGCATCAGATCAAGAACAGTGCAGGTACGTTAAAGACACTAGAACAAAGAATGCGATATTTAGACGACTCAGAATGATATCAGAAAAAGCAATAAAAATGCAGAAGGATGAGTACCGGTGTTTTATAGACTATGCAAAAGCATTTGATGAGGTACGTCACAAAGAACGCTTGGAATTGCGAGATAAGCTAAATAAGCTTGACATATTTGGATAGATTTTAGAATAATCCAAAACCTATACTGACAGTAAAGCGCCTAAATACAGATAGAAAATGAGTTCATATATAAAATGAGTAAATATACAAGAATAGAAATGGGGCGTAGGACAAGGGTTTTTCTTTTCACCTGACTTATTCAACTATACAGTGAGACATTTCTGAGAGAATTAAAAGTCCTACCAGGATCCATTATCTGTATCTATAATCTTAACAATATAAGACATGCAGATAAGACAGTGTTGATACAAACACAGAAAGGAAACTAAAAGAAAAAAGATAATAAAGGAAAACGAGAAGAAAGGACAAAACATCAATTGCAAGAAGACAAAATGCATGGTTTTTAGCAAAAGGAACAGCATAATATGCAAATTACAAATGTTTGGGATGTGTTTTAGAGGGCAGAAAGGGCGACATTGCAATCCGAAGGCGAATTGGAATGGAGAAAGATGCTTTCCAAAAGTTGAGCAATGTATTAAGAAACAAAATTTTCGTTACAAAGAGAAGTGTTATGTAATATCAGTCCTCCTATATAGAAGTGAATGCTGGACAGTCTCTTCATAAATGAAGAAGAGACTTGAAGTAACAGAAATGTGCTTCTATAGAAGGATGCTGAGGATACCTTGGACTGAATATGTCAGCAACGATGAGGTTTTAGAGGCAATGGAAAAAAGGACACTTATATAAATAAACTCCAGAAAGCGACAGATGAAATCTCTAGGGAAGATAATGAGAAAAGAGAGCTTTTATACTCACTGAACAGATTGAAGGCAAGAGAGACAGCGGAAAACAGCACATAAACTACTTAGCGAGCTTGAGGAAATGGAGGGCATAGCCAGATTTAGGAGAGATAACAAAAGGACCAAATTTATAGAGAGGTATTCTGGAGAGCCATGATAGACAATATCCTGAAGGGACATGACATATAGAATATGAAGCAGCAGAAAAGAAATGTGGCTGAGATATACATACGCACATTTTCCACCTTTTTTCAATCATTTTCTCAACATCTTAGTGTTTTCAGATAACCAGATATCACATAAAGTATGCTTTTATTGCTGTTTGCTCTTGATGTTCTTTGGTAACTGCCTCAGCATGTCGGCATTATACCTTCCATTGATGGTATGGCTGTTTTGAAGAATCACAATGCCTTTTGCATCCCTAAATCTGATGCCATCACCTTCCCTCTAGTTGAAACGACTATGGATGTTTCCATTGTATGGATTGTATCTTGCTCAAAGTGATAAGCCTAATACTCATCCTAGGATAGGAAGCCTTCATGGAAACCATCTGGATCTGTCGCAAAGAACGACAGAATTTTCTCGTTATATCATCAGCCTGGCGGTCAGGTGTTAGAAGACTGGCCCCCACCAAACAGAAACCATTCTAATGCAATATATTCTCAACATTCTCACGGGATGTGCTAATAATAATATTGTTTATTTGATTTATCGTCAATCGTCTGTCATCCATCAGCATGTGAGGAACAGAATTAATGTTTTTCTCGGACTTCTAGAAATTGAGTCATCTTCAAGACCCTGCCATTCCCTCTTAAATTCAGCTCCTCCATATTACACTCTTGATAAATCTGAATTGTCATATCCTAGTGTATTAATCATGTCAGAACGAATGTCCTTGAGGACTAAATCCCTTTTCTGCAGGTACTTTGTAATACCACGATGTCACATTTTGTCAATTTTCTTGAGAAGTTGCTACTAGTTACTTTAGAAGTCATCTTTAAACAATCAGATATCGGTTTACTTGGAAAGAAACAACGCAATGATCAATAAGATGATTTGTAATATATACATGCAAAATGTTCGTCTCCTTCATCGTTAGCATATGTAATTTTCAGCCCAACCTTGTACATAGATCATGTGATTGACATCCCAAGTATTCATAAACGCATACACCGTGTGGGACGTGTTTAAGAACAGGAGTACATATCAAACTTCATGCAAATCCCATATATACATACGTATGGGATTTGCATGAAGTTTGATATGTTTGTGCGATATAAGAAGAAAACAAAATCTTTGATATTACCCTCAAATATTATTCAATAATGAAACCTAGACCCTAACTAAATTTACCCATATAATAATAAAGAAAAATTGCATTCATAAATTTGATAAAAAGTAAAACTAATAAAGATGTTACCGAAAACTTTTTTTACAATATTATTAAGAAAGTACAATTGGTCGGGTAAATAAACTATAATAATTAAAAATATTTCTTTAATATGTTCTCTATAAATGTACCAATAAAAATAGTAGTTAACTTATATTAAATCCCTAAACTATTTACTTAAAAAGTTAAATATTTAAATTGATAACAATCATCATTTTTTAAACATCTAAATTTCTATCAAGCATTGAAATCTATCTTTTACATAAATTTGTTATAACACAATTACAGCCTCTTTCGATTCAATTCACTTCCCTCTCCCCGTCTCTCTTTATCGTAACACTCAATTGTATACATCTGTATTACTGTCTTCTGTCTCCTCTCTCTTTTCCATTTTTCCTTTTCTTTTCACACCACTACCCTCCTATTTCTATATATCATTTCCGTTAAGTTAACCATCTAAATAGGTCAAGGTCCCGTCACTCCTCCTACCCCAATATAACGCACGCTTAAGAGAGATATGAAATTAACCACTCCCTATACTCTACCTTGTCTCTTTAACTACAACCCTCAACCCCCCTGTTAAATTATAAATATTACAATACCCATCAATTTTTAATCTCATTCTTCCTTTCATTTCGATGTTGGAAGTATTACCTGATGATCCGGAGTCCTTTAAAAGGATTTTGGTGAAATAAATTATTGTAATGGTACTGTAAAGTGCTCTGTTTTTCATTAAATATTAGCTCTGGATTCACATTGAGCTCTCAGGATTTCATCCTCCTTGGAATTACCCATACGGTTTACCAAGTTCTTCGTACTTAACTTATGCAACCCAAAATACCAAGGTGAAGAAGAGGAACACATTGAAAAACATTTAGACTTGTTCGCGACCCCCATCATTTTCTTCTCAGTGTAGTTGGGATAAATAATTTATAGCGGGGATATGTTTCGAAGAAAATGAATCCAATGAGATAAAATGCCTACCATATAGGAATGATTACATTGGCGAAACACATAGGAATCTAAAAGTTCACATATATGAGCTTACGAGAAAATTACGGTGAGAAAACACTTTAAATGCTCGTATTACACAGTCAAAAAACAGGCCATAACATCGTTTTTATAGATATCACGTTAATTAGAAAAGAACATATTTCGCAGGAATTTTGAAGATGACGTATTCTGCTGCTTGAGAAAATGCTTCAATCCCCCCTATGAATAAACCTATTAGGCGCAAATATATTAGGGTTATGACAGCGGGACTAAAGCTGAAGGAAATTCGGAAATTCGTCCGCAAATAACGAGTCGATAGTGCATATATATAAGAATATCCTATAAGAATTGTTCAAACGTTCTCAAGCAACTCACCATGCTCCAAATCTAACGGGCATGGAAACGAGGTATTATACCACAAGAATGGTTCCTAGTGGACGGCATTGTAAAAATTCTGCCCCATCTCCCTCTTGCCTGTAGAGGGGAAACTATATTTTGAGGTCCTTTCTCGTTGTATGACGCACTTCCTGCTAGGTAACAATTACATAAAAACAGCTGGTTGGGATAAATACGATGCAATGGAATAAATTATGACCATGGCATATTAGGGTTTAAGCCTTTTTATTATATCCTTACTCTGTCCTGGACATTGAGTTCTACCTGGATTCTATCCTCTTGGAGTTATTTTTTATACAAATATATATGTATGTGTATGTATGTTTGTATATATATTTATATTCTTTAGATAGACGATTGCATATATATGTGTATATTTACCACTAATATTATCTCTCTCTCTCTCTCTCTCTCTATATATATATATATATATATATATATATATATATATATATATATATATATATATATAATATATATATATATGTGTGTGTGTGTGTGTGTGTATAAATGTATGTATGGATTCATGTATATACATATGGATGTAGAAACATACGCACGCAGAGATACATATGTGGTATTAATAGGATAACAGTACTTAATATTAGGGGAAGAGTGTTTGTAAGTTTAGGCAAACATTACATGTACACTGTGTATCATTATTGCATGTCTACCATAAGTTACACGCCTTAAATTGCTCTGATGATCGTGAATCTTACAATTACCATGCAATTTAGGTTTTTATCACCGTACAGTTTATCTATCTATGATATTTATTTGTTTATATTAAAATATTTCTTTCAAATAATTTATATTTGCCATTTTTTCATTTTATGTCAAAATAGTTTCTGAATGTGACCCTCATGACATCAATCTCGCCATGTAATTACATATTGATTTCGATGTACAATGAGAGTAAACGGATGATGAATTCAATTTTCTTCATTCTACAATGTATTGCACTTTTTCTATACAAGTAAAACATGTAGGAATAATTAAAATGATAACCTATGAAAAAAGCCTATATCCATAAGAATCTATCTATCTATCTATCTATCTATCTATCTATCTATACACGAGTATTTATGTGTTGTTTCCCCTCAGGGCGTAGCCCATCATGGCGCTCCACAATTTCCTGCTTTTATAGCTCTTATTATTTTTTTTGTTATTTCTCCTAAGCCCTGTTCCGCAATCGATTTACTCAAGTTCACTTTGTTATGCTTTGTGTTCCTTTCTCCCATTTGCCCTCAATCTGCCCTCTCAGTATCAGATTTTCCAAGTCCTTTTTCTTCATTATGTGCTGCAGATAAATCAATTATCTCTTTCTGATGTTTAGTATTAGTTTCCTTTTTGTTTCCATTTTATCTAAAACCTCATCTTAGCTCACATGTTCGGTCTATGATATCCCCAGCATCTTTCTGTAGAACCACATTTCTTGGTTTTAAGTCTCTTCTTCACCTTTGAGGAGATTATCTAGCAATCACTGCCATATAGGAAAACATTTATCACATAACATTTCAATATTTCTGAATTTCTATACGCATACACGCGGGCGCACGCATACACAAGCACACAAAGCATATACACAGACACACACACACATATATAAGTTTAATCTATAGTTTCAGCTCACGTGTAGCAGTGGAAGCCACCAATTAACATGAAATTATTATTTCACGTCGGACATCTTTCTGTGTGCATATATATATATATATATATATATATATATATATATATATATATATATGTATATATGAAGAAAAATATACGGAAAAAACAAACAAAAATCCTTATATGCAATTATGCTGTTTTAATGTTAATATAATGTCAACGTCGGACGTTTCGGTTAATAAACCATCTTCAGGACATATTCATAAAATATAATTAACATTATCAATTCAACATGACAAAGATAATGTTAATTATATTTTATGAATATGTCCTGAAGATGGTTTATTACACCGAAACGTCCGACGTTGACATTATATTAACATTAAAACAGCATAATTGCATATAAGGATTTTTGTTTGTTTTTTCCGTATATTTTTCTTCATACTGCCGGATCTATATCCATATATTTGTTTACATATATATATATATATATATATATATATATATATATATATATATATATATATATATATATATATATATATATATATGTTAGAGTTATAAATGTTTGACTTTTAGCCAAATAATTGATTTCCTGTACCACAATTTCGATGAAATTTGGCTTAAAATTAATGAAGAAGGGTTTCATTTAGTTTATTGTATAAAAATGTCACCTTCAACGCGAAATTTCTAAATTGTGTATAAGTATAGTATAAATAATAGGAAACAACAAATAGTCCCTTACACTAACAATCACACTAAAACCTGAAAATAATTTATCTAAGCTTATCTTAAAATATGTTATAACTATTTCCAATAATTTATTCAAGGCAAAATAATAACAGCCACAAGGAATATATATGCTAGACCGCGAGGTGTTTAAATCAAAGTTCAATTAAACACAAAATTAAACGCAAAATAACGCACACAATGCATAAGTCACTCGCTGTAATATGTCTGACGGTAATTTCGATTTAAAAAATGCCACTTTAATTAAAAGAGGAACAAAATTACTACGGTGAAAATATCTAGAGAGTGCACTGATTGCAAAATCATCGACGGTAAATTTATGTCTAGTTTTTTACATTTCACCTTTCTTAACAGATCATATGTTATCACGATATGTGATCCCTAAAAACAGAGACAATAAAACAAACACACACGCGTAGAGAAACAGAATAAGTTCGGCTAGACTGTTGGTCCAAATACGTCTGATCAAAAAATACTACAACTAATAATTTAAAATTCAAGAATTAAAAAATTAAAATCCAGCATATCCACATCGTCATAGTTTCCTTAGTGTTTTCATTCATGATGAATTTGTAGGTCAGAATACTGACCGGTGGGACTAAGATTGCTTTAGTTTTGAAACTAACAATCAACATAGGTTTGATTCATGCGCTCATATACCATATCCAGAAAGGATTTATCTGCGATTCTCATCCCCATGAATATAGAACATTTAAAACAATACAAATATATATTCATAGCGAATTATTTGTTGAGGCAAAAGTTATCGAAAATAATATTCTTAAATAGGAATAAAAGGGAAAGCAAAAAATCTGACTTTAAATATTTTTCTCACTTTTATTTTGGACTAAATATTTCCCGAAAAGTCTTTGCAAACAAAGCGATGCAATCTCTTCGAGATTAAAACTAGATTCACAAGAATCACTTAAAATATTTTAAAGTGAAAGAGCATTGTAAACAGAATTTACACGTCGTGTGATTTGAAACTGTATTCCTGCAAATATAATAAAAACTGTCAAATGTTAGAAATTTCCTCATGAGATAGAAATAAATTCATTTTACAATATTTTGTTTTGATGCGTGATGTGGTAAACAAAATAAACTTGTCAAACATGTGACAAAATTTAATATCTCTTCGAATTTAAAATTATCAAATATTTACGAAGATGTTTTACAACTTTCCTGTCGATTAAATCTTTACTTACAAAATTTAATATAACAACACTTTGTAAGATTATGAGGAAATATTTAGGAATGATACTGAAAAGTTTTAAAATATATTTCTTCCACTCTCTCTTTCATTCTTTCTTTCTCTCAGTGTCTCTCTCTCTATATATATATTCGCGCCCATTACTCAATATATATATATATATATATATATATATATATATATATATATATATATATATATATATATATACGCCCATCACTCAATAACTTTATACAGTCCTGATTTGCTGCATAATTTCGATCTTTCTTAAAATATATGACACAAATATATAAAACATATATAAAACCTATAGCATCCATTGCATATCTGAAATGACAATAATTATACGATGAAATTCGCATGAAACGCGCTCTTTATAATTAATTTAAAATATGTTTGCCCATGAATTTATCAGAGGCAAGTAACTTTAATTTATATAATTTCAACCTTTATAATTTAAGCATTTTCAGAACATTGCTATTATAGGCATTTGAAAATATTGTTGCTGTACTCTTAACTTACTTTATTTCGTGTTGGTTGTATGATCCTTATATAAAGGGCTGCAAGAAATTGAAATATTTTTTTTTATTTTCATGTTACTTGTATTGCCAATTGATATTTTTCTAATTTTTGAATGTGGACAGGAATGTTTCTTTAAATGTTGTGCGATAGAACTTGTATCCGACATATGTAGTGTACGTCTCCTTATATTTACTTTCCTGTCAGACATAAAATCTCCTAAAAGACATTTAAGATTTCCAAAAGCTCATCTAATTTGCCCATGAAAATTGTAATTAAGAAAATCATTATTAATGAAAGTTTGTTCAATGTTTTTTAATTCAGTGTCAAAAATTTCTTCGTGGAAGAGTTAGCTTTGGCCTAGCTTATTAAATTTTGTATAATCTCTGTTTTATAATAGTTAGGGCATTCACTTTTATAGTTGAGAGTGCATATGTTTATGATAGTTAGATTTTCATGTGGTGAGGTATTAAATGTATTATTATTAGTGTCTATCATTACATTAATAAAAGGAATTTTATTATTATTGTTAAGTTCATATGTGAATTTAAGAATGGAGCTATTTTGGAAGTTTTTTTTTGTTCATGCATTTCATCTACGTTTTTGTTTAGAATATTATCTACATAGCTCAGGTAGCCTGAGGGTTTTACTAGTATTAAATATTTTATTTTCAATTTTAGGCATCTGTTTAAATATTTTATTTTTAATTATAGTCATATAGAAGTTACTAAATGTAGGTCTCAGAACAGGACACATGTCAAATTCCATCCCGTTGTACGTATATATTATTTTCATGGTTATAGACCTTCCTGGTTGGCGTAATGATTACCCCAAAATAATATCAAGTAAAGGTCTGCGACCAGATATTGTTCTTCTGTCAAGGGTGAACCATAAAATCATCCTGGTTGAATTAACAGTACCATATGAATGCCGGATGGAACAAAGCCACGATTATAAAACTAATAAATATGAAAATCTAAAGTCAGAGCTAATAAAGGAGGGGTATAATGCAATTGTTAGAGCAGTGGAAATTGGAGCAAGGGGTTTCGTTTCAGGCACTCTGTACCAATTTCTGGGTCAAATTGGAATCAAAGGGCGTAATAGGGCCAAAAGTATAAAACGCCTAATAGAAGTAACAGAAAATAGTTCTATGTGGATATGGAATAAACGAAATACTCCGTGGAGTGTTTCAGCGAACATGACGGCATGACATGACTGATCGTGAATGCGTAATGAGGTTCACGTTGCATTTTCAGAACGCGAGGTTTGCCGTTTTTCGGAATTTTCGTAAATTTAATTTCGCCGTTACACATTCGAACTAGTTTATCTACAACACTTGTATATCGTTATAATGGGGCCTCACATCAGTGAGGGGGGCCGGTGTGCAAATGAAACCGTTGAGAGGAAGGCCCCGAAACGGTGCACATTCTCTCCTGATGACCCCAGTTTAAAATTCGAGAGGAACACATCAAATTTAGTGAAGCCATATGCCGTAGTGAAGCTCGGTGGAAGTGTCATTGGCATGAGGAGCATTACACATTCAGCTCGCTTCAGGTGAGTTTCAATTACTTTCCAGTAATTTCCTTCTTCAAACTCATGGCTGGTCCGTTGGCTTTCAGGAATAGACTGAATGGCGGTTAGGAACAGACTAACAGACACCTGGAAAGACAGGGGACGCTGGGAAAGACCAGATGATCTCACCGGGTCAGCAACCCAGAGTTCATTAAACTATTGCTAAAAAGGAATATAAAAGGAAATTCCCTCAGGATTCACCGAAAGGGAGGGAGGATGATGAATCCAAACGGAATAATCGGCAACGACCCCGCAATGAAAAACAAACCATGAATTTAGAAAAGTGCACGGACTTCCCATGTGTTTGTGGTCGGAAATTCAGGTCCCAAAAGGGAGCGAAGATTCACCTAACAAAAACGGGTTGTGCTTCTCTGAAAACGGTTCAGGAGCAGCGCTCTGTCAACACAGATAAGACGTCGGAAAACCAATGCCAGGATGCATACCACAGTGCTGAGGATATCCAAGCTGTTGAATCAAAGGATGGGACGCAACCCAAACTGCCAAAAATCAAATTTCCACCAGCATCGAACTCGGAAGCGTGGTGTATGCTAGACAACATCATTAGCAAGACATTACGTAAAGAGCTGGGAAGAAAGAAATATCACGAGCGTTTGAACGAAAGTAGTAAAATAATCTACAGGGTTTGTAAGGAAATCTACGGCGTGAAGGAGGAAAATGATAAGACACCACCCAAAAAGAACAGGCGTCAACGGTTAATGCAAGATTTGAGAAACAAAAAGAGAAATCTAAAACGACAAATCCGTTTCTCAAATTTAGACGAGAAAGAAGGCTTGCTTAAAATCTGGCAGGACCTTAAAGAGAAGCACAACGCTCTTAGCAGAGCTGAAAATTTGAGAAAGAGACGAGTGAAACGAAGGAAAGATCAAGAGCGTTTCTTCCAGGAACCGTATAAATATGCGAGGAATATATTTGATCAACCAAGATCAGGTGTGCTTAAAATAGAGGAAAATATTCTAGAGGAACATTTAAGAGGTATGTACTCTGATCCTAAACGACATATTCCTCTAGATCATAATAGCAACTTATTTTGGCCAGCCGTTCCTAAAGTGAAGTTTGATATGAAACCACCCACACGCGAAGAAATAAAACGCATAGTCGACAAAAGTAGGAATAAATCTGCACCTGGCCCTAACGGAATACCTTTCCTTCTGTACAAAAAATGTCCTACTCTTCTTAAATGGTTACATACTAACTTAAAGTTAGCATGGAAAAATTACCATATCAGCCAACAGTGGATGATAGCGGAAGGGGTGTACATACCCAAAGAAAAGAATTCCAAGGACATCAGTCAATTTCGGCCAATTTCGCTTCTCAATGTAGAAGGAAAGATATTTTTCGCAGTCTTGGCATCGAGGTTGACCAAATACCTTCTCGATAATGAGTATATCGATACATCAGTACAGAAGGGTGGTGTCCCAGGAATAGCTGGTTGCTTAGAGCATGGAAGCATGATCTGGGAGGCCATTCAAAAAGCAAAAATTAAAAGGAAAGATTTGGATGTCATTTGGTTGGATTTAGCTAATGCCTACGGATCAGTACCTCACCAAATGATACAATTATCATTACAAATGTACCATATTCCTGAGGAAGTATCTATTATGCTAGGAACTTATTTTGATGGTTTCCTCATGCGTTTCACTACAAAAGACTTTACGACTAAGTGGAACAGACTTGAAGTTGGAATTGCGATGGGATGTACAGTGTCACCAATACTTTTCGTTCTAGCAATGCAACTGATTCTCAAAGCGACAAACAACAAGGCTGATGTTGTTGAGCTTGGTGGAGGTTGTCAAATGCCACCAGTGAAGGCGTTCATGGATGACACTACAATCCTCTCATCCAAAGTAAGTTCAACTCGCAAGATATTAAGCTTGATGGACGACCTGATAAGTTGGTGTAGAATGAAATTTAAACCAAACAAGTCCAGAAGTCTTTCTATTAGAAAAGGAAAGTTGAACAAAAACATAAATTTTGTAGTAGGTGGCCAAAGAGTCCCTACTGTATCAGAAAAATCAGTGAAAAGTTTAGGTCGGTGGTACGATCAATCCTTAAAAGATACCAACCAAGTAAAAGAAACATCCAGGTCATTACAAGAAGATCTCCATAAGATAGATCTTTGTCCTCTAAAAGGAAAATACAAGGTATGGTGCTTAGAGCATGTGCTCATTCCAATGCTACTATGGCCCATACTTGTGTACGAATTTGGAATGAGTACAATTGAGTCAATGGAAAGGAAAATAAACAAATATATCCGGAAATGGTTGGGTTTGCCTCCAGGTTTGTCTGATATCGCTTTGTACTGCAGACAAGCAAAACTAAAGTTGCCATTTAAATCGATTGTGGAAGAGTATAAATCCGGAAAAATTAGACTTCAAATGATGTTGGATGATTCCAAGGATAAAGCAATAAAAGCTTTAAAACCTACGTTAAAAACAGGGAGAAAGTGGAAGGTCAGAGAGACGATAACAAGTGCTAAAGACAATCTAGCTTTCAATGAAGTCATCGGATACACTCAATCAGGGAAACAAGGGTTAGGATTAAATGAAAGGCAATGGTGGTCGAAATCTTCTGGTAAAGATCGCCGTGACATGGTCATCGAAAATGCGATGAAAGAAGAAGATAAAAAGAGACTCGTAAGAGGAGTACAACAATCCCAACAAGGCCAATGGACAAACTGGGAGGAGGCTCTTCAGAAATCTATTACTTGGAAGGACATTTGGCAGATGGCTCCACTTAGGTTGAGCTATTTAATACGTTCCACGTATGACCTGCTACCATCTAAGAACAATCTTGTTAAATGGAAGAAAGAGAGTGATCCCACTTGTCCGCTGTGTAAGGAAAAGCCACAAACATTAGAACATGTTCTTAGTTCCTGTAAAACAGCCCTTGTCAATGGCAGATATACATGGAGGCACAATAGTGTTTTGGATGAGCTGGTCAAAATTATGAAGAAGTATATGAAGTCTGAGTCATCTAATTCAGCCCAGGAATTTGTTGCAGAAGGAAAAAGATACGTCAGCTCTAAGCAAACAAGCAAATGTCATGCTATACCCGGGAAAAATCTCCTTAGTTCTGGTGGCATCTGGGAGGTATCTGCAGACCTTCCTGGTTGGCGTAATGATTACCCCAAAATAATATCAAGTAAAGGTCTGCGACCAGATATTGTTCTTCTGTCAAGGGTGAACCATAAAATCATCCTGGTTGAATTAACAGTACCATATGAATGCCGGATGGAACAAAGCCACGATTATAAAACTAATAAATATGAAAATCTAAAGTCAGAGCTAATAAAGGAGGGGTATAATGCAATTGTTAGAGCAGTGGAAATTGGAGCAAGGGGTTTCGTTTCAGGCACTCTGTACCAATTTCTGGGTCAAATTGGAATCAAAGGGCGTAATAGGGCCAAAAGTATAAAACGCCTAATAGAAGTAACAGAAAATAGTTCTATGTGGATATGGAATAAACGAAATACTCCGTGGAGTGTTTCAGCGAACATGACGGCATGACATGACTGATCGTGAATGCGTAATGAGGTTCACGTTGCATTTTCAGAACGCGAGGTTTGCCGTTTTTCGGAATTTTCGTAAATTTAATTTCGCCGTTACACATTCGAACTAGTTTATCTACAACACTTGTATATCGTTATAATGGGGCCTCACATCAGTGAGGGGGGCCGGTGTGCAAATGAAACCGTTGAGAGGAAGGCCCCGAAACGGTGCACATTCTCTCCTGATGACCCCAGTTTAAAATTCGAGAGGAACACATCAAATTTAGTGAAGCCATATGCCGTAGTGAAGCTCGGTGGAAGTGTCATTGGCATGAGGAGCATTACACATTCAGCTCGCTTCAGGTGAGTTTCAATTACTTTCCAGTAATTTCCTTCTTTAGAAGGAAACCTCGGTGGTACAAGTCAAAAGTAGTTTCCGTAATATGTTAGATTTAATTTTTATATCAATCGTTTCTATAACTGTGATATTGGTAAATAAGCAAGTGAGGTTATAGTTTCATTATTAGGTTGTCTTTTTTATGTGGATTAGTTCATGAATTGATTTCATACTGTATTTACTATGTATGGTTTAATGAGTTGGTTAATGATTTTGGTTAATTTACAAACCGGACTGGGAATTTGGGATATGATAGAACGGAGAGGGAAGATAAGTTTATGCAATTTTATTGATCTATATATGTATGCTTGTTTCTAGTCACCACTTATTTGGGTAAGTTTTGGCTGTGATCAGTTTTTTTGATTTTCAATTTCAGTTGATAAATATGATTTTTTAAAAACTTTTCTATATTTGTTGTGATCATCGATTATTTGTTGCAATTTTTAATTATAATCAAAATTATTTAATAAAACAAAGATATTGGTTTTATGTGTTTTAAAAATATATATATATGAGTATGGTTATGTAGTTCCTTGGCAGCAATTTTTAATTGTTTTGTTAGGAGTTTGGACGAGTTTTTTTTTCTCATGTCCGTCTATGTTGCTTCGGCTTTGAGCATATCAAGAATTTCTGGTTTTGTTTTTGAGTTGTTGTACGTTAGGTTTTGTATATTTTGATATAACATTTCAATTTCAGTTTTTATCCAATCTTTTCTATTGTCTGTAAAGATGACAGTTGACACACAACTATAAATTACATTATTTTTTTATCTTAGCAATTCACTGAAGACGACCTCGGGTGAGATTGAAAATACTTGCCAAAATTAAAGAAATGAAAAAAAACAAAAAACAAACAAACAAAAATACGGCGCCCTCCTTAATGAAATTAATATCAATACTATGCAGTCGATCAGAGAATTTGAGAGGATGAAAAACAAATAAATAATCATATGTCTACATTATTCAACCAAACAAGCTTGAATGTGAGATGCCGCGTATATATATATATATATATATATATATATATATATATATATATATATATATATATATATATATAAGTGAACATTGAAATCAAAACTCAGGGGCGACAGGCTGTTTCATGCTAGACGCATTTGTCAGGCCGCGAATGTTGGATTTTTCCTTGACTATTTACATATATGGATCAGTGGTTCATTGTGGGTAATCTATTCTGGCTGTTAGTTTTTTGGAAAAAAGTGTTGACGTCAATGTTGAATTTTGACTTCTGTGTGTGTGTGTGTGTGCCCGCGCGTTTGTGTATTTCGTTAAAGACGACTGACAAGTTACTGCGATTAAGATCTTTATTTCATTTTTGTCTTGTTCGTACAAGTGTCTTTTTTTCTGAACAGAAAATTTGTAAGTACTGTCTTGTGCATTTCCGAGGGCCTTAGGCTATTCTTGTAGCCATTATGAAGATATATTTTATTTTTACTTTTTAATTAATGTATGGGTTGTGCGTATATATCTAGCTTTATATGAATTTTTATTTTCATAACAGTCAGCAGATTGTGGCTGTGTTCGTAGTTAATGTCATTGAGTGTTTGCTTTTTCTTTTTCTTATTATGTTCAACACTGTTCCTTCTTATATTTTCACACGCTCTATACTGAATTGTGAACACTTTTATGACATAAATATAGCATATCTTAAAATATTATTTTATGATATGTATATATATATGTATATATAGTGATAATAAAGAATAGTATTTTAGTCAAATGGCCAACTAATATAAAATAAATATTACAATATAACAATAGTTTTGTCAAAATGCTTACTAAAATTAACTTAAAATCATTAATCTTACTGAAACTATTCTAATCACTTTGTTGTCTTGTTATACCTTGAATTTCATTAACCGGACTATTAATTCTACATATTTTCAAAATACTTATAGTTTATTAACTATAATTTTTACAACAAATGGATACAAAATGAAAGCGTTTAGCATGAGGTTTTATTTAAATTTCGATATGGGCACCAGATGTCGCCATCATTTCTTGAGCCGCCCAGCAATCACGTTAACTAATTTTACCAGAAACTTTTGTGGTACGGAATACATAACGTCTTGTATTCGCTCTTCAAGTTCTATTTTTTGCTTATTTTTTTGCCTTTCTCCTGGAAGCTATTGTGCAACATTCATCCATTCAGAAAAAATGTTTGCAAATCTAGTCAATCAATAATATACAACAAATACCTCACAATCTTATTATTTCTTTCGATATTCGTTTATATATTATGATTATATAAGTCAAGCACGAACTTGAAACAAGAAACAATACATGAAAGTGTTCCATACTGTCTTTTTCTGAAAACAGTGATGCAATCATTTAATGTAGGGTCACGTGTACAGGATACGATGGATAAATTGTCGTCTAAATGACGCACAAATGAAAATAACACTGACATCTCAATTTAACAGATATATTTACCAAAATTACACAAAAATATCTGGCACTATTAAAGAGTAAATTTATTCAATGAAATCACTATTGGCTCCAACTACAACCTCCAGGCAGTCTATTTGTTGGTGAATGCTGTCATAATGCTAACCTTTAGTTCATCTTTAGTTTTACAAGGAGTTTTGTTGGTCTCTCGCTCAACTGTGCCCCACACTTAATAATCAAGGAGGTTGTAGTCTGGAGAATTAGGTGGCCAGCTGTAAGATTTGATGTGGTCACAGAAATTGACAGCCATGATTGTTTCTGTGAAATGATGCAGAGTCCGGTTGCCAGGCAAAAGGTCTTCATGAAGCCACTCTCTTGACCCAGACCAACACTACCTCCTCAAGCCATTTGCTATAGGCCTCCGTGTTGAGTCTGAAACTCTCACCAACAAATTTGGAAGTTCCTTTCTTATGAGAACGATCAGAATATTTTTTCCGAGTTGCCGTACCTTTCGTAATCACCATTAGACTCATAAATGTGAAACAGTGAAGCATGCCGTTCCAAAATTACTGGCGGAGTGAATTACATCATGGTGCTCTTTTTCTCACAGGCAGTGGCCAACTGACCCTACTCTAATTTGCAGTGGACAAAATAAAATACAAAAAACGCGCATGCGCGAAGTTTTAAATATATGAAAGAAGAATACCCATTGCACTCTATTTCATTATTTTCTTTATTGTGTCTTATTTAAAATATGTGGATTCTAAAACCATATGCATATATGCTGTTAGTATAACCTGTTAATCTTTTAATTAATATATGTTTTAATATGAATGATTTCGGTGAAGTAATGACAGTTTTTTTTTGCTAATATAATTGTAAAATCCCAAATTCACTTTACAGAATTAAAAGGCGCAAATAATGATTAATAATAATTTGGATTCTGAAACATTTCAGTTCAAAAGATTCTATGAGAAACTGATGCAATTAGGTTTCTTACTGCTTCTAAATTTTTTTACATCATCTTGTCTATAATGCGCAGTATAGTCACCATTATTTGAGCGTTTGATTCAGGTTGAGTATTTTAATATAATTGTAGAGGTCATTCGCATTGGATAGGATACTGTGGTCGAAAGTTTTCTACATGGGCGCGAAATTGCTGTTTTGTATTGTCGTTGTGTCATTGTCATATGTGGTTTGAATTACTGTGTAGTGAACGACTGTTGTTGTTCCGTAATGGGTTGTATCGGCTGTCTTCCGAAAAATACCCTAGCTTCGCTTTGTCTTCATTTCTCGCTGATAGACAAAAGCGGCCCAAGCGAAAGTTTTTCTTGTAATAATAAATAGTACAACAAAATGGGGTCTGCATTAACCACTTTTATTGTACCCGGCATGGAAATGCTGCCGTCTACTTGTCAGTAACTGAGTGGGTAATGTTTACTCTCTAACCTCTTTTCTGTTACTTACTAAGACGAAACCTCACTGAAAAAATTTGGAAGGAGTTTTTCCTTTTTTTACCATTATTCCCTGTGCTTTTAATGTTTTATCTCTTTAATAAGGAATACTCTTTTTCTCATATTCTCTTACAGTCAGTAACCCATTGCATCTTAGATTTATTGCCTTGCTTGGGGTGAAATTATAAAAAAAATCCCTTAGTTGCTGATTCCTCAATTAGCTGAGTCCAAAGGGACACATCCTGATTTCTTTTCCGCTTTCGAGGTATATTCGACCATCAACTAACCCTATCAAATATATTGAATTTCAGAATTTCGATACCTTCTCAACAAAGTTGGTATTCATTTTTATTTTTAGTGTGGGGATATATTTTCTTTGTTTTTTTAAATCCTTATTTTTTTCCCTCTCTTTTACACAGACACACACACACACACACTATTACAAGTCTCTGGCGTGCGTTCTCGAACAATTTTAATGTTAAAAACCGACGACCTGATTCATATAGTTTTTTTGTAATCATTTCACCCCAAGTCAAGTGATAATTCCACTAAGATACAAGGTGTTACTGGGAGTGAAAGAGAATTGGAATACTTTAGAAGGAACCGGAAACAATGGTAAACAAGAAATAATTGATATAGTTCATTTGGTAGCATAATTGTATATATATATATATATATATATATATATATATATATCAGAAGTAAATTTAATAATAATCTTTATAGATAAGATAGAAAATTTACTATTCATAATACTTTTAATGTGTTACAACGAAACTATATGCAGCACTCACGTCCGTGTGAAAACATTGCTGCAATTTAATGTGGGCTCTAAACTTCACAGACAATATTTTCTCTGCCCTCGACGATTAAACCAAAATATGTTGAATATCGATCGATTCGTTATTGCATTTATTTTAGACATGGGGATTTAAGGAAATATGTAGTTATTTTTAAGTTATATATTTAAGCAAAAATTCTTTTTATTAAAGACGGTTGTTATTGTTCCAACAAAAGTCGGTCATGTGTGTATCCATAAATCTAGTGGTATGTTTCGGTTGCACAGAACGCAACTCATTCAAATCGCCATGGTAGAAAATGTTATAGCATTGTCAGCAACATTTTCTGAATATCCACCGTCAGATGTTATTCTGTGTACAGTCACTTAAGAGCCCTTGAATCTGGTGAGAAGGTCTTAGAAAAAAAATTAGCAATGTCTTTTTTTCACTCAGGCATTGGCAAATAAAACGTTGAAGTTTATTTCGAGAAGTTTATTTTCAGTAAATGACGATAATGTTTGTGACAATCTATATTGCCCTCTCTGCATACTTCCATTATATTGTCTGAAATGTTATAGAATGTGCTTTAATTGTACGTACAATCTTATGTTTAAAATGTACATCGGCGTATAAGTAATGGCTACTTTCATATCGCTAAGTAGAATGAAATATCTATTTCTACAATGTCGAGTTGGAAAACACACAGATAAATTGAGATATGAACATAAAAAAACTCAATATAAAATAAACATATTGATTGATATATAATGCTAAGTTATTAAAGTATTGCTTTATACATTCATTTATGCCTTTTTATAATTTATGTTTTATTCGATTTATTTATGCATAAAGCGTTTATTCCTGTGTCTGTCTGTCTGTCTGTCTGTCTATCTATCTATCTATCTATCTATAAACTAATTTCATAACAATAAATAAATATAAAACGTATAGCAGTCAGTCTCCTCTGATTTGGGAGTAAACATTTGGACGACTATATTTTATAAATTTGAATCTTCATATTTGACAGATGGGTGAGTTGTATATAATATTACAGTCCTGCATTGTAAAAGTCCCCAAAAAGAAAGAGTAAATATTCCTGGATTAGGATATATGTTCTACACATATTTTTAACAAGGCTAAAATAAAAATTAAAATTGCATAAGTATTCATTTAAAAAAAAATTACTTTTTCGATATTTCATATCAGCCACCAATGGAACAGAAGTAATTAATATGAGAAACGATTAGTGGAGGCCTATTCACGGCTTTACTGCTTCTCTAATTAGTGTGAGCTTGTTCACAAAAGCAAAGGGTGACCCCGTTGCTAACACGCAACAAGTGTACGACTGAATGATTCACAGACGATGAGAGTCGTGGGTTGAAATGTTCGGGGAATGAGTAAATGTGAGTCTTGGTCAGAGCATTGTGGTGGATAGCGCTTAATAGCGGCGCCCGTTTGCGCTAAATGATGTTGACAGGAAGTAAGATTCGATAACGAGGCTCATGTTCAAATTCTGCGGGAAGCAGCTTCCCCGAGGAATACTTGGGCGCCCTATATTGAAGGTCTTAATAAATTGACGGGGAAGAAATGGAACTGGGAGGAAAAGAAAAACAAAGAAGCCTATACATGTAGAAATATATATGCTAATATAGTTATTTACTACGCATCACAAAGTTTGGGCCGACGCCACAAGCAAGGGGCATTCAGTGAGAATCGAACTCACAATTCATTAGTAATGACCTGTGAGACCAATTGACGAAGCTAGGCGTCAATATGTGTCAATATATGAGTAGATTCTCTGACATTAGGTCTGTGTATCATTAGATACACACACACAAATACACAAGTTTATGCGATTTTGAAGACAAATATATAAATGAATATAAAAATACTTTACTGAAAAATTCTCAGCCAGACCAACTTCACAAAAATCGGTATGGTAATTGTTTAGCCACTGAAATACTGATTTTGAAATATGGTCCTGCCTGAGAAATTTTCAGACTTATCTCATATATATATATATATATATATATATATATATATATATATATATATATATATATATATATATATATATATATATATATGCAGCAATCCTTTATTTATACATGTTTCAGTAGAGGCGACAGATATGGTACTGCGATTAAGCTTTTTTATTTTTCTTGTGTTCGAACAAGTGTTTTCTTTTCTGGACACAAAGTATATAGAAACTGTCCAAATGTCCCGAAATCTTCTATACTTTTAGTCATTATGAAGGATGATTTTATTTTGCTTTTTAATTGGGTGTATGGGTTGTGTGTATGCTTCTGGAGTTATAGGAATGTTTTATTTTCCAAACACAGCACATTGTGAATTATAGAACATTTGAACAGGTTCTACAAATTCTGTGTCCAGAAAAGAAAATACTTCTTCGGAAACAAGAAAAATTAAATACAAATCTTTATCGCTGTACCTTGTCTGTCGTCTTTAATGAAACACACACACACACACACACACATATATATATATATATATATATATATGACGTTTATGTATATTCTAAAGTAGATGCACATTCACGTAACACGCACACATATAATGAAAAATAGAATATTTTCTATGGTGCTCTAAGATGATGCAGATGCAAAACTGAGAAAACCTCACTGACAATATATATTTACTTATATATTACATTTGAAAGATTCTTTTATTCTCTGCAACAATGTAACAAGTAATATAAATATATATATAGGAAGAGAGGAAGTGAAATATATTTAGATAGAATAATTGATTATATTTTGAAAATGCATCAAAACAAATGCTCACATTTTTCACAATGACAAATTCATTCGCATTAAGCAGCAAATAGAAATATTCTCTAAGCGTCATTTAGGGAACTTAATTTGTCTCCTATAAAAATGGTAGATATTCAAAAAACCTTGAGAAGGTATTGTGCTACATATATAAATTTTATATCAGACACACATACATACACACATACAAACACACACACACACACACATATAATGGAACTTTTTTGATAATTTCAGAAGGCTATTTCCTTCTTGACAGGAAAGGATTATTCGTACTTTGGGAAAGTCGATTAGTAAAATTGATCGACACAAAATGTTTTGTTTTTAATATCTATTTTAAAGAACATTTGCTACATTAATACACAAAATATGTGGCCGCATAACTTAGAGAAACATGACTCATTTCTCCTGCTTTTGTGAGTCCTGTTGCCATACATAGCGTGTTTAAGTAGCCAACCACTTGTCCTAGGGCACCGCTAGCTCCTCAAGACACTTGCTCTAGGCTTTCGTATTGAGTCTGAGATCGGGATTGACTTTCTTATCAGAATAATCAAAATGTGTCTTCCGAGGTGTGGTACCATCGTAATCAACATTAGACTCATCCAACTCTTTCAGATCCTCTGCACTGTCCTCAGATTGACACGCAAACACTGAAATGTTCGTATTGGAGCTTTCGGCGCGTATTCCAAGCAGTACAGCATGCCGTTTCTACATCTTGGGCGAAGTGAATTGCTCTTTTTCTTACAGACGGTGCCCAGATGAAACTACTATACTGTGCAGTCGACAAATCAGAAACATGCGCGAAATCAAAATTATGAAATAGTGACAATTTACCCATCGCAACCGGTATGGAGAGTTCTACGCGGGTGTGTATATATGTGTTTCCTGTCAGTATATAAAATAATATATAAGAATGAAAACAAGATGAACATACACACATACTTATATATCTAAAAAGCCAATCCATATCCTACGTGTGTATTGGTGTGTATAAAAACTTTCAACTAGAAATCACCTTTGGCTATGTGTGTATATTGGTGCAGCTATATTTATATATATATGTGTGTGTGCGTGTATGCTTGTGTGTATGTGGGCATATTTACGAAGCTAAACATGTACATGAAAATATTTCTCTTGTTGTGCATGATATGTTTATAAATGCAGAAATGCATACTCACATACACACACACAAATATATATTTATGCATGCGCTTGTGCTTGCTCATGTGCTAGTATATGTTTTGTTAGTACATACTATTATTTGTGTGTATCTGTGTGTGTTTGTGTGAGTGTGCCAGAGAGAGAGAGAGAGAGAGAGAAAGTGAGAGAAATATTAAGACAGAAGGGGAGGTGGAGAGAGAGAGAGAGAGAAGGAGGGAACGGCTATGTGTTCACCCGGTGCTATGGATTCTATTTCACCGGGTATTTCTCAAGCCACTGGTCAAGCCAGGCCAATTCTGATTACATTATTTCGATCCAGCCCAGCGTAGAATTAAATGAATACAAATAGATACTTTATACGCCGCCACAGAAATCAGCAGTCGTTAGGGCGGCATATCTATCGCTGACGTTGGCACTGATATCACGACCCACGTCTTCATTAAACCAATCACAAGCAGCGTCCATATTCAACCCTACGACTAAAGTCATCATCACCACAAGCAGCAAGAGCATTGACTAACAAGCCCTCATTTCTGATCTTCTATGTTACTTCCATCTTTTCTTTCTTTCTCTCTCCTCTCTTTCTTCACAGCAGCTATTTGGTCGCTATTCTTTCTCTACCTCTCCTCACATCATTCACAACTACAAATTCGGCATCTGTTCTTTCTGTACCTCACTTTCTTCACATTCAGGTCTACACCTTCGATAGGTATTCTGAACATTCTTGCCCATCATCAGGTTCTCTTACCTCCATGGTCAGATTAGTAGCTTTCCCAGTAGGTATCGAACATAGATCATCTTTATGTTTACCGTTCTGTGCTAAACTGGTATGTATATATATATATATATATATATATATATATATATATATATATATATATATATATATATATATATATGTGTGTGTGTGTGTGTGTGTGTGTGTATGTGTGTGTGTGTGTGTGTGTGTGTGTGTGCTGTAATTGTTCAAACCTCAGTCCCAAGAAGTCGAGTAAAGCGTGAAAAGATTATAAAAAATTCCAATTTCCAAATTCTAGATGTCTTGACTGGTCACAAGTTCGTATGTTGAAAACAATTGTTCTCTGGGACTATGATTTTAGAATATACTATTTACTCAAATGCCGAACCAGGCTTTTTTTTTACGAATAATTTGACACTATTTCAATTTTTTATTTCTATAATTGTGTGAATCTATTATTGTTTTATTTCTATTCGGGGGGTGGGGGGTTCTCATTTCAACTTCTAAATGTTATACTTTAATGATTTTATTCATTTTTCTTCTGCTAATTGTGTACCCGGCAAAAAATTCCACCCATGAAAAATAGAGAAGGCTAACTTAACAAAATTAGAGAGGCAGAACAAAACAGTGTTGATAGTAAAAAAAAAAAATTAGGAAGCTACAGGAAGAAGGTAGTAAAGAAAAGCGAAATGAAAGGACTAAACAGCAACTAGAAGAAGACAGAATATATGGTTGTCTGAAAAAGAAACAGCCTAAAATTTCAATGATAGATTGGTGATAGAAAAATTAAAAGAGTGCAAAGATTAAATATTTATGAAGTGTTTTAACATCGGACATGATTTGTTTTTTTTTATTAATCCTCTTCTTCTCACTCCATCTATGTGTAAATATGCGGGACTAGGTTCTGTAGCCTTGGATGGCAACTGGTCTAGGAGAAGGACAACTCTCAATTCAAAACCTGCGCCGGGTGGTTTGTGGAACTTGTGGCACGTAGTGCAATAGCTCTGGGTATTTGGCCCTTCAAAAAGTGTGGTAGGTTCTGAACAAAGCCTTCACCACTATATGTGGTGGTATCTGGCTGTCGGTCATAGGAACTGAGCTGCTTGCTCTCATACGTCGAATATGACGGGTGAGTCCACTATATATATATATATATATATATATATATATATATATATATATATATATATATATATATATATATATATATATATATATATATATATATATATATATATATATATATATAATTTAAATAAAAGTATAAAACTTAATATTACAAGACATATTAATAACGGGCGAAGGAACCGGTTTCGCTCCCGCTCTTCAGGCTTCAACGGGAGATTTAATTTAAAATTAACACAGAATATTTTTGCTATTTTTTTTCTCCTCCTACATCTTCCTTTTATTGTACATTTTTCTGTGTTAATTTTAAATTAAATCTCCCGTTGAAGCCTGAAGAGCGGGAGCGAAACCGTAATAATGTCTCGTAATATAAAGTTTTATACCTTTTTTTTTCGATCATTAAATTTTGTATCTACAAAAATATCTTTAAATATATATATATGTGTGTGTGTATGTATATGTGGATATATATATATATATATATATATATATATATATATATATATATATATATATATATATGGTGTATGTGTGTATATCTTTCTATATATATCAGTATATCTTAGTGTCTTGGAATGTATCATCAAGCTAACTAAAATCTACTTTTGTTTGATAATGGTTTATATATATATATATATATATATATATATATATATATATATATATATATATATATATATATATATATATATGTATGTATATATATATATATATATATTTGTTTGTTTAAACGTTATTTTAAATTGTAATGTATTAGATGGTTTAATCAACACCGAACTGATAAAAATATGGCTTCCTTTTGTTCAGTTCTACCATCGGCTCTCATTATATTTTTCTATCGATCTTTAGATAATGATAGCAAAGATCGGGCTGTTGCTCTAGATATCTCAAAGGAATTCGACACTGTTTGGCATGCTGGCCTTTACGAGCTGAAGGGTTTTGGTGTCTCTGGCCAAATACTTGGCTTAAACCATTAGCTCCTAACAAATCGTGTAATGAAGGTCGTGCTGAAAGAACATACTTCTAGTTTATTTTACATTAATGCAGGGTAGTCCAGGTATATATTCTTGGATATATGGGGTTTCTTACCTTCATAAACGACCTTCCCGATGTCAGCAGCTCCCAAATAGAAATTAACGCTGGTCATACACCTTATTTAGTACGTCTTAGTAGCATGCTCAACAGGTTCGACAAAGTAAAACTGGCATCACTTCTCGAAATTGACATCAAATATAGTGGTTAACCGGGGCTGGAGATGGTTAGCAAATTTTACCGCCGCCAAAAGTAAACTGCATTAATTTAATAATCATATGGAAACCCTTTCTATCACTCAGCAGCATGACAGATGTTACCATAAGGAAAGCAATTCTTTGCACCTTCCTGGGCTCACGTTTTCCACTGACATAAAGTGGTGACTATATTGAATCATTTTTTAGCTAGGAAGTTGGTTCATTGTTTGTTCACGTCAATTATTGCACAATTATAGATCTACCATTCGACCATGCATTTAATATTGGTGTAATATCTGGTCTGGGGAACCTACTGTATATCTTGAGATTCTTGACAACATTCTGTCTGTAATGTATTCGATTTCTTATTTGCGGAATCTGAATTGCTTACTTGCTTACCTGCCACTTACATTCTTCAAAAATTTAAACACCTATCGCCATCTTGTCTGATTCCTGTTCTATTTTATCCTTTCTCCTCACTTCTCGCTAAAGTATTCCCATTACCTTTCATTCCCAGTAACTTCCATGCGTCTTAATATCGTCTTGTTTGAGGTGAAATGATTAAATAAATAAAAAAATCATCGTCAACAGAGGACCAACATTATTTATATTAGGTTGGTGCAAAAATAATGACGTAATAATGTCGTTTTTTGACGTATTTTTTAACGTCAAAAATGACATTATTACGTCATTATTTTTGCACCAACCTAATAAATTTATATGAACCTTACAGAATTGCATTCCTGACGGAAACAAAATAGTGAATAATAATTACATCGGACATCCTACTATGTCCTTATCAAAAGATTTACTTTGCGTCTTTCGGATTATCGCTTCATTAGGATTCTATTAAACCGACTCGGAGACCTAGCAACATCTATCTGTATCATACTTATGGAAAATACGACTATAATCATTAGTACTCATCACATGCAAGTAAACGGTTAAAAATAATAGAAGCGTTAATAACACTGCATAACACCATTTATGTCTTTAAATAGCCACTTTTATTTCCTATTTATTTATCCTTAGAAAATAGGATAATGGCTAATATTTCCCCAAAACTTTGCTTTTTTGACCAGAATAAATATATTTCCGAAATTAACCTATTACCATTGTGAAAATTCTTAAATGTGAACATTCTCGTTCACTCAAAGTAGGAACAAAATGACATAAGATTCAAAAGTGGCATTTATTTATTTTAGGATTACACAAGATAAAGCACAACACATTTAAAATTGAGTAGTTTTTCGCGATTTACGATTGTAAATTACTTTCACGAATCATGTTTTCCCTATACGATACTTCGTTGCGGTGTTTAATGCTCAGTAGACCCTGATAGAAGCCCTCGTCTTGCTCCTCTGAGTGCGCTCCCATGTTCTCCTTGAATTTATCAAGATGAGTGTGAAGGATAATATTTCACCAGAAAAATACTACTTTCCAAGACAAATATCTCCGAAAATGTAAAAAAAAAAAAAAAAATGAAAGCAGCTAAATGCATAGCATCATGTTATTGAAAATATATAGCACATAAACTAAAATAATTTAAATACTAGTTTGCATAAAAATTCAAGAACATCAGTTACTTATTTAGACATTGAATTTTGTCACTTGGCGTCATCCATAGTTTTCCTGACTTTCATGTAACCAGATGAATATTTATGAGCGTTCATAAACTTAAAAATTTTGAAAAAAAAACAATAACATCACAAAATATAATCCTTGCATTCGCCTTGATAAAGTGCCTCAGAGTATGATACGCATCGATAATATAAGTTTTCCTTTTATTTTATATATATATATATATATATATATATATATATATATATATATATTTAAAATTTAGGAAAATATTCTCCGTTTTATTGAATTCTTAGTACTAAAGTTATCGATTTATTCTGATAATGTCCTGTATGGACACCCGTATTTACAAGAGTTGGTACGTTTATATACAAAAAAAAGAAAAACGAATTCAAAATTATTTTTTTAAATATCGGGTCTGTTAAATAGTAGTATGCATTTCCATGCATGATTAATAAAGTTTATATTTAATAACAATATCACCTAACTGCTTGAAATTAATACAGAAAGTGAAAAAAGTGAAAACTTTAGAATTTATTCTAATGAAAACAATTCTTCTAAACATTCATTTTTTATCAATTTTTTTTTCTTAACACAATAGTGTCCATAATAAATCTTACTCATAAAAGCAATTAAAGCTTTTTTTAACTGAATAACGTTTTTGTTGTTTCATTAAAGCATATGTCGTGCGTATTTTGTATATATCTTCATTGATTTTTATTTATTAGAAAGAAATGTTAGATTCATGAAATAGAAAAATCAAATCAAAACAATTTTTTTAAAAACTTCCTTTTGCGTCACTAACTTCTACACACTTTAGCGTTCAGAATGTTTCTCAAATATATTTGAATATAACATGTTACTTCATTACACATGACACGTATCTAACCATCTCTATCTATAAAAGGCAGGATGTTTGTGTGCGTGTGTGTGTAACGAATGCACGGCCGCAATTTTCGACGGATTTGCACCAAAATTTACATGCACATGCATCAAGTTAGCGGAAAGGTTTGCATTTCCCAACTCCCATCGATGTTGGAAATAATCGATTTTTTATGCTTCTACGGCAGTTTTCATGTAGTTTGCGGCCATTTTCTACTGGCCAGAGTGAGAGCCTATAGCTGGCTGCCACGAATAGGCAGGAAGATTCTATTGGCCAGCGTGAGAGCCAACAGCTGACTGACACGAATGTTAACTAGCATGCTAGCAGGAAAAAAAAAGCTGTATTCGTCACAAGTGGGAAAAATTTAAATCTTCATGGCACTTTATTCCAGTTGGCTCATTCGTTTGCTTAAACTCATTGTTGATTCTGATTCCGCAGAACTGGGTTGTTTGTGAAAAAGTATTTGTTGTTAACATTCTTTTTTTCATTCGTTTTTTTTCAGTTACGAGTCCTTTTTTAAAGCTGATCATTTTGTGATCATTTTATTTAGTTCTTTTTTCGTAACAGATTTAATGTTTAGTATAGAGCTTAGAAAAAATTCTCAATGTGAGATAGGCAAGAAGTAAGGCATGTGGCAACATCAGCAAGGCAAATGGCACGCCTTTAAAAGCAAGGAAGGGCAAAAATATTTTAAGTCAATTGATAGCGATTGCTGTATGAGTCGTACGATTTTTGAATCAAGCACGGGCAACGCCGGACCATGCTGCTAGTTAATAAATAACCAAACACAACATACCACGAATCTTTGATGAAATTTAAAAATTTTAGCTTGAGATTAGAGTTCTACCTGTTCTTTATCCGATCATTCATATATATATACATATCTATGTGTGTGTGTGTTTGTGTGATTATCTGTGATGTTTGGTGGCCTCTCCCATTGTATTCGACGTATGAGGGTCAATTATCTCAGTTCATACGAACCGACAGCCAGACACCAGCACATATGATTTGATTATACTGGTGAAGTCTTTGTGCCGAATACAAACGACCTTCCGCATGTTTTGAATTCAGAGTTGTCCTTCTCCTAGGCCAGTATCCATGCAAAGCTATAGAACCCAGTCTGTCCTGCTATTTATTTATAACTGAAAGAAGAAGAGGATTAATACCATGTCCAAGCAATAACATGTAATGGATTCGACTGGAATTCGAACTCGGCTCTCTGATTCCTCAATCCAAGCTGTTATCCAATACTACACTGTGCCTCCTGCCGTGATGTTTATGTCTATAAACAATGATACAATGACACAGGCAGAGATAATGATTGATCAATGAATGATCAATGATTGATCAATGATCAGCTATTGATCCTCACCTGTACGTTTTTGGCTCATTCTCTGTTTCCGTTTCGTAAGATTCAATTGGCTCTAACATTTAAATACGGATAAATTTTCAGTCAGTGCTCAAACTCCGGATGATGTCTGTATAGATTCATCTGTCGGGTGTGGACGGACCAGGACAAATTTAATATCCACTAAAGACGCCAACATAACACGCACCGGCACTCTTAAATATGTGTTTCAAATGTGATATGTCTCCGTGAAAGCAACCATGCGTGGCAACAGAGTAGAAGAAATCAAATGATAATTTCTGATGTCACTGTAGAGGGCGAAGGTACTGATCATTTATCTTTAATTCGAAACAAAAATGATAACCAGATATGAAGGACGTGGATATTCTTTGAAATTTTTGAAGATGATAAACTTCTATTTTAATGAATGCAACAAAATTTTAATTCCACGCACGTAAAGATACACACATAAAAACACAGTAACGCAGAGGCAATATATATTAACTTGCACTAATGCACTATTTCATGCTATAAGCAACGTTCGAAATATGACTGAAGTATATTCAATATTTGTCCTATTCTAAAATGCTGAAATCATCATAATAAATGTTGTTACTTTTTGCTTCAGAATTAAATTCTCATAGAAATATCCACATAATTTAGTCATCAGTTATCTCGGACAGATGGCCAAGTCTAAGAACAAATATATCATGTAATGCTTTATAAGTTTTGAAAAGGGAAAAGTACCACAGAAAAAAAACCCTGTAACACTCATTGTGTTCATGGGATACATTCATTAAACGAAATAATTTAATGACGAGAATATAAAAGGTTTAGAAAAATATTTCAGCTAAAGAGATACTCTACGAACAGGTCGATCCCTTGAGGATAATAACGGACTGCTTTTCATAAAATCGATAGAAATAATGTTATTAAATTCAAGTAATTATTAAAAAAAAAAGAACGATTCATTTATCAATTCTTTGTCATATACAACAATTAGGAAAGTTACCAAAACATGGGTTTCCAAAAATTTCAGATAGTTTCTCAGTTTATAGTGCATTTAAAAACAGCTTTAAGTCAAAAGAAACATAATTTGATCACTTGCAAATGTGTGGTGTTTCATCATGATAATATACAGCCTCATATAGCAAAGTTGATGGCTCTATATAACCTTATTGCCTGGATTTATTTCCGATTATTCCGGAGTGTATTACTTAAAAAAAAACATGGTGAGCTGGAACTGTCCTGTCGAAACATTTTCTTCAAAAAAAAAAAATAATGGGAAACATTTGACGGACGTTATCGATAATGATGGAAGAAAATGTTCACGAATACAGTCCGGTTAAACTCATGTCTTATTCATGTGACCAACATGATAAGTAACGTATGTGGCAACATATAACACGTACGGGCATATGATATATATTCCTATCTCAGCAGGTTCAATACTTCAGTGTATTTAAGTGTATAATACTTGCATCTGAAAACAGCAGTTCAGTTCTCTCAGAGACATTACTGTATATAAAAACCAAGCTAGCCATACCGCTGAACATAAAGCAAGAAATTACAATGGCAAAAATATTCTACAATCTTCTTTAGCCGGAATATTGCTCATCATTATTTTAAAAATATAATTCAGTGCTATATTTTCTAGATTAGTGTTCTGCACTTTCTAGTTTTCCTCTCAGTAAAATTCCTTTCTTCTTTAATTTCCAGCTGGTTAATGATAGCAGTGTGTTCAGGCATATTTAGGCATGATAGATTATTTGGCACCGATAAACGTGGCCAGAACTTGTTACGCTGGTCCCTTCTTTGCAAACTACCAGTAATAATAATAATAATAATAATAATAATAATAATAATAATAATAATAATAATAATAATAATAATAATAAATTAAATTAGCGAAGGAGATGGCATACAACACTCCCAAATGAAGGAAAAAATAAGGAAACAGTACTACAGGCGTTTACGTCTGGTACTAAATACTGAACTAAACTCAATAAACAGAATATCAGCTATAAACACATTGGCTGTCCATGTGGTGCAATACAGCTTTAATGTCCTTAACTGGACCATAGCTGAAGTTAAGCGAATGGACGCCAAAACGAGAAAGCTTCTCACTTGCTATGGCATGCATCATCCCAAAGCTGATGTTGATCGGCTGTATGTGCCCAGATCCGAAGGAGGCAGAGGATTTGCTCAACTAGAACTGTCCTACAAAACTACAAAGATACTTGGAAACTACAGAAGACTGGATGATGGTATGCGTCAAGGAACATGAAAGTAGTAAGCGTCTTTACTCCGTAATGAAAGAAGCCAACAAATTCAAAATGGAGTTTCAAATGGGCGTAGAGATACAACTACAGCACAATACACCGGCTGAAACTGAAAAATACTTAAAAAAGACAGCAAAGACGAATGCAACCGACCAGATACAGAAGCGATTGCAAGATAAACCACTTTATGGCCAATACTCTGCCCGTACCAAACAAGCTGATGTAGACAAAACCCGTACCCATCAGTGGCTACGCAGTGCAGGGTTGAAAGCGGAAACTGAAGGTTTTATCCTTGCTGCGCAGGACCAATGCTTGTTAACTAGGAATTATCAAGCACATATACTAAAATATTGTGTCAGCCCAAAATGCAGATTATGTGATAAATATCCAGAAACGATTTATCATCTTGTATCAGGTTGCACGATGTTTGCACCCACTGAATATAAAACCCGACATGACAGAGTGGGCCAATATCTGCACTGGAAAATCTGCAAATTCTCCGGGAAGGAAACTGAAAGAAACTGGTATGAACACCACCCAGACCCGGTTATGGAGATAGGACCTGTTACAATTCTATGTGATTACACAATACACACTGACAGAACAATCAAGGCCAACGACCCAGATATTGTTATTAAATACCACAAACAAAAACGGTGCCTCCTTATTGATATGGCAGTCCCTGCTGACTGCAATGTATCTTTGAAGATATTCAAAAAGCTGTCAAAATACAAGGACCTTGAAATAGAAATCTCGAAAATGTGGCATATGGGAACATCAACAATCCCTGTTGTAGTTGGAGCCCTAGGACTGTCTGGAAAAGATTGCAGTAGACTAATTGAAGGGATTCCTGGAAGTCCATGCCTCAAGGAGATACAAAAAATTGTTCTGACAAGTACAGCCCACACTTTAAGAAGGGCTTTATCTATATAATTTTTTATTTTTTTGTCAGTGGAAAGTGTCATGGTGCCATTTCTAACCTTAGGTCCCTGGGCGGGACCCGGAAAGAAATGTGTAAACGCCAGAAATCAAAGAAAATAAATAATAATAATAATAATTTCAGATTGTAATGTCTTTAAAAATCTTCAAAAAACTATGTGGAAATCTAAAAAAATCTGGCACATGAAGTCATCAATAATTCCACTTGTAATTGAAATGGAAAATGTTTCGATAGACTCATTAAAGGGATTCCTGGTTGCCCATGCCTTAAAAAATACAAAACATTGTACTCACAAGTACAACTCACACATTGAGAAGGGATTTATCTATGTAAAATGTATGTGATTTTGGTGTTTATTTTTATTATAAAAATTATCAGTGGAAAATATCATGGGACCATTGCTGACATTAGAATACGTGTATACAACAGAAATCAAAGGAAATAATAATAATCATATTAATAATAATAATAATATCCCGCATGTCTTCTGATCCTAATAGATTCGAAGAGTTAATATGTATAGATTTTGCTTTGATTAATTAAAATGAGTTACAGTTAATATCCTGATCAATACCACAGATTTACGCATCAGTTGCCGGAGATGACCCGTTGGGTATTCCTCTTTGGGGATGACATATTGTTCATCGTTGTTCATAAGCGAGAGTATCGGAAGAGTTGTCTTTATTTGAAGTTTGGGGTTTTGATGCAGTTAAGTTAACTTGTGAGTCACATCTCAATACTTGGGAACACTTGCAATCAAATATAATGTGAGGGGACTGAATTATCTAATCTGAAGATAATTCGAATTGGGTTCAACCGAGAAATTTATGCAGAGCTTTTATCAAAACCTGTCTCCATAGCATTCACATTTGACTGTAATGCATGAGCCTGGTATACACTTATCAGACTTCGTATATTTGCATCGCAGCGTCAATTTCCTGGTATGCTGCACTATCAATAATAATGTCGTTTGGTTAAATGATAATGAATTTAAGTCGAATTTGAGACATTAACATAACGTTACCTCTCACCTCTAACGCACGTAAACATAGACAAAACAAAGTATCTTTCTTACATAAACAGAAACACAGAATGATATATATATATATATATATATATATATATATATATATTAAGACATGTTTTTATGTTTATACGTTCTTTTTATAGACACACATATTTAAGTAAATGCTCTGTTTATAATAAACAGTATTAACGACATTCACCGACCAGAGAAATTTTCATAGAAAATATGCGTCCTCCCACAGGAATCGAACCTGTATCCTATACGGAACCGTCATATAGCCTGACGTCATATAGCGATTGAGCCACAGAGGAGCGTTTCGTTTAGCAAGGTCATTTTCAATGTTTTTAAACTACAATTCTCCATGATTTTCTCTCGTATATTCATATCTTCTCGATGCGATTCCAAATGTAAACAAATGACGTCACACATTATGAAATGGACAAAGTCCAACGATTATTTTAAGACATTTTTTATGTTTATACGTTCTTTTTATAGATAAAATGTTTAAGGCCGGTTAATGTAGTTAATACTGCTTATTATAAACAGAGCATTTACTTTATCGGACTTTGCTCATTTCATACATACATACATACATATACATACATATACATATACATACATACATACATATATATATATATATATATATATATATATATATATATATATAATTTTTGTATATAATTATATTGATGTTTAAAAATGTGTTGAAAGTCATACAATAGAATATGGTTCCAGTGAGTGTGCTTTTGAGTGTTTATGTGCAACCCTCTAAGAGGATAAAACAAAGACAACTTGAATGCGCCTGTTTGAGTCTTTATATAGCCATACATAGAAATCTCTTAATGACAAGCATTAGTTGAGATAATAGTGGAAAGCTTCTCTTCATTAGGAATCAGTTAATAATTAATGGACGACAAACTAACGTCCAGGCAGAAGAATAATGACATCGTCTTGTGCGCAATGATTCATATCCGATTTCAGTCTTCACGAATTCCCAACTTGTTGAATTAATTATCATTCATTTTTGATAGAAGCTGTTTTTGCGACCTCGAGGGTGAATGTGGTAGTTAATGAGAAAATATCCCGACATTTCGCTGAATTCGAGGAAATTCTTGAACATTTGCCCTTAGGCGTTGTCCATGTTTAACGGAGCATATAGAAGTGTCCCTCAAATTATCACAAAATTTTTGAGCTGTTTGGAAGAATTTAAACGATCCTGACATCAGTCTTTTCAAATCATGGAGAGGACTGTGGAGGGGATCGATATTTGAAAGATCTACCATTCGAATCTAAGCGATCAATTAAGGAATGCTTTGCTTCAAATCTATAAACGGCAGCAGCAGCAACAACAACAATAATAATACTTTTATGCTTTGTATCTCACTTGTATTATACTAGTACACCTCTGCTTCACATGTTGGGTACAGTTCTCTCAGCCGGTAGTAGTAAGTAGTAGTAGTAATAATAATAATAATAATATGGGGAAGAAGAAGAAGTTATTAATTATTATGCAATTAAAAGTGACAGATGGATTAATATTATCATTGCCATTGTACTTGCCATCATTGCTGCTTCAAGGTTCTTTTTATCTCTTTCTCTTAACCGCGTCTTTGTTTGAATCACAAAAGCGTATTCTCGTAGCAGTCAGTGTAGCAAGATGCTAAAAGTTACACGACAGATACCGTTGATAGAAAGAAGAAATGAAGCGGAATGTATTACTACTAATAATAATGATAATAATAATAATTATAGTAAGGATGATAATACTATTATATTTATATATATATGTATGTATATGTATGTGCACTGGATCAAAACAGTGGCACATGATTGACTATGTTCTTGTGAGGCGCCGTTTTGTACAGGTTCTATGTACTGTGCATATAATACGAGGGGCTGAATGTTGGACTGACCAGCGTCTGTTAAGAGCAAGAGTCAAGTGTATTCTCCGTAAAAAGGAACGACGAGAAGAGGTGTCACTTCCAAAGTGGCTGAATGTTAGTTGTCTGCAAGTCTCTGAGGTTAGACAGAATCTAGTCGATAAGATAGATACTTTAGTAATTGAAAATAGGTAGTTTATGAGGCATGATTTGATATTGTTGGATTTACTGATAAGAAGCATCAGGATTGGTTTGATCAGTATAACAAGCACATAGAAAAGCTCTTGGATGAGAAAAATAAACTCTGCATTATTTCATAGTGATTTAGCTGGTGATTAGAAGAAGGAAATTGAGGACAAGGCGTCCCCATTGAACTTCCTGAAGACACACGCAGGTAGCTCAATCTGACATGCACAAATTCGGGTAGAGTGTGTTTGTTGATGGCTGGTGTCAGGAGTCACTTGAGAGCGCACCGACAGAGTGTTGCAGATGAATATAAAGCCATAGACGTCCAGCAACTGAAATGTGATATTTGCGGTAAGACATGCGGTACCAGAAGCGGATTCATGCGACATTTTAAATTGCATGGCAATGTAACACACGCTGTTGAACCTCTTAAGTGCCATGTCTGTGCTAGAGTATGCAGGACCCCTGCTGGGCTAAAGATCCACATTCGTTCAGTACATATGTAGATATTCTCCAAAAAGATATGTAGTAATGGCCGTGCTCGGACACGAGTTGGCAACCGCCATATGCGTATATATGTACATTGATTAGCATAAAGCTGCAAATTAAATTTTAGATTAATAATATCTTAATTTTAGAGACATTGTACTAAGTTATATATTTATTTATTATTTATTATATATTATTGCTATACCTAATATATAATCAGTACCTATTATTTTTATTAATTTTTGACGCATATCTTAATTTTTTACCTGATTCGGGTAGAGCATTGGACAGTTATCAGACTCTTATTACGGACTAGACTAGCCGTGATTCGTTGGGTCACTGAAGCTTCAGCTTATAAAACACTGAAGTTGATTTCAATATTTAAAGAAAAGAAGAGAAAAGACGGAAATTATCTGTTTGGAGGAAGTTGAAAAATACTTAATATAAACGTATATTATATTATATTTGAATCTCATTCACTTAGAACTTTTATAAAAATTAGATTAACTTAAAAGTATTTTTAATATGGCAAGAAATATTTTAAAAACATATTCATTTGAAAATGTTTTTTAAATATAGCAAAACTAGTTTTTGTTTTAATATTTAAAATATTGTTTGTTTAATGAAAGCTGAAATCACGCAATCGCAGAGTGATGGAAAGAGAGAGGTGAAGAGAAACTTAAATCATTATGCGCCCGACAGCCGACGTACGGACGATTCACATACTTGTAGTATTAGATAGATAGATAGATAGATAGATAGACAGACAGACAGATAGAAGAAAGAGAAACAAAGAGAGATCCAATAGTAGTAGTGGTGGCAATGGTGATGATGGTGCTGGTGTGGTGATTCTGGTTAAGGTCACTTCTCGGTTATTTTTTAATCTTCATTTCGTATTTATTTATTAGTAAATTTTTTACAATTCTTATTTTATAATCTATACAGTAATACACTTATAATAAACTTTTCTTTAAATATTATTAGCAACTATATATTAATTGTATTTATGGGTAAAACATATTCGTGTAATAACAGGATTAGGGAAATTTGAATATAGTTTTATATTATTGAACTTAAGAGAGAAAAATTCAAAGAAAATTCCGTTGAAAATAGAAGTTATTTCGGAGTATGGTGAAGCACGTCGTGTCTCCTTGGTATGCAAACGCTTATAAACGAAGATGTTACCGTTGTTGTCCATAATAACACTAGTAGAAAAAATAGCTGGAAGAGGTGTGTCCCGCTGAACGTGATTGCCCACTATGGTATGAATATGCTTTAATGGCCATGAATCAACTCCCACGTAAATACGAATTAACTATAATGCTGACGAAAAATACTGACAAAACCGCATCGATCATTACGCAGGTCGACAATTACCACAATCCCCAATGAGGAACCAAACTGGAATCGAAAAGTTTGGAACTTGAACAAACTCTACCCAACGAGAACTAGAGAAAAACGACGCTGAGGAAATTATTATCATTAAAAGAAATAAGTGAATAAATGTCAAAAGCCAAGGGGAGACAAATTGAGCGGAACAAATAGAAACCATTTGTAATAATTTCTCTGAGGTTCACAAGCAAATAGAGGAAGATAGTGACAAATATGAGAGAGAAACAGAGATAGCAAAAAACATCCGATATAAATTGGAGACTGTAAAGGTAATGTCTTTCGAGGAAAGGATGACAATTCCAAAAGAAAGAAAGAACCATCAAGTGACAAAAACCATCAATCTTGCTAACTAAGCAATTAGAAAAATAAAGAACGAATTGGAAAGAGTGGTGTATCTCACGGAAATTAGTCATCTAATATACACAGCCTCGGCAACGATCGCAGAAACAATACATGGAAAAGTAAAAACAACGTAAGCGAAAAAGAGTCCAGTCTGGATAGAAATCGAAATAAATAAACTACGTGGACAATTGTCACTTCTAAGTGAAGTAGACAAGGACTACGACAGACGTACCAAAGGTTAAAGAAAAGCTGAAACAACAAATTCAAGCGAAGACAGAGAATCAAGCGTAATGAAAAAAGAAACAGATTCTTCTGGCAAAACAAGATTTTCAAAGAAGTTGCCAATAAATAATATCGAGATAAATGACCCAGATAATATCTAGGAAGTAGAGGAGTTCTGGTATAAGATGTGAGAAAACTGCAAAATGCTTAATGAGAGAGGTACATGTATCAAGCAACAACAGGAACACACACCTATAGACTACCAAAAATGGACGGATATCAATATTACTGAAACAAACTGCCAACTTCATAACAAAAACAAACTGAAAAGCACCAGGTATAGACTGCATAGTCAATTTTGGATAAAAGTCTATCTAGCACCCCAAGACCTCGCACGGGAAGACAATGATATAATTATAAAACCAGGAAAATGCCCCAAATGGCTCACGGAGGACTAACAGACTTTCTCCCCAAAACAGAAGAGACGCAGAACTCGAAGAGCTATAGGCACATCACCTGCCTACCAACAATATATAATTTCCTCACTTCCATCATATACGAGAAGATATATAACATTATAGATAAACAATTTACTCAGATCAGAACAAAATGAATGTAAAAGAGAATGTTACGGGTGCAAGGATCAAGAAAAACAATATTGGAAGAGGTGAAAACCAAGAAAAGAAACTTATCGACAGCATGGATCGACTACCGAAAAGCGTTCGATAGTGTTACACACTCATGGATAAAAAAAGAGTCTATACTATATGTGCCTATATAGAATATGTTCCACAACGGTTAAATTCGTAAAGTAGAGGATAAAAACTGGAAGACTACAGTAAATCTAAACCATACAAACGGGTCATTAACATCGAGATCAATCAAAAGTGGAATCTTCCAAGGAGATTCATTGTCACCACTACTCTTTTGTCTTGCATTAGTGCCATTCAGCTGCCTACTGAACAACAGTAGCTACGGATATATGTCACAGAATGGTAAAGTGAATCATCTATTCTATATTGATGACTTTAAAACGTTTGCCTAGGATGACAACATGCAGAAAAACCTACTCACCATTGTGAAAACCTTCAGCGAAGCCAGAATGGAGTTTGGAATAGTCAAATATGCCAAAGCCATCATCAAAGGCGGTGAACCAAGAAAACTACAGGCTTAGACCTTGATATCAACAAGATTAAGGAAGTAGAAACAAGATGATACATACATTTACTTAAGAATTAATGAAGAAGACGGAATACAACTGTGAATTACAAAGAAAAAGATCTGAAAAGAATATTATAGGAGAGTGCGTTTGATACTAGAAAGCAAACAATGAGGACAATAAAATGAAGGCTATCAACACCTTAGCTATACCCGTAGTAACATACAGCTTCAACATTATTAAATGGAAGCTGAATGACATGAAAATATTGGACGCCAAGACCAGAAAAATGCTTACCCAAATGAGGATGCACCACTCGAAATATGATGTTGACAGGTTGCACGTATCAAGTGATTTAGGAGGCCGAGGTCTTATCAAATTTAAAACTCTAAAAACAACAACAATAGGATTGGAAACCTACCTTAAAACCCCAATGACTTTCTCCTAATACCGAATCTAGTCAATCAACAATGAAGCTGCACTCTTCAAGAAACAGCTTAATATACCTGAAACCCTATCAACAAAAGATGAAGCAAAACGTGTAAAAACAGAAAGCAATACAACTTGACAAGAAAATTACAAAAAAAAAAAAAGTGAGTATAAGGTGTCAAATGCATAAAAAGAACGAAAGAAGAAGGCGTGGACGAAGAGAAAACATATCAGTGGCTGAGGAGCACCGAGTTGAAAACTGAGACAGAAAACCTAATCATTGCAGACCAGAATCCTGTCACTGTCATATAATCAAGGATGGAACTAACCGGAAAAGCAGTATCTGCGGAAAATATGATGAAACTGTCGACCATATTATCTCAGGAGGTCCGGAACTACTAAAAAATGAAAATACCCATGGAAATAAGAAGGAAGCGACATCTGTGCACCGGAAAATATGAAAGAAGCACAAAATAATGACGTAACTATCCTTTTGGAGAAGCCAATTAAAACTGACAGGGAAGTAAAAATCAGAAGACCAGGAAGTGTATCCTTATTGACATGCAGTATCATCTGAAAGAAACACCTCTATGAAAATTCTCGAGAAGTTGTCAAAATACAAGGACATAGAGATAGAGATGTCCAGTATGTAGGGAATGAAGACTGAGACTGTACCAATAGTAATTGGAGATCTGGGCCTCGTGAGAAAAGGAATGGACAATTTTACTCGCAGGTATCATCAACATATATGTTGCCCAGAAAATCGCCTCACTAGGAACATCCCCTGAACTAAGAAAATTGTTATCAATTAAATGACATTTCTTCTACAGGGCCTAAGTACCATTGTTTAGACCCGGCTCTACAGGATAAAAAAGCAGGAAACATAACATATACAAATAATAATAATAATAATAATAATAATAATAATAATGATAATACGCATGGTTATTTCTTTCAACTTCTCAAAATATTTAATTCCATGCAGTGACCCATAATTAGATATTTTTTTCTTTCTTATTGAATGGTACCTCATCATTTTGCATTTTTCTCTGGTTGATCCGTGGCCAACTTCTACTACAAAATATTCTTAATCAGTTCGTCCCAAGAAAAGCGATAATGCCACCAAGTGGGCTAGTAGAAGCTGGAAAACCAATGCTAAACAGGAAACATGTGATAGGCCTATATTCCTTTACAAAAAGTCGGATAGTAGTGTGAACAGGACGAACCTATCCACTACTGTGTGAAAAAATGAATAAAATTTTTAAGTTTAGGCAGAGTATAGAGTTGAAGTAGACTTTGAAAGGAAGTGAAAACCCAATTCTGAACATAAATCAAGTGATGAAATCAAATAAAATCACAATAATAATAATAATAATCACAATAATAATAATAATAATAATAATAATAATAATAATAATAATGGGAAAGAATCTTGTGATTTCGACGTTACTGATATCGATGCATATCATCATGACTTGGCTTAGCAAAACGAAGATCAAAGGGAGTGTGTACACGTCGCATGCAGGTACGTTTGTGACTGATAAGACCAATGCAATCTATATTTAGATGCTTTGTAAACATGTCTTGTTGTTGTATACCTTTTAATACACTGCACCTCAAATTATTAAACACTTTTCTCAACGTTTGGAAAAAAAATTCTCATAATATGCATAATGTATTGCAGACTAAACGTTACTCTTACGATGTTGCATGAGTTTTAAGAATTGTTGAAGATTTTCCAAGTTTCGCATTATTAGCCAGTACAAAAATCCCTTAAAAGTAATAAATTTCAGAACTTGGGCCGAGATTAGAAATAAAGATAATAAGAAAATTGGGAAATGCCATTGCAATCATGACAATGTCATGAATCAACCTTAATGGGAAATGTATGTTACTTGTTCTGAATCTAGTTTTAGAAATCCGGCTATTGCTTTGTGAATTCCCAGTAGCATCCAGAATTCATCTTTACAGCAAAATGTCAGTCCGTTAATATAAACTTTCGTCAATCTGAAACCAGTTGTATTCAGGCCTTCATGCCAAAGTCTGGTGCATAAAAATCATCATTCTGAAAACATTTTAAACTTTATAAAAAAACCATGGCTTCAACGATGCCTTCGAATACTCTATGTATGACTATCATATCTGCACCACATGAAGAACAGCCTAATTCTCCCACTTCAACACTTACAATTCCCACCGAAAAAAATCGCTCCACCTCTACATGATTTGACTTTTCACACTATGAGGGTGTTTTCCGCCAGCTACAAACTAATCTTTTATCCGTTTATCCCGTCGACGATAGCAGAGCAACCATTTGTGAAAGGAAGTGTTGCAAAACTCGGACTTCTTTAAGTCAGTTGTTCATTTCATTCGATTATTCTTATGGGTGTCTTTTAAATGATACCTCGTCATTGGTTTCACATTTTTGCTACTTCATATAAAACACGAGATGTTGTGATTTTCGACATATCCCCGCTGTTAAAACGCCGAAATCTTTTATGGCTTGACTGAGACGTATTTTTATAAATCATGTCCCTATAAAACCCATATATCATTGAAAGACATACTTCAGTGCCATTCCAATTCATATTTCATTGAAAATGAATAACAAAATATATTTGTATGTATTTTATTGAGTTCTTCTTGTGAGAGAACAAGAGATTTATTTCTTGGATGTAATGTATCTATAATAATTTTCTATGTTACTATTCATTCCGATCGATTGTGGTTATTCTATTAAATATTTTCAAGGATTTATTTGTACTATTACTACTGTAGGTTGCTAATGCATAATGTAGCAATATAATGTGAAATTCATTAAATAATCTGGTTGTGGATGAATTATCCTTTAAATAAGCATGACAGCTTAAAGCATTTGGCGAAGAAACCGCAGTTACATCTATCTATCTATCTATCTATCTATCTATCTATCTATCTATCTATGTGTGTTTTTAAAATTGTGCTATATTTATGTGCAAAAAATGTTCAATACCAGAGATAGATTGTTTGGTCTGGGAATTACTTGAGGCGTGAAACTGAGTCGCTATCATGATGTAGTACTAATTTTCCTGTCCTCTGTGTCTGTGTGTACACACACACACACACACATATATATATATATATATATATATATATATATATATATATATATATATATATATATATATATGAAGAAATATAGTCTTACGGTGTGCTATATTTATGGAATAAAGTGCTCAATATCAGAGATAGAGCGTGTGTAAATATAAAAGTGAACATAGAAGTCAACACTTAGAGGCGACAGTCTGTTTCATGCTATATGCAATCGTCAGATCACGCGTGCTGTTATTTTTCTCGGCTATTTGTATATATACGGGTCAGTGGTGCATTGTGGGTAGTCTATTATGGCGGTTATTTTACCGAAAGTCGTTATATATATATATAATGTAATGTTTGGAGTAGTACGAACTGTATATATATATATATATATATATATATATATAGTTCTTGTAATTTAATCTTTAAATATTAAATTTAAAATACAACTAAAACAACTTTTTACCAAATATCAGGCAAAATGGCGTACATAAACTAGTTATAACAGAAAATAACATGTATCCAATACTTATGCGTGTTACTGTATATATATATATATATATATATATATATATAATTATTTATTTAAAAATATGATTCCAACTCGCAGCGAGTTGGAATCATATTTTTCGTATCGAGCACTATTTTTTAAAAATAATTACCAAAATACTAAGGAACTTTGGATTATTTACCAAACCAGTTTCTTTTCCATTTTCTACAATATTTTCACACACACACACACACACACACACACATATATATATATATATATATATATATATATATATATATGCATATACACACATATTATATATGATAAATATATATAGTTTTAACATATACTATATTTATGTCGAAAAATGTACAATATTTGAATAGAGCGTAGTTAAATATCAAAGCCAACAACGAGTGGCGACAGTCTTTTATGCTTGGGCGCAATCTTCGAGAATTAACATTACGTTCAAGCATCAAATAACAGACTGTTACTACTCTATATATATGTTTGAAGTTTGTGATAGTTTTGTTTGTGGAATGGAAAACAAACCAAAACAGTAAGGTTTTGTCTGCTAGAAAGATCGTCGATTTTCAGAAATACTGGAAAAACACAAAGTAAGAGATGGATGGATATAAAATTGATAATTACATTTTTCTCTGTTCTTTTAGTCTTAGGTTTTATCAATTTTCCTTGCTTAAAGGTTTTGAGTGTCTGTCGACATTTTGTTTAGTCGCTGTTAACATTTCATAACATTCAGAACTTGTAAAAAAGTGTATCTGTATTTTTGTATTTACAAATCTCATTGTTGTTGTTTGTTTTTTCTTGCTTATCGGTACCAGTTCTATATGTTATGGGGTCATACTTTCACTCAACAAATTTATAAATGGTAAGCAATAGAGCGACTAACATAATATTGCTTTTATTTCAAATTATGCAATAAATTTTCATTAAAGAATTTATGCAAAAATAGTATCGATTCCATCAGAATCTATATCACTTTTTATGACTTTGATGTCCATATATGTAGATACATCAATCTGATCTTAGCCTAATGATGACAAAAGCATTTATTTCACGCAAATATTTATTTATCAGCATGTTTTCCTACTTGGACTGGACACTTTCTTAATTATTAAATATTAATTTCAGTGAGAAAACAGAATGATAATGTTAGAACATAATTCATCTGACGTGTTAGTCTAGAGAATTATTGATTCTTAGCTATATATATATATAATATTTCCATAGAGAGCCAGGTATATGTTTACCTAAATATACTAGCGAAAATAAATAACTTTCGGTTTAATTAAATATATATTCGCATTTATTCATGTATCTATATTTCTATCTGTATGATTCAAGATTATTTCTTATTATACTTTTATTTACCTGTAACTTGACCTCTTCAATCTTGACGCTAATCTTGACCTATTCACGGACTAATTGTTACTCTTCATACTCCCCACTTCCTACACGTTCAGTTCTATTTATATCATGTAACACATTTCTCATCACCATTTCGACTGTAATGCTCTACATTGAGTGAAACTTGAGCTTTTTATTGAGGGAAATCTAGTAAAATAAAAAACTAAATATGATTCAGAAAACCATAAAAGATAATTATTATACAATTCTTTAAGGAAATTTGTCTTAAAGATCAGCTTAAATTCGTGCTGTTATTTAAATTTTTATAAATTTTTATAACGGCTCTTTTACATCGATGTAGACTATTACTTTTAAAACAAGAAGATGAAATTTAGAATAAGTATGTTTCTTTTTAGAGAGAGACAATAAAACTGCCATTTTTTTCTTCGATAATTTGCCAGGAGAAGGAATTACTTTTTGTTAGTATTTAATTCGTATGTAAGGTGAAGAACATCATTTTGTTCAAATATTCTTTCTTGGCTATTAATATTTTAAACATAATTTTGGTGAAATAAATAGAGGCCACACATACGGATACTGGCCAAAATGTATCTGTGTGAATCTTCTCTCCCCTTCTACAAACACACACACACGCAAACACACATACACACAGACGCATAATGGCAAACATGTGCCTGTGAATCTTCGCTCCCCACCTCCACTCAAACACACAAACATACACACACGCATACTGGCAAACATGTGTCTGTGTGAATCTGCCCCCTCCACACAATCACACACACACACACGCATACTGGCCAACGTGTGTCTGTGTGAATATTCGCCCCCATCTCTACACATACATAGACACACGCATACCCGCATACTGGCCAACGTGTGTATGTGTGAATCTTCACTCCAACATCCACCCAGACACACACACGTACACACGAAAATGAATTTAGTTTAACAACTCTTTCGATTAATTTCTGTATTCTTACCATGTTAATGAGGTCGCCCCATGAAAAAATGTAGAATCTTCTATGCACGAGAATACCTGTTGTCAAATCGGAAATGATGTTAACCGAAATTTAGGCATTTTATGAAAACAAGAAACGAACATTGGGGCCGAAGAAGGCGACTCACTTTCACTCCGTATCTTTTTTTTTTCTGGTCTAGTCTGCTCAGATAAATAGCATTCTCTATTTTTATTCTGTTAATCACAATTTAGTCTCTAATTGAGTAATCTTACATCGACATCCCACTGAGACAACAAGAGAATCACTTTTCATCAACGCTTTCTATTCTAAAACGTTTTGCCTACGAAAGTCGTACAGCTGAACATTAATTTTCAAATAATATATGAAGGCAGCAGATTTTTTATTCCAAAGTCAAAATGAGTGATTGTATTTACAAATAATGATTTTTCATCTTTCCTATTTTCGTAGGACAGATTAAACGGCAATATTAGGCTTTGCCATCGAGGAAAACGATGAATTATTGATAAAATCCCGTTTGATACCAACTGACATAAAGACGTTGCAGATTTAGAAGGTCTATTCTATGTTCTTTCTTATGCCTATAGACTCATCATAAACAAAATTATTTTACACACCAAATACTTATTTTCAAAATAATACCCTTCCGTGACAATAAATTTAATTGTAAATATTAATCCCGCACATCGAACATTTTACAGTAAATCCTGAATTTATAAAATTATATATATATATATATATATATATATATATATATATATATATATATATATATGGGGGGTGAGTGTGTATGTGTGTGAGCGCATGTGCGCAAATATATAAGAACAAATCGATACGTATGTAAATAATTACAAAGTAAGACAACTGGTGTGCAATAAGTGAATCTTGATTTTACCCGTGTATTGATTTTGAAGACTAGCTTGTTAATCTTATCTCTACGCCAATTACTCATATAGTGGCATTATTATAAATAAATAAAACTCTTCCTTCACAAACAGGGACACACACACATCCATAAACTAATATTATTCAGTGCGATGCGACATAATAAAAAATGGATATCTAGAAAGTTGTTATATAGTTATTTGTAAATATGTTTATTGACTTATTTATACGAGAGGAGCACGCATGATAATTTCTCTATTGTCATCACATCATTGCAAACCTTTTTTGTCCCTATGTCACCGCGCTGTATGCAACCGACCGCACAGGCAGACGAGATTCTTTTTAATCTTTTATAAAGCAATGTCATCATTATGAAATTTGGATTCGCAAAAATTGGAAAACAAAAAATAACTTTTAGGAGGAGGATAATTGGCATGCTGTGCGCTCATCTATCTATCTATCTATCTATCTATCTATCTATCTATCTATCTATCTATCTATCTATCTCATTTTGTTCATTATTTACCTATTTATCTATTTAACTATCTTATCTGGTTAATATCTATCTATCTATCTATCTATCTCGCCTTTTTATATCTATCGAGATAGCGAATTGTTTAATTCAATTGCTTGCGCATCCACTTCCATTAGCTCGTTAAAAAAATCTTAAAAACCTCGTTTTTTAAATGTTCGTTGCCTTTCAAAAGAGACAATAATACAGAAGAAAAAAACGAAACCCCGTGAAAGTAAAAACTATTCAAACACAAAAATATGAGCGATGATTTTTCCCAACCATGAAAGTTTTTCACTTCAAAGTAAATTAAATAAAAATAAAAATAAATTAAATTTAACTTGTGCGTTAAAAAGTCAGAATGGTCTTCCAAGTTTCCAACTGGGCTTTTGACGGAGGCGAGCATAACAGTTTATATTTTTATACATACACGCATACACGCGCGCACAAAGACTTACACACACACAAACACGCGCGCGGACGGACACACACACATATATATATGCAAATGTAAAAGATTGTATATTCAAACGTTCATAACATTAATTGAAAAAGTGTCAATACAAGAGTAGAGCAATAAATATTTATTATAAAATGTTACATTGGAACATGTAAGTTACCGCGACAAAAAATGCATATTTGTTTCGATGTCTAAAGACGTTTCGTCAGGCGGTTAACAACGGTGATAATAAACGATTTTATTTAAAAATACAATTCATGAAACACCACTTCCTTGTTTTTTACATTCTATCGAAAATTTTCATAAATGTAAAAAGGAGGTCTGATAATTTGGATCGTGATTACGATTCCATTGTAATAAATTATAACCATGGAATATTAATGTTTTAGTCTTTTATATTATATTATATTCTTACTCTGTCCTGGGCATTGAGTTCTACCTGCATTCCATCCTCTTGGGAATTTATGTATATATGTATATATATATATATATATATATATATATATATATATATATATATATATATATATATATATATATGAAGAATTATAGTCTTAAGGTGTACTATATTTATGAGATAAAGTGCTCAATATCAAAGAAAGAGCATGTGTAAATATAAAAGTCAGCATTTAGAGGCAAAAGGCTGTTTCATGCAAGACGCAATGAAATGATGGCCTGACGATTGCGAACGATCCTTTGTGGCCGAGCGGTAAAGCACGTCAGGCTATATGACGGTTCCGTATAGGATACAGGTTTGAATCCTGTCGAAGGACGAATATTTTCTATGATAATTTCTCAGACATTCTGGCCGGTAAATGTTATTTAATACTGTTTATATATATATATATATATATATATATATATATATATATAATCAAATGGACAAAGTCCGACAATTATTTAACAGACATTTTTATGTTTAACATTCTTTTTATAGATACAATATTTTACATTATATATATATATATATATATATATATATATATATATATATATATATATATATATATGTTTGTGAGTGTCTGTGTGTTCGTTTGGTTCAAAATATTATATATACCTATATAAAGTGTAGTTCATCCAGTTGCCCGCCAAACACATCTTATTCGATATGGCTGGGACTAAACAAGTCTTTTATATGATTCCTTTTCGATCTGTTACCACGAGGCTAACACTTTCTGCAAATTAAGTTGCGCATTTCCAACAGAGCTGACTAGTTCATCTAGCATATACCGTACCTGCTCAATGTTATTGATATCTAGGGAATTTGATGGTTGGAATAAGATTACTTCCTTTTCCTGAAACCATTCCTGTACAGCGCGTTCATTGTGGCAAAGTGCATTGTTCCGTTGGTAAATGGTATTGCCATGCTAGAAGATTGTTACCATGAAGAGTTTTAGATTATACGCGATAAATTCCATATGATTGTCAGTGTTCACTGTTACCCAAACCGCTGCAATTCTTCCATTATTTTCGCGTATTCCATCCTGGTACCAATACACGTTCAGAGAAAGCAAAACTCCTAGGTTCGTTTAATATTATTCCATTGATAGAAGGTTCGATTATGATCACCATGCAGCAACTAAATATTCTTTCCAGGATGGATATTGGTTTAAATAAATAGTCGGACTGGCTTGTGCCTACATAACCCCATGCGCAACAGTAACTAATTCACTTTCTCTCGGAAGCATAATTTACATGTTTCGATTAAAGGTATTTGCAGTTTATGCCACAGTACCCTTTGCGGTGGCTCGTACATTGTACGTAAACTTTCATTCATTTTTTCCATCAATACCGTTTGGCAGTGCAGTGTTCCACGTAGTGATAGGGAAATTAATATTAATATTATTGAAGTTAAACCCTCGGCGCAAAATCAGATATCATTCTGCAAAATATTTGAATTTTAGTAAAATTGCTCTCACCTTAACATTTAACAACCAAAACTGTTATTCATATTAGTGAATAATTTTGGCCAAATCATGTTATAGAATATTTTTATTCCTCTTTGAGTGGTTATGTTTCTGGTAGACACCGAGGTATCCTGGGAGGGCGGCTGGGAATCCTCCGAGTAGGCAAAGACAGTTCTATGTGTCCATATATCATCATTTTTCACCCTCTTTTTCATTCGATTGCATTTTTTACAGCTTAGCGACAACCACTCTTTATTTATAGTCAAACGATACCAGTAACATTTTGTGAATGGGTCTTGTTTTTCCTTTGATTCAATGCATTTAATCTTTGAGTGACAGGTGTGGATAAATGGAGAGGCTAGACTAAAATTCGATTCTTGCAATTAACCCATGCGTTTCAAGTATCTTATTCTTGGTGATTGGGTGCAAGGTTCATTTCCTTTCCCCTCACTACGAGAGGAAATTACTGTCGCCTTGTCCCGAGGCAAGGAAATCTTTCAAATCACTTTCCCCAGTTCAAGTAAAAATGACGTTTATGTTTGTATATGTATTTTTTTTTATTTGTTACTTTCTTCGCGTAATTAAGTTTGAAGTAGTTGAGTTTTCATGGAGGAAATAGCAAATCGTAATTCTTTTATGTAAATAATGAGTGACACGAGTTTTCTGCCTTTAGTGTTACGCTCACTTGACTCCTCCTCTTGACAGAAGCGAATATACGACATCAGATTCCTCTTGGAGAGTGAATTCATTGCTTAGGTGTATGAATCAAACGCCCAATATCTTACTTGTCCAATTCACTTCTTCATTGGAAGAACTCAATTCAATAATTTGGTTGAATACGCTTAAAGCATCAAATAAAAAGCAAAAGCGACAATTTTGTACCGTTTCACGGTATATTTTAATATTAATTGTTTGAATTATAAAACTACATCCCCTAGCAAAAGTTATTATTTGTCAGGCAAGCAACCACTATTCATCTGCAACATTGGCACTATATCATCTTTTTACTGTAATCGTCAGCTCTATGTCCCAGTGCAGAACTAATCAAGACTCAGAAAATATCTGTGTTTGAGTTTAAATAACGTCAAAGAAATTTGCGTAATTAAGTTATCTGTTTAGTATTCCCGCCAAAAGAATAATCAGTGACTGCTGGTTTTCCATTTGGAAGATGAAAGGATATGATCTATCTAGATCTCATTCACAATATTTCTGCTTTCATTTTGTTTTCCAAAATATTATTTATTATAATAGCTCATATCGTCAAGCGCTTTTTAGCGCCTCACTGTGCAGTAATGATTCACAGTTTAATCTAACTTGTCAGACAATTGCTCATGCATCGAGTTTAATCGTCTCAGTGGGCGAATATATATCGGCGCCTGTAACATCATATTGTGAAATAAGTTTCTCATTATTTTTATGCAAATACATATTTTCCTTACATGCTAAGTAAAGTATATTATATTATTTATTAATAATATTTATTAAAACTACATATAATTTTAGCACTAGTTTAAAAAAGTTCCTTAAATTGAAATTAATAATTATATAAATGTGTGTAAAAAACAAACAAATGATTTTTAGCTGGAATTTCTTTTTAAAGATTTGTTAACTTCAACTTTTCAGGCCCTTTTGATAAAACTTCAAAACGCATAAAATATTAATTTTCTGTAAATTCTGGCTAAATATGAAACACAGATATTATCCCAATGCCGAAGGTTAGTCTTGAGTGCGTTACTGTGAAGAGCAAAGAAGAAGAAATCACAGTGAGTTCGAATTTCTGTTGCGGCAGTTTATTTTCCCTTGGGAAAGGCATAGATCATCTTTATTTTGTTTTCGGTCACATCGACTGATAAAGAAAGGTAAATGAGGTCATGAGTCAACCGCCCTTCAATTACCATACCACCGAAGAATAATAAACAGCGTTTACACCTATTGTTAGTCTTGTCAACAGGTACTAGTATTATTGCAATCAATTTCTTAATATTATTATTCCTAACCATTTACTTATTTAACACATTCATTAGCATATATACAATATGTATTTCAATTTTCGTAGGATTAAACATAATATAATATGTAATGCAATATAATTGAATTACAGCAATGATCTCATATGCAGATTAATACATACCCCGGATTAACAGATTGTATATTCTCTTTGGTCGTTAGCAGGAGCCATTACTCTGCTATGCATACGAGCCTACAGACGACGAATACTACTCTCTGCTGTACTATTCTACGTACCTTGCAATACAATGAAAATGTACGATAACTTACCGAATTAGGCGCCGTCCCATACATGTATTATTTGGTACTAGTCTAGCAATCATGTCTGTCAGGTAATTTTTTAGCCTCTTGTAGAGCATATTGTGTAGTACGGGCAACATGTTGTCAGGTGATATTCGCCTTCCTTTTGTAGAAATAATTTTACAGCAGATTGAATAATATTCTAAATATGCATGACACTATTCAAATTTCTCCTTCTGACTGAGAGTTGTAACTTACGCTGATGAGGACGGCTGGGCCTGTATATCGGGGATAAATATACATTGAAAACTGTCACTTCTCAGGACAAATTCATTTATGCGGAAGAATATCACTTGTATGAAAGCAGAACCTGCTCCTATTGCTACAAAATATTTAAAATCAATGGGTTATTTACGTCTTTCTCGTAACACGATTAGAGATCTGCAAGTTGTGGAATAGGTGAGTCACCCGTGGTTGCAGTTCTGCAGCAAGTAATTTACTCCAGCAGTCCCTCTTGACACATCTTAGATTCTATTTGCTTTGATCTTTCCTGTGAATGCCGTCCGACTTGCTATTGATGTTTATATTAGGTTGGTGCAAAAATAATGACGTCATAATGTCGGTTTTTAACAATGTCTTCTTTTATGAAGTTTTGTAGGAGAAGCAGGGTGGGAAACCCAAAAGTTTCAGGGAGATGCAATGGGATTGGTTTAGTTAATAGGTAATTAGCATAAAGAGAGCTATACCCACAGCTCACGGGCAACATTGAAACAGTATACGTAGCATATCTACAGCAACTAAGTTTGATCATCATAATTGTTTTTGCAAATTTCTAATTTCTAAAAGCTTTTAGTTCCATACTTTTTTTCCATACTTTTTTCCATACTTTTGCATTCTTATAAAGTTGGCGATACCTACGTGTCATGAATATCAAGGATTCTCGACACGAGTTGTCAGTATTAAAACAAATATTCTGATAGAACAATCACTTTTTCTATTTCTGTTATTTTATTGACTTTTAAAAAAAAGTTTCTGTTTGTTTAGTTTCCTTGCTGTCAATCCTGAAGACATTTCTTTTGACACGCCGGATTTTATCGTTTTGGTCGGAAATAATTCCTCTCGAATAATGTTCCGGAGAAAATCTTCCCAAACCGTGTGAATCGTTTGAACAGAAATATTTTGAAAAATACAATTCTTTCTTCCTTTTGTTTTTCATTTATCTTTTTCAAAATCGTATCCTCCTTTTTAAATTAATTCCTTTCTGTCATTTCTCTTGCTTTCTTTATTTTTCTCCTTTCATTCAATCGACATTTAATCCACATTTTCCTCTTTTGCTTGCTCAATAACTTCTGCCCTGCTTTTTCCCACCCAACCCATATCTCGTCCCTTACCTGTCCGTCTTCAAAAATAGTCAGTTGTTTATTCACTTATTACTTATTTATTCGATAGATCTTAACCGATCAAAAGAGGATTACCCGATTTTTATTTGAGATAATCTGAAAATCTTCATACGCTCACAATACTTGCGAGAACTGTTCAATATTTTGTCGAGAAGGCATCTCGAGAACTTTAAAGATTTTGTACACAAATGTTATCATTAAACACACAGGCACAAACACAATCATTTTAATATATTATTTTTATGAGGATGAAAGCAATTCGAAAAAAATATTTGTTTCATGTATATATATGTGTGTGTAGGTTTCTGTATGTATGTCCGTGTATGGGACTGAGCTGATCCCTACTGTAATATTCAATGTTCCAGATAATATATATTCAGTAAAACTACATTAAATTCTCAAAGTGGCAATTCAAAAATAATTCAGTATGATATTATTGTTAAAATTTTATAATTTGATAAAATTTCTGACACGCCTTTTCAAAAATAATTTATTTTTTCCACACTTCAAAATATCCTTGAAAGAAACGGAAATGTTTCAGAACAATGGTTACTCCCTTTACACATCTGATATTTAACTCAAAAGACAGTGTTATTTAATGAAAATGAATTACTTAGTAACTGCAATTACTATTTAATATTTTGTTTATATTTAGTTCACTATTTCAGGTTTAAGGTTTGATTTTCACGATAATCCCCAATAATTTTTTTAGGTAAATTTTAATGATATTTTAACATTTAAGAACAAAAAATACTGTTTATGCACATGTACAATCCGACTTTATGTATTATGTGACCGTTGAATGTCTTTGCATTAAATTTAACCCTCTCAGAAAAAAAAAATTCCTGTGTATAGTGCAGCCGGTCATCGAAAAATTGCATAAAAAACTGACCATAAAAACTTTCATTATATTTGAGTAAACACGGTGATAATAATTTTATATTAACTGAAGTAATATCTTTGGAAACGTTCTCGAATAAAATGTTTCTCTCGCTTGTATGACGTCATATGTCTAGGTAAATTGTAGCAGAATAAATGACGAGAAAATTCGAGACTAAATAAAAAAGTTTACGATCGACAATGTATAATCTCTTTGAATGATTCAATTTAAAAATTTATCAACAATTGCAGAGATTAGATTCACTAATTTTACAAGAAAAGAAAGAAGGTGCGAAAATGGTTGAAAGAAAACGGCGATAAAATACAAAAACAGAATTGAAAATAATATAAATAAAAAAGATTAAAAAAAAATGAATCATTTTAAAAATTAGGTTGGAGGGAATGAAGTGGCATTTGTTCTGGCAAAATCACCTGGAAATTTCAGCTGTAATCCCAAAGACGTGTTAAATAAACGAAAGAGCAAAAAATAAAGTCAATAAATGAAAGAAAGTGTAAAAGAAGAACAAATAGACACGTGTAAAATTGGGAAACTCGGAATAAATCAAGTCATAAATCAATAAACTGCTAAGTATAAATAAAAAGGAAATAATCTTGAAACTTCTGTTGTGTTTAAAAAAATAGGGTTTCATTTTCTCTGCAGTTACTGTTTCGTCTGCAAATGTGACAAAATATTAGATTCGGTGATATTAATGTCCGTTCAACACGAAACTGACAAATGCTAAATATTCATCTGAAATACCTAATGTATTCATTTAATTGTCGGCGGCTGAGTTGTCTTCCTGTACGGGACATGTCACCTCAAGGTTATCTCTGCTGATTTCAAATTTTACTTCAACTTCTCTTATATGTTCTCTATCTCAAACACTGGCACTTATGAATTAATCTGTTCACATGATGTTTGTAGACACCGTGTGAATGAACCTAAAATTATGGACTTGAATTCTCACTAGATTACACTTGTGACGGTCAATAATTTCAAGGAAAGTGAAATACGAAATATATTTGCCTTCAAAAATATACGCTTCCACACAGATACACCGATAAACGTACGCACATACATCTATGAAGAGAAATGCATACACACACACACATACATATATATATATATGTGTGTGTATATAATGATAGTCTATATCAATGATTAACAACGAGAAACGAAATGAACATGCAAAACGTTTCAGCTGCAAAAAGCATGAGGCACAACATCCGCTTATACGCCCAAAATTATCAAACTTTTAAAAAATACGTCAGTGCTGCATTGTGTGTAGTCCTGTATCATTTCTATCTATTATTTTGCTTAGTTCGTGTGGTAAATATATACCCATGATTTTGCATAAAAAGCACCGTCAAAGCTTCCCATTGTAGTATCAAAGATCACTTTTTTCTTTATCCATGCGTCTTTATTGTGGAATAGTAGTGCTTTGCGGGAGTGTTTAATGATATAGAATTCGTTTGTGTTTATTTTTATTTGTTTCTGGGCTAAGGTGATGCCCTCATCTAGCATGGGTCCTATTATGGAATGGTAAAATTCTTTTATGTTTAACTCTATAAATTGCCAATCGCCTTTATTATTTATGCTGTGGAATCAGTTAGTAGTTGCTTTTGTATTTTTCCACTCGTTTACTCCTAACCTCTTCCTAATTCAGAATTATTTTTTTTTAGTATCGTTTTACTTATTTTACCTAGTTCACTTTTGACTGCGTTTACGAGTCTGCATGCTGAGTCTGTCGTTTTTTGGAGTTAGTAAATAATAAGGTAAGCTCTATATTATTTTATAAGTTTGAACCTACTTCTATCTCTACATTTTAACACTACCTCTTTCCTTTGATTTAATAGTTTGTATTGATTATTATATTCTATTGTTCTAGTTTTCCCCCTACACATAGCCTGCATGTTAACCAAACATATATATGCTCTGTTATAATAGGTATATTGAGTACTCCCTGTAGATCAGTAGACATTTTTGTGGCTTTAATGTTAATTTGCGAACGTATTTTCCGTGAATACTGTAAAATCTTGGTGGTGTAATATGTCGTTTTGGGGGCTGATTTCTAGTTGTTAAAATAACACCACTCAGATCTACAAATACCAGAATTTCTTTCTTCTTTTCCTCCATATTTAGTTTGCTTATTTTTGGTTTGGTAAACATTTCTTATTTGTTCTTTATCCCACCATTCTGTCGGATGCCAACCCATATTTGATCCCAATTCAAACACACACACACACACACACACACACACACACACACACACACACACACACACATATATATATATATATATATATATATATATATATATATTCTGTTTATACGTTATTTTTATAAACAAAAAATAGTTAACTAAATGATTTGTTTATAATAAACAGTATTACCTACAATTAGCAGCCTGAATTTCCGAGATATTTCATAGAAAGTATGTGTCGTCCGACAGGAATCAAATATGTATCCTCCACAGAACAGTTATATAATCATTAAGGCCAGTAAATGAAATTAATACTGTTTATTATAAATATGATGGTTTCAGGTCGTATAATTACAAGAGTCAGATCAGACGACAAATGGAGGAATCTTCCTGATATATATTTGTCGGAACTTCTCAATCTTTATTTTCCAAAATTGATAGACTTCAAAAATCGGTTATGCGGTCTTTTATGCGATTACGTCTTTTCCACTATACAACATTTTCAAAACAGTCGCAGTGTTGCAAGCTTATCGCTGTTCTATCGCTATTCCAAGGTAAATGTTCCAAAGACTTTAATATTTTCATCTTGACCTCTTCAAGTTAAGAGTCATTTGTTACCCATCCTTGTTATCTTCTTACCACTTTACTCATCAATACCATTTTCACTTTAACAATATATCTTTAGCGGATATCGAGCTTGGCATTGGGTGATATTTGCTGAAAAGTTTTTATATATATATTCTTAATATCTGAATACAGCCAGTACCTTACAATGAAATTTCCATACGGGCAATTTTACCCACCTCGACGCGCAACATATCTGTGGAGAAAAAAATGTCATACGAATTTCCAACTGTACAAATGTTAAAAAATAACACGCTCTTATAAAAAAAGAATATCTTAATGTCATCACTTATGAACCTTTCAGAAATAACTCCTAAATACGTAAATAGTTGCAGCATATGTCACCAGCAGAAAAAATCAACGTAAGTAAAAATCTTGTCAACGCACTTAGACTAGTGATAAATATTAATCAGACTGATCTCTCACATTACGAAAATAATTTAATATTCTGCTCATATCTATATGTTTCGCTCTGACTTTATTTCCCTCCTTCGTGCTTGCAAACATAGCGTTCCTTGCATTTAGACAAACTAATGACTGAAGGTCGAGAGATTGTTTTTCTCATAATAAACGATTTAAAATCAAAAACGATTTAAATACAAAATATCAAAATTTGATAAATTTCAAATTGAGTGCTTAGACGTGGTGTTAATTGTTATCATCCTTGTCTAGCAAGCTCAATTGCACTTGAGTAGTGTGATCGATACTTAAACAAGTATATATATATATATATATATATATATATATATATTGATAGATAGAGTGTGTGTGTGTGTGTGTGTGCGTGAGAGAGAGAGAGATGGTAAACAAACAATAAGATATTTGTTAAGATCGTACGCATTAAAAGTCCTCAATATCAAGTTTTAAGACCAACCTAGCAGAGCTGTTTAATATTTAGTAAGATGAATGCTGAACAGAACACTACCGCCATTTCGACCACTACGGTCTCCTCAGTTGGTTTGAGTTAGTAAACCAACGACATAGCGCTCAACAACTTAAGCATTTTTTGTAAAAAAAAAAAAAATAATATAAATATATATAACTTTGGTCAGTCTTTGTAGAAACTTCACACTGATTATGCACGATGCATTGCGATATAACATTAACTTATAAATTTCTTTTTTCAAATGGCTATAGATATTTATTTTCAGAAAACTAAGTTTAGTGTAACATACGAACATCTTTTTCCTACAGCACTTCTTTCGTCTTTACTTTCAGATATTGATCAATGGTCAAGAACAAAGAATTTTAGGCAACTTTTAAAAGTTTGGATTTAACAAAGAATTTTTAAATACATTTTTGTTTATAACACACATACATAAAAACTCAAATTTATTGACCACACACACACATACACACACACATAGTAAGTAAAATTGACATAAAATCGATAATGTCAGCCTTTGTTGGCAACTTTGTAAGCAAGAGTGAATTTCTCCGTTTAAAAATCTTGTAAAATTCAATTATACCTTTTTAGAAAATTAGAAAATTTAAAGTTTATGCAATGTAATTTGAGACAAACATTACATAATTTTTTAGCAAAAAATTACTTGAAAATAAGGGAAAGGTTTCTAATCCTGGTGATTGGTTTTGGAGGTGTGAATTGTCAATGCATCGACAACTAACGTCAGGACAGAAGTGACAATATTTTCGAATTTTAAGTGAACCAGATTATTTAACTAAAAAGTAATTTTTAAAAAATAAATATTTTCAAAAGTCTCATATTTTATTGATTTTATTGATTGTTAGGTCGTTTTTTATGCTTCCGTCCCTAAAATTGAATTTTAAAAATAATAATTGCAGTATTTCTCTCACTGAAAAACAATAAATTAAATATATTAAAAGATGAAATGAAAATAGTGAAATAGCGTAAAAAAAGAAAATTAAAAATGTTAAAAATGCGACGCTGACGGTCATTTAGAGAAGTCAGGTGCTAGACAGAAGAAAAGCAAAACAATTTCTTACGGGCTTTCTCTAATCGAGAGTTTTTGAGAAAAAGTTTTTGCATATTGAAAAATATTTTAAAAATACTATCGTTTCGCATATTGTGATAAGACTTCATATTTATGATCTGTAAAAATAGATCTTTTTAATAACAGCAATTTCAAAAATACACAGATTGAAACATAATTTTAAAATATTTAACAAATTTATCATATTTTGCATTTAAAATTATAAAAGAAGGAAATAATAGTGTCCTTAATATGTATTATTCATAAAAGCCATTAAAACCTTTTTTAATTAAATAATGTCTTACTTTTATTTTTTTTTTATTTTACAATTCATAGCTGAATTTTGTGTAGAGCATCGTATCGAAATTTACTAAAAAAATTAATGATTTATATTCTTCAAAATCTTCTACTTTTAATTAATATAATCACAAAATTATACAGAAGTCGAATTTTCGAGTTTTCATAAAATTATGTTATGGGGGGGGGGCAACAGATGTATAAATTATTTTTACCATGACTTTCTAAAAAATAAATTATCAAAAAAATAATTTCATCGATTTATGAATGAGCTCTGAAAGTTTCACTAAAATCCAACAATTATTTTATTTTTGCAAAAATTTCCAAATTAATGTTTTTTTTTCAATTTACAAATGGTGATAAAAGCAAAATATTTAAGCAAAATTTCAAACGTCTTTAAAAAGAATAACTAAAAATACTTTGATCTTGCCTCTTAATAATAACATAAACATTTTGACCATAAAACTTTAAGTTTGAGGCTCTTTTTCTTCATGCTATGCTGTTTTTTTCGGAGAAATATTGAAGATGTATACATATATATATATATATATATATATATATATATATATATATATTTATATGTATATATATATATATGTATGTATATATATATGTGTGTGTGCGTGTGCGTGTATGTGTGTGCGTGTGTGCATGTGCTTTTTTGCGTGTGTGTGTGTGTGTGAATATATAATCGGCTACACGTTAAAGGAATATAAACACCGTTGATTATTTTACATCTACCTGCGTCTGAGAATTCAATTGTTTTTCTTCTCCGAGATAATCGGCCAGATTATTTAACCCTTAGCTTACAGATTTGTACGTTTGCCAAAGATATTTCTGCAATAGTGAATGTAATGAACAACTGCAATTCTGATTAGGCACAAGTTTCATTAAAGACAACTGATAACGTATTGCGATTAAGCTTTTTTATTTAATTTTCCTTGTATTCCTCTAAGTGTTTACTTTTCTGGGCATAATGTTTGTAAAAATTGTCACAGGACATTAAAAATTATTTATTTGATGAGACTATCCATATAATCTGTAATTTCGTGAATAAATTTAAATCAATTTCGCCTCCACCCATCAAACTTAATATTCTCGGGAAATTGCTGCATGCCTGTACAACTTAAGTCTCCTCCTACAGCAATAATGGCATTATCTACACTCAAATTAATGGTGTTATTATAGGAAAACCACTCGGCCCGTGCTTCTTTATGACATATCCCACGTAGAAAAGAAGGTATCCAGAAAAGATCATTTCTTTCTAAATTAACTTATAGCAATGCTGAACATACAGATAAAATTAATAACATTTAGATTTTCCATTAAAGTCAAATACACGTTAACTATAGGCAAGATGAATTTATCTTAGAAAAAAAATTATAAATACACAACCCAGCTGAGAGAAAAAAAAGACAATTAAATCAACTATCTACTATAAATATTTAAAACAGCTAACATTATCATCAGCAATAATAACACATCTGCAACATCTAAATTACAGAAAAACAATATTATTTATGAAATCACATGTTCCTTAAGGAACAGCGTTCCTGATAAAACCAAATTTATGTATAATTATATTGGACATACCACTAAATGCGCATTGAAAAAACACACGTAACACCTCTTTTAGGACTCATTTAAACACACACAAAAACCTACTAAACCCAGTCCGTAAAATACTTGTATAAAATGCAAGGATATTAGCCTCATCCACCTGTTAAAAACGATTAAAATAATGAAAACATTAAAAAGAAAGAAACCAAAAGGAAACACTCAATAACATCGACTATGAACACAGCCACAATGTGTTGACCATATTTGGAAAATAAAACATTCCTATAACCCTAGATACATACATAGAATCTATACATTCAATTTAAAAAATAATACGAGATAAATGCTAAAAGAATAGCTGAAAGCGCTTGGATATGCAGAACATTTGGACAGTTTTTACACATTTTATATTCAAAAAAGAAATAAAAACTTAAACGAATACAAGAAAAAAATAAATAGAACGCTTAACCAGAGTACCTTGTCGACAGAGAGAAAGTATTGTTTTATGAATGTAAGCAATCACCAGCTAGACTGAGTGCGCTATTCATTAATGAAGAGCGATGCGTTAGCTTTGACAGCTGCTGTTTATTGAATTTGTTCATCTCTCAACAGTGCTCAACCGAAATATTTTAGAGAGCGTTATAATGTCATTCGCATGCAAACTGTTTCGTTGTATCACAGCTCATCAGTGCGACTAAACAACTGAATATTTCAAACCAGGTATATGAGCAAAAAAATTCTTTCTTCTCGAATTCTTTTGATTTTTCTTTTGTTCGGAAACTTTTCATTGAACATAACTGTTTGATGTCATATAAGCGCTTTCAGCTTATCAATGAATTTTGTGAAATAAAATGTATGGATTCGAAGGCATGCATTGTGGCTCTTTGCCAGTTTTCAAATTTAATTGATAATGATTTATGTGATTTCGTGAATATACCTTATCACATTTTCTTCAATATATTTTTACACTTCATAGAAATGTGTAGGGTAACGTAATTTTATTGGGGCATGAAAGAGAAAAAGCCCAGGATTCGATTGAGTTGCTGTGTCCACTTTCCATTACAAATTTGCAGTGGTATGAATCTATTTCTTGTACACAACCTATGGCTTAAATAGCAGCGTAGAAAACTTTAATTATATATTTTAAGGAAACCTTTGTATTATAAATACTTGTTTATATTTGTCAAAATGTCTCAGATGATGAAATGAGAGTAAAAAAATACTCAATGAGATTATATATTTCCGAATGTAGTTTTTCTAGTGTCTATATTGTATGTATAAATGTATTGATTGAAATTAAATATTCAAAATCTTGATTTTACCTGGAATCGAGCATAGATCTCTTCTGCCGATAGGAAATATTTATTATCTGATCTTCTCCATGAGTATAAAGTCTCCATATTTTCTATCATTTATTTGCTTTTGTTTTTTGTGTAAGATGTGGTGGCAATCAGCAAATCCCAGTGTACGTAAAATCGAATTTAATCGGATAATTAACTCCCAATCCATGTAAAAAATAAAAAAAATGAAAAAAAGGAAGCGATCTGAAAGAAATCAAAATATATAATTTGATTTTGGACAGGAAATTAATTCGTCCATTCTTTTGCAGTTGGCCAATTTTGATTAAAAATGACCGAGAATGACAAAACAACGTCAAAATGGCAGGCAAATAAAATGCCAATAAAAATAATAAAAACCCAGAACCTTAATCAGATGAAAATGATAAAATTATTTGCCGTTTAATTAGATTTGCCGTCTCAGTCATAATGCATAGAGATTTGTGTGATTAGTTCAAATCTAAACCACTTGTGGCCAATTCTTCTCGGCGGCGGAGGTTGACTCGGGATCGTTGCTCGACTTGTTGCATATGACAAAATGAGAAAATCAGAAACCAATTTTAACAATAAAAAGCAAGATAATTTATTTATCTAAATGACAAAAACATGGAGGAATAAAACTGAAAACACGAAACCTTCCTTCTGGAAATACGATTAATTCACAAATATTTTGTTGGATCAAACACATGAAATTTCCAGTTAACATTAAACGAAACATTGTTGAAGAAAAACAAGTTCACTTTTTTTATAAGCTATTTTAACAATTTTATATGACTATCATCGTCATGTATATGTGTATGTATCTGTAAGTGTGTATACGCACGTGTATAAATATATTTGTAAATGTATGTGTAGGCGCGTATGATTATCACATTTCATACGCTTGTGAATGCGTATCTGTATGTAAGTTAGTGTGTTTATCGCTGTGGATGTATATTCTTACAATTTTGTATCCATTTTTAATGTATGTATACAAGTATACAGGTATTTTTGTGTATGTATGTATAGAGGTGTGAATGGAGAAACATGCCTTATCATTTTTTATTCGTTTCTTCTATATTCCTTTACAGGGAATCTTACGTCTTTCCACAATATATCCTCGGAAGAGATACATTTCTAAATATGAAGATATTTAGAACTAACAAAATGACAAAGGGACATAACAGCCTCCACCTTTCTGTTTGCTAATTAACAACCCCCTCACTTCTTATCGAGGCCGCAGCACTGAATTTGTGCAGAGGGCAAGACTGTGAGGCTATTTATAATGTTATTTGACTTTCATCCTATTTTGAACGATTTAAATTAGAGAAACCAAAATAATAAATGTTGCGCATGCATAACTATCAAGTTTTTTTAGCCTCTTAACGGATTTAAGCTAATTAAAAGATCCTATTTTCATATTATTTAGGGTTGATTTTTATATTAAGTTGCCTTTTAAAGGTTGAATGAAATATCAAATCAAAAACAGATAGAAATTACCACGCTTTCTGCAGATCTGTTGGTACAAAGTTAGACTTACAGATTATATAATGTAATAAGTTAGATCCTTAATCAGTGTCACTTTGGCACAGGAGAAAACAAGTTCCGATCACTTACGTCAGTGGTTGGCAAATTTCTGGGCCGCATTTTCAGAATATATGATAAAAAGTACATTTAAAAAAGAGCAGAGAGAAGGTTAAAGGAAGATAACCACAGATTTGAGGTCAGAACATTATCACTAAAAACTCTCTAGTCCGATTTGCAGACCTTAGTTCCTATATTCTTAATACTTGATATAATGCAAAAATGTCACAATGATAAAATCAGTCAATAATTATTTATGATTATTTATATTGGGACACATGCATTCAATTAGAATTTACCTGCTATCTTCTTACGCCACAACTGCTATCCTCATCCACCTCACTTGCTATCCTCTTCCGCCTCACCTGCTATCATCTTCCACCTCACCTGCTGTCCTCTTACAACGCAACTGCTATACACATCCAGCTCACCTGCTATCCTCTTACGCCTCACCTGCTACCCTCATCCACCTTACCTGCTATCCTCTTCCGACTCACCTGCTATCTTCTTACGCCGCAACTGCTATCCTCATCCACCTCACCTACTATCCTCTTCCACCTCACCTGTTATCCTCTTACGCCGCATCTGCTATCCTTATCCAGGTCACCTGCTATCCTCTTCCACCTCCCCTGCTATCCTCTTATGCCGCAACTGCTATCCTCTTCCGCCGCAATCTGCTATTCTCTTCCGCCTCACCTGTTATCCTCTTCCGCCTCACCTGCTATCCTCTTCCACCTCACCTGCTATCCTATTGCGCCGCATCTGCTATCCTCATCTATTTCATCTACTATCCTCTTCCGCCTCACCTACGACCCTCTTCCGCCTCACCTGCTATCCTCTTCCACCTCACCTGCTATCCTCTTCCACTTCCCCTGCTATCCTCTTATGCCGCAACTGCTATCCTCTTCCTCCCCAGTCTGCTGTTTTCTTCCGCCTCACCTGCTAACCTCTTCCGCTTCACCTGCTATCCTCTTCCACCTCACCTGCTATCCTCTTCCACCTCACCTGCTATCCTCTTCCGCCTCACCTGCTATCCTATTCCACCTCACCTGCTATCCTCTTACGCTGCATCTGCTATCCTCATCCATTTAATCTATATCCTCTTCCACCTCACCTGCTATCCTCTTACGCCGCAGTTGCTATCCTCATCCACCTCACCAGCTATCCTCTTCCATGTTACTTGTTATCCTCTTACGCCGCAACTGCTATCCTCATCCACCTCACCTACTATCCTCCTCCGCCTCACCTGCTATCCTCTTGAACCTTACCTGCTATCCTCTTTCGCCGCAATTGCCAATCTCATCCACCTCACCTGCTATCCCCTTCCACCTTACCTGCTATATTCTTACACCGCAATTGTTATCCTCATCCACCTCACCTACTATCCTCTTCCGCCTCATCTGCTACCTTCTTCCACCTTACCTGCTATCCTCTTCCGCCTCATCTATGAGGCGCGCCGCACTATTTCCGAATCACTGACTTACGCAGATTCTTTCAGTCATTTTAAACTCAGTTAACTGAATATGCTTTTGAATTTATCTCGTGGTTAATTAGGTTAAATTTTTAAATAAACGCAAATCCACCTGATGATTATTTAATTTGGTGTTTAATTTTTTGGGAAACATTAGCTACTTCGCTGGCAGCGCTGATTGCTGTGGGAAAGGAATTATTGTTCCTCTAGCCTAACATGAAAAACTTTGATAATGTGAAAATAAATCATATGTTGTCATTTAGTCAAATTTTAAGAAATGAGTCAGACCGAGAACTTTTCACTTCCCCTCTGTAGTTTTTTTTTTTTTTCGTAATTTAACATTATCATCCATTTTGCTGAATGACTGCATTTTAAACTCGACTTCGGACAACTTTCATTGTATGAAGCTGTAAAAAGTAACCTCTCCGTAATTGTAATTTTTACTTATAAAGTATTTACATATGTTTTCTTCTTCTTCTTCTTCTTCTTCTTCTTCTTCTTCTTCTTCTTCTTCTTCTTCTTCTTCTTCTTCTTCTTATTATTATTATTATTATTATTATTATTATTATTATTTCCTTTGATTTCTGTTATATACACATTTCCTTTCGAGTCCCAAGCAGAGACCTAAAGTCAGAATTGGCTTCATAATAGTTTCCACTGATCATTTCTCTAAAAACAATATTAAAAAAAAATTCCAAAAAAAACAAAAAAAAAAAATCATAAGATCATTCACATTTTACATAGATAAAACTTTTCTTAATCAGTCAGCTGTATTTGTATTTCTTTTCGGTATGGGCTACAGGTATCCATTCAATGAATCTATGGGAACCTTTTCCAATGAATACCGAGGGCTGCAACTACAACTGAAATTATTGATGTCCTCATGTGTTACATTTTTGATATTTCTACTTCAAGATCCTTCTGTTTTGATAGTTTTTTTTATTTTGAAGATCTTCAAAAATACATTCGAAACTTCAAGGACTGCCATGTCAATACGAAAGCACATTGTGTCCTTGTGTTCTTTGATCAAATTTTATGGGCGATTAGCTTTCATTGTTCTGTCTGTATGTATTGTAAAGTCCCATAAAAGTGTTATATAATCTATCCCTGTAACCGGGTCTGGGTAATGATTATGTCAGTTTCTTGCAGTTTCCTTCCCGTAAAAGTTGCATATTTTCCAGTGCTGATATTGACCCACTCTATCTTGCCCAGTTTTATATTCAGTGGGTGCTATGCTAATAATGTGCAAACTGATACAACATGGTCAATTATTTCTGAATATTTATAACAAAATCTGTATTTGAGGCAAACACAAATCGTTATTATTATTATTATTATTATTATTATTATTATTATTATTATTATTATTATTATAGGAGCTGTTTGAATCTCTGGGATGAAAATTTATCATTATAATATGATTCACATCAGTGTAATTTCCTCATCTTTGTTTTCATTATAGGAACATTTCTGTCGTCGTGTCTGTCATACTTCTTTTTGGATATTTTATTTACACTATCGTGGTAGATTATTCCCGTTTAAATCTTTACTCTCTGAACCATGGACTGAATTATGATTTATTATATTGGCAAATTCGAGAGATAGTGCTTTAATTCACTAGAGTGAAGGAGCTGGAACGTGTAAGCTTAAACGTATTGTTCCCTTGGTTCCGCCAAAACTTCTGTTCTGTGTGTGTGTGTGTGTGTGTGTGCATGCGTCTGTGTGTGTGTTCACGCGTTTGTGTGTCTGTGTGTGTTCCATTGCTAAGTATGTTGGAAAATGATCGTTTCCGCGCGTACCGTTTCAAGTAATTATATGACCCGTCATGCCATGCTCTATGTTTACGGGTGAGAAACAAAATCCAAACTGTAGGTTTGCTGCCATATCATGGCTGGAGCTACACAGCCCACGCTTTCCAGTCTTGATAGAGTTAAAAAATGTCACGGGCCTCTCGCTACTCTATCTATATTTCCTAGAAAAATGTCCCAACACGCTACCTTCACTGCTGACACTTGCCATGCCATGTACACCGAGACGAATTAGTCAGACACTTCGGATTCCGTTAGTAAGAAGGAAGTTCCATTTGGAAGGATTTTTTCCACGATCCGCTACTTGTGACACAGAAGCTCGAGTGGATGTTTCCCCAATCGCAACAATCTTAATCTCTTCAAGTTAAAGATTAAACGTTATCTTTCCTACGTATCGTTATAAACTGCATTTTTTCTCTTCCTCTTTCGCTTATACGAGCTCAATCAGTAATCTACACAACGTAGAGGATTACCGGTTCAGCCTTAGTCCTTTTATTAGATGAACTTTTAGTCAGAAAAATATGCTAAGCTGTCTGAGGATGCCGTTTTAGCTTAGAATATTCGCTAATTTTTTCAGACGCCTAAATGACCACTATTCTTCTTGTCAAATATCTCATTCCACAAGTGATAGTGACCAATCTTTGCCATCAATACATAATCAACAATACCTGATGCCATTGCTTTACGCTTAAATACGGCCATTTGATGTCCCTTCAACCTTACTTTTAAGGGTTGACTGTTTTCGCCCATGTATTCTTTATTACCACTACAAGGGATGGACTACAAACAGATTTCGGCTCGTAGGTTAAAGAAATATTCAAGCTCAAAATTACCTGCAATTTATACGGATCGTCACAACAGCTGAAACTTTGTGATCACAACAAAGAAGAACACATTAGATTGAATGTAAAAACCCTCGTCTCAGAAATTCCAGCAGCTTCTAAAATGCTCCTCAATAAAAAAGAAACAAGTAAAAATAATCAATTAAATAAAAAAAAAAATCATCAATTCGTCGGAGAAAAATTTCAGTTCATTCTCAGTCATAAAATTGTTTATTGAATTTACTAGAGTTTGCTCAGAGAATGAAATGTGATGGATTTTTCAAACATTTCTTTGACGTAAATCCGATTTTCACTTTGCATGTCTCTTTTCCTCTGGGCCAATTAATATGTGTCTGTGCATGTGAATGCTTCTTTTCTTATGATTTTGTATGTGTGCAGTTGTTTGGGTGTGTGTGTGCCGTACTGTAACACGCACACACACACTCATACTCATACTCACATACAAACATGCGTTTCCGTTTCAATAATTTATTTAATATATACAGTGTGCAATATGTAAAATGTTGCCATATTATATTTTAATTTCCGGCATGCGCATTGATTGTTTTTGATTTTGTCGACTGCACAGTATAGTAGAGCCAGTTGGGTACAGTCTGCAATAAAATGAGCACTATGTCGAAATTTGCAAACGCCATACTGTACTGCTCCAATACGAACATCTCAGAGTGTTTGGGTGTCGGTTGGGTGATAGTGCAGAGGATTCGGAACGAGTTGGATGAATCTAATGGTGATTAAGAATGTGTTTGGAGTAATCACTAGTGATGGTGACGTTATGCCTCCATTCATCTTTTGACAGGGCTTCAGACTCAACACGGAGGCCTACATCAAGTGGTTTGAGGAGGTGGTGCTGCCCTGCGTCAAGAGGGTGGGCACTAGAAGACCATATTTATGGCAAAAGGATTCTGCACCATGACACATAAGAAGGGAAACCCTGTCACGGCTGTCAGAAAATTTCTGCAACCACATCAGCGCTTACATCTGGCTACCTACCCCCACCAGACTGCAAACCCCTTGATTATTATGTGTGGGACGCAGTTTAGAGAGAAACCAGCAAAACTCCTTGTAACACCAAAACTGAAAGTAAGGATTATAGTAGCATTCACTAACTTAAACAAGGAGATCACCCAGAAGAGTTGCAGGTGATTTCGAAGTTGTCCGGAGGCCGTGGTTGAAGCTAATGGCGATTTTATTAAATAAAAGTCTAGTTTTTCAAAATATATTTTTGTAATTTTGGTAAATATTTCCATTAAAATGAGATGTCAGTCTTATTTTAATTTTGCGTCATTTAGATGACAATTTATCCATCGCCACCTGTATATATGCCTGTTTTCAATTGTATTACCTAAACTTTTATGAAAAGGATATTGATTTTGATGGAATTTTTACAGTATTTGCTGTCCGTTGCGATGTTCTATTAAAAAGGTATTTAAATATAAAACTGCATTTAATACGACACTAATGAGCAAATATCACTGAAACTTTTTTTTATAATTTGGCTAATAACTGCAAGTGAATAAAATAGAAGCATTTTAATTTTTTATGGTTACTGTAAAGCATGAGAAAAAATTAAATAAGAAATTTAAATTCACACTCTCATAAAAGTTCATACACATAAACCTCACCACACTCTCTCTATCTTTCTCTATTTTTCAGTAATACATAACAGATGGTTGCAAACATAAACTCGCAAACATTTAATCATATATATTTGCGCAAACACGGAAACAGATATTAAGAGGCATAGTTTTGTGCATATGTTGTAATTAAATGAATAATCCATATTAACAGAACTGTTATAAATCTATATACCAGTTCAAAGGTTTTGCTCAGAATATTAAATTAACATGTTATAAAAATTGCTTACTAGATGTATGACTCTAGCCTACAGATGTCTCCATTTTCGGAAATATAAACAATCAAATGCCACTTACATACTCACGTCGACGCCCATGACACAATAGATTGGCTAAATATATTCAGATGTTTTTTTTTTTTATCAGAGCTGTGCAGAGTGAAATATTTGCGGATATTTTAAAAATATTGTTGATATTTTCCAACAATGAAGTCGATAAAAGTTATCTTTAGAGGCATTGGAGTGAAATCAATGTGTTACCATTGATACAGTATCTTTCACGAAATATGTGACTTTCTTAATTTATGCATCAGTATTCTTTTTAACAATTCCACGTGTTCATATTACTATTTGAATAGCAAATGCGTTTAAAAGTCACATTCATACAATTTCTATTTCCAAGTTCTTATATTTATTCAGTTTTATCAAATTCCTTTGTTGAGATTTTTTGTCAAATGTGTTGGCCATGTCTATGGAATAGACTGATATTTTTTCGAAATCTTTTATTAATATATCTGGCGTTTTGGCTTGTTTATTGTGGTCGGTATATATGGTGAAAATATATATATACTAGAAGAAGAAGGCTATAAAATGTTCACCTTTAAGCAATGAGAGTAAGTCTTATTTATAACATTTCTGTGACTGAGGAAGGTCAGATAAAGGTCAAATAAAAGGTCAAATAAAAAATACAGCTTTTTCTCTACCCTACCATGTCAAAATCAAGATTCATTTTCAGTCAAATATTAGCAAGTTTCACTGGGTCAATGTTGATCATTCTGTTCTTTAGTTTACTTTATCCTTGTATGAAAAGAACAAAAGATGAATCAATTATTAGCTCTACTTTTTCTAGTTTGTCTTCCACCAATATTTTTAGATTGTTTCCCACTTTTTTTTATCTCTGCTTGTATCGAACAAATCCTACAAAATTTTCGACTCAGCGACGTACGCAGGTTTATCTTTGAACATTACTTCTGTCATTCAAAATTTCACTTCTCTCACAATTTTTAATAAGTGATTTTGGTAACCATATCATGCATAAATATAAATTTCAGAACTCAACATGAGCACTCACTCACAATATGTGCTATAGTTTTCTCAAATTTCTCACATGTTCTGCAAAGTGGGGATATGTCGACTTTGTGGCTATGCATCTAAATAATTGTACTGAGAACTTTTGTTCTTGAGCTGCTACTGTCGTAATTTCAGTTTCCTTCTTCCAAAAAACACTTTTCACCCAAATGAATTTTACCACGACTTCCTTCATTTGCTTTTTCAAACTGTTTATACAATGTTTTGATTTTCTCTTGTTCTAGAATTCATTTGAATCCAATTCGTTTATTTCCCCTTTCAAAATGAGTTTTGAATTGATCTATCTTCAAAAAGATAAACAGTTCCATTCGCGCAGAGTCTTTAAAGGAAATCAGTTCTCTTCGTCCTGAAGTCCCCTTAAAATACAATTATCAATATCCGTGTGGGGACGAGCTGGGGTTATTTATTTTTCAAACCAGTTCCTGAAATTTTTCACTTGTATATTCAACGAAACCTGTACAGTAACATCATACGAAATGACCAAAGAACTGCAGAAGTGGGGTGTATTTCATCTGTGATTTTCAGATTTATATTCAGGTGTACAGCAAGCTTGCATTTTTGGTACATTCACTGTTTATTAAACAACTAAATTTCTTTCACAATGTTTTGTAATACAAGATTGCTGTAAACGGTACATAAACTAAAATCATTTCTTGAAGATTAAAATATTTCTTGTCTAATTCGCCCATGACAATACATAATATATACATATATAATAGATATATAACTGTTCTACATAAGACCATATCTTTCTGCTGACCGAAGAGTGAAACTTTTCTACATCAGACCATATGTTTCTGCCGGTTGAAGACTGAAACTGTTCTACATAAGACCATATCTTTCTGCTGGCGGAAAACTGAAACTGTTCTACATAAGAACATAACTTTCGGCTGACGAAGATTGAAACTGTTCTACATAAGACCACATTTTTCTGCTGGCGGAAAACCGAAACTTTTCTACATAAGACAATATCTTTCAGCTGACCGAAGACTGAAAGTGTTCTACATAAGAATATATTTCTGCTGACCGAAGACTGAAACTGTTCTACATAAAATCATAACTTTCTGCCGGCCCAAGACTGAAACTCTTCTACATATGACTATATATTTCTGCTGGCGAAAGACTGAAACTGTTCTACATAATAACATATCTTTCTGCTGACCGAAGACTGAAACTGTTCTGCATAAGACCATATATTTCTACCGGCAGAAGGCAAAAACTTCTACATAAGACTATATATTTCTGCTGACCGAAGACTGAAACTGTTCTACATAAGACCATGTCTTTCTGTCGGCCGAAGACTGAAACTGATCTACATAAGACCATATCATTCCGCTGGCGGAAGAATGAAACTCTTCGACATAAGTCTATATCTTTCTGCTGGCCGAAGACTGGAACGGTTCTACATAAGATCATATCTTTCTGTCGGCCGAAGACGGAAACTGTTCTACATAAGATCATATATTTCTGCTAGCGGAAGACTGAAACTGTTCTACATGAAACTATATATTTCTGCTGAAGGAATACTGAAACTGTTCTACATAAGACCATATATTTCTGCAGACCGAAGACGGAAACTGTTCTACATAAGACCATATTTTTCTGCTGACCGAAGACTGAAACTGTTCTACATAAGACAATATATTTTTGCTGACCGAAGCCTGAAACTGTTCATATGTTTCTGCCGGCGGAAGATTGAAACTGTTCTACATTAGACCATATCATTCTGTCAACCGAAGACTGAAACTGTTCTACATAAGACCATAACTTTTTGCCGACCGAAGAGTGAAACTGTTCTAAATAAGACCATAAGATTCTGCTGGCGGCAAACAGAAACTGTTCTACATTATACCCTATCTTTCTGATGGAGGAAGACTGAAACTCTTCTACATATGACTATATCTTTCTGCTGGCCGAAGACTGAAACTGTTCTACATAAGACCCTATCTTTGTGCTGACCGAAGACTGAAACTGTTCTACATAAGACCATATCATTCTACTGGCGGAAGAATGAAACTCTTCTACATAAGTCTATATATTTCTGCTGACCGAAGACTGAAACTGTTCTACATAAGACCATATGTTTCTGACGGCTGAAGACTGAAACTCTTCTACATAAGACCATACCTTTCTGCTGAAGAAGGCTGACACTTTTCTACATAAGACCATGTCTTTTCGCCGGCCGAAACTGAAACTGTTCTACATAAGACCATATCTTTCAGCTGACCGAAGACTGAAACTGTTCTACATAAGACTATATCTTTCTGCTGACCGAAGACTGAAACTGTTCTACATATGACCATATATTTCTGCTGGGAAAGCAGAAACTGTTCTACATAAGACCCTATCTCTCTGCTGGCGGAAGACTGAAAGTGTTCTACATAAGAGTTTATCTTTCTGCTAACCGAAGACTGAAACTGTTCTACATAAGACTATATATTTCTACCGGCGGAACACTGAAACTTTCTACATAAGACCATATCATTCTGTCGTCCGAAGACTGAAACTGTTCTATTAGGTTGGTGCAAAAATAATGTCGTTTCTTCACATAGTAACATATGTGAGAAAACGACATAATCTTTTCACCAACCTAATACATAAGACCATATAATTCTGTCGGCCGAAGACTGAAACTGTTCTACATAAGACCATATCATTCTGTCGGCCGAAGACTGAAACTGTTCTAAATAATGACCATATCATTCTACTGACAGAAAACTGAAACTCTTCTACATAAGACCATATGCCAGCCGAAGACTGAAACTGTTCTACATAAGAGTTTATCTTTCTGCTAACCGAAGACTGAAACTGTTCTACATAAGACTATATATTTCTACCGGCGGAACACTGAAACTTTCTACATAAGACCATATCATTCTGTCGTCCGAAGACTGAAACTGTTCTATTAGGTTGGTGCAAAAATAATGTCGTTTCTTCACATAGTAACATATGTGAGAAAACGACATAATCTTTTCACCAACCTAATACATAAGACCATATAATTCTGTCGGCCGAAGACTGAAACTGTTCTACATAAGACCATATCATTCTGTCGGCCGAAGACTGAAACTGTTCTAAATAATGACCATATCATTCTACTGACAGAAAACTGAAACTCTTCTACATAAGACCATATGCCAGCCGAAGACTGAAACTGTTCTACATAAGATCCTATCTTTCTGCTGACTGAAGTCTGAAAGTGTTCTACATAAGACCATATTTTCTGCCGGCGGGAGACTGAATCTGTTCTAAATAAGACCATATCTTTCTGCTGACCGAAGACATTCTTTTCTACCTAAGACCCTATCTTTAGGCTGGCGGAAGAATTAAACTGTTCTACATAGGACCATATATTTCTGCTAGCCGAAGACTGGAACTGTTCTACATAAGACCATATGTTTCTGACGGCTGAAGACTGAAACTCTTCTACATAAGACCATACCTTTCTGCTGAAGAAGGCTGACACTTTTCTACATAAGAGCATATCTTTCTGCCGGCGGAAGACTGAATCTGTTCTAAATAAGACCATATCTTTCTGCTGACCGAAGACTGAAACTGTTCTACATAAGACCATATCTTTCTGCTGACGAAGACTGAAACTGTACAACATAAGACCATATCCTTCTGCCGGCCGAAGACTGAAACTGTTCTACATAAGACCATATCTTTCAGCTGACCGAAGACTGAAACTGTTCTACATAAGATACTACCTTTCTCCTGGGGGAAAATTGAAACTGTTCTACATAAGACCATATCTTTCTGCCGGCCGAAGACTGAAACTGTTCTACATAAGACCATATCTTTCTGCTGGCTGAAAACTGAAACTGTTCTACATAATACCATATCTTTCAGCTGACCGAAAGCTGAAACTCTTCTACATAAGTCTATATCTTTCTGCTGACCGAAGACTGAAACTGTTCTACATATGACCATATATTTCTGCTGGCAGAAAACAGAAACTGTTCTACATAAGACACTATCTCTCTGCTGGCGGAAGACTGAAACTGTTCTACATAAGACCATATCATTCTGTCGGCCGAAGACTGAAACTGTTCTATTAGGTTGGTGCAAAAATAATGTCGTTTCTTCACATAGTAACATATGTGAGAAAACGACATAATCTTTTCACCAACCTAATACATAAGACCATATAATTCTGTCGGCCGAAGACTGAAACTGTTCTACATAAGACCATATCATTCTGTCGGCCGAAGACTGAAACTGTTCTAAATAATGACCATATCATTCTACTGACAGAAAACTGAAACTCTTCTACATAAGACCATATGCCAGCCGAAGACTGAAACTGTTCTACATAAGATCCTATCTTTCTGCTGACTGAAGTCTGAAAGTGTTCTACATAAGACCATATTTTCTGCCGGCGGGAGACTGAATCTGTTCTAAATAAGACCATATCTTTCTGCTGACCGAAGACATTCTTTTCTACCTAAGACCCTATCTTTAGGCTGGCGGAAGAATTAAACTGTTCTACATAGGACCATATATTTCTGCTAGCCGAAGACTGGAACTGTTCTACATAAGACCATATGTTTCTGACGGCTGAAGACTGAAACTCTTCTACATAAGACCATACCTTTCTGCTGAAGAAGGCTGACACTTTTCTACATAAGAGCATATCTTTCTGCCGGCGGAAGACTGAATCTGTTCTAAATAAGACCATATCTTTCTGCTGACCGAAGACTGAAACTGTTCTACATAAGACCATATCTTTCTGCTGACGAAGACTGAAACTGTACAACATAAGACCATATCCTTCTGCCGGCCGAAGACTGAAACTGTTCTACATAAGACCATATCTTTCAGCTGACCGAAGACTGAAACTGTTCTACATAAGATACTACCTTTCTCCTGGGGGAAAATTGAAACTGTTCTACATAAGACCATATCTTTCTGCCGGCCGAAGACTGAAACTGTTCTACATAAGACCATATCTTTCTGCTGGCTGAAAACTGAAACTGTTCTACATAATACCATATCTTTCAGCTGACCGAAAGCTGAAACTCTTCTACATAAGTCTATATCTTTCTGCTGACCGAAGACTGAAACTGTTCTACATATGACCATATATTTCTGCTGGCGGAAAACAGAAACTGTTCTACATAAGACACTATCTCTCTGCTGGCGGAAGACTGAAACTGTTCTACATAAGACCATATCATTCTGTCGGCCGAAGACTGAAACTGTTCTATTCGGTTGGTGCAAAAATAATGTCGTTTCTTCACATAGTAACATATGTGAGAAAACGACATAATTTTTGCACCAACCTATATTTATTTCAATTCTCCGTATTCAAGAACCCCCTTACAATTTTATTATTACAGATAATGCCCCAACAAAACATCGAAACATCATTGGTGCCTTTACCGTCAATCGAAGAATGATTCCTAGCAAATCTTTTGAAGGACTCATTTTCATCATTTAATGTTAATACAAACAATTCCGCATAGAAAACATCTGTTTAAGAATACATGTTGTTTTTCATTTGTTGTTGCTTTGACGTTTCCGCATTTTATCTTTATTTCAATTTATGAATATTTAATCATTAGGTAGAAGAAAAAATCACTTAGTAATGCTCTGAGATCTGAATATTTAACGCACACGCACATCTATACACACACACGGACAGACACTCACACATACACACATATATATGTATATCAATATATATTACAGAATTACCATTATCATTGCAGTGTTGGCGGGAAATAAAGAAGAATGTATACAGTCAATGTAAATATAGGTATTCTCATCTTATCTATATTATGGCATATGTCCCTAATATTGATTATGAGAAAATATACTCCTAATGGTCTTATAATCTTCATATGCAATTATATTTTAAACTATATGCATATTAACACGCACAGAAAGAGAGAGAGAGAGAGAGTGTGAGAGAGAGAGAGATGGAGGGAGGGAGTGGGAAAAAGGCAAACATCTGTTTTTCTGCCTACTCTTTATCAGAATCACGCATACACTTATAACGGATTATATATATATATATATATATATATATATATATATATATATATATATATATATATATATATATATATATATATATAATGTATATTAATTATATTAAATGAAGTTATTATTTTAGATAAATACAGGCTTACATCATCGTGTGAATATATACGGTATATATATATATATATATATATATATATATATATATATATATATATATATATATATATAAATCCGTAAAATCTCGTGTTTTCGAACATAAACGAGATATTCGCCTCGGAAATTTAAACAATGCTTTAGTTGTACACACAACTAAAGCAGATCATAATTTCGATTTTGATTCCATGAAGATTTTAAAATATTTTCATAATAAAAATCTTAGGAGGATTTATGAAGCAGGCATAATATCCATCTCACGCACGGTGAATACTAGACCTGGCTTCTTTAGTATTTCCCCTTTTCTAGCGAGATTAATGCTCGACAAGCGTACATATAAATTTTAGATCAAAATAGAATTCTTTTCATTTTTCATTTTTCATTCATAATACTCAAATTTTAGGAATACGTTTTGACAGCGTCGCCCACTTGACGACAATGTGACCATGTTTAAAAGGAACGCTGATCATTTAAAACTTTCAGTTATCTGTTTGGATAAGTCTTGTTCTTATGTCCATCGTCTTTGTCATGTTGAATTGATAATGTTAATTATATTTTATGAATATGTCCTGAAGATGGTTTATTAGACCGAAACATCCGACGTTGACATTATATTAACATTAAACAGGATATTTGCATATAAGGATTTTGTTTGTTTTTTCCGCATATTTTTCTTCATACTGTCGGATCTATATCCATATATTTGCTTATATATATATATATATATATATATGAGAAAAAACTGTTGATGGGGTCAACGGATAACTTGCAGAAACCTAAAACTCTTATCAAGATAATGTCTCTAATAAAAACGACAATACTGAATAAAGCACGAGAAAAAGCACTGAAAGCAAACTTACATACTCATTGAAGTACTCCAAGCCTAAATTGCCTAGAACTAGCAAAAAAAAAAAAAAAAAAAAAGAAAACATTTTCTTAATGCATATTCGGTATAAAATCGAGCCAATTTCTCTTAGATTCTTTTGCCTTTTGCTTGTGTTTCAATCACTTTTGTTATTAATATCCCACATTGTGATAATAGTAGATCTATATAGTTATTCAAATAGGCATATAATTGTAAATTCTTGAACATAAATATACTAAAGTATATATTTACATAAACTTCACACACACACACGTGCTTTCATTTAAACGATTTAGCTTTGCAATTTTTGGTTGGAAGGGAAACTAACTCAGAGTAGAAGAAAGTGCCAATGCTGGGAATTTGTTTAAGGTGGACCGCAACTTGCCAGAAAGTGACGCCCACACTTGATTTTATTACATTCCTCAGCACCACATATGGAATGAGACATGCAAAATCCAGCTATGTAACTGCAACGGACTACCGCTAAGTCGAAACTTCAACGGACTGCAGCTAACTCGAAACAGCAACAAACTGCCGCTAGCTCTTTTGTAATTTTGAGTGGTGACGTTTGTAGCATGTTCATCATGCGTTGTCCTCTTCATCTGCTGCTCCAAACGTTGGGAGTTGTTATAATTATCATCCTCTTGTATCACTGTTTCAGATCGCATTTAGTCTGGGTCCAGGTCTTCGAACTTTGCCCAGGCAAGCTTCACTCCACCACGACAAGGAGCGACAATCAGAGTGCATTATTATACTTGCATGATGATAATTTCTGTCTAAACATGAACATCTCCTTCAATGTCAGGGCACTTGATCCAGTGGTAAATATAAAGAAATAACTCTAACATTAATCAGTGAAAATTCCGCATCAAATATTTATCAAATATGAAATTGGTTTTGGCATCATACACACAGAGACACGCACAGACACACTGACACACACACAAACACACACGCATACACACACACATACACACACACACACACACACACATATATATATATATATATATATATATATATATATATATATATATATATATATAGAGAGAGAGAGAGAGAGAGATAAAGAGATAAAGAGAGAGAGAGTTGTATCTAAAAAATTAATGGAAGGTAGATTACATTATTAAGTTTTCCTGAGTACGCAGGACGGTAGATGAAACAAATATTTAGTATTTAAAAATATGAAGCATCTTCCCAAATACAGATATCCACTAAAAATAACGATTGAATTAATAAAAAATAATCAAATCCATTAATTCTTTAAAAATTGTTTTGTTTACGTTTCTGAATACGAAATTGAGCAGTTATGCGTTTCGAGAAATCTAAACGAGTGTCTTTTCCTACAAAGAGGGACGCGGATTCCAGAGGACATTCGATTTATCAAATTTTCTCGCGTAGGTAGGCCGGTAGACGAAATAAATATTGTTTAAAATAAAAAAGAGCATCTACTGAAATACCGTTTTGCACTAAGATAATGTTTGAAGTTGAAAAATATAGGTGTGTATATAGGCGGAAAAATTCCTTATTTAATACAAGACAAACAAGGTAATTTTATTTAGTTTATTTTTTCTGTTCCTTGTATGCAATCAAGTTTTTTTGTATATAGGTGTGCTTTTGTGTGAAAGTTACGTGAAAATATCCATGTTCCACAATGTTTCTATTTAGTATATTCCTCGAACATTTATATGCAAAAATACACGCACATTAAGTTGCATTTGTTAATATAGTCACACGATGCATTCCCGCAATGCCTTACCATTCTTTGTAAAAGCCCAACTTGTTCACCAACTTCTCTATGTATGGAGATATTACGAAGTGGCCGCTAAGTCGATATGTCAAGAGAAATAACGAGAAAGTAAAACACAGCTCACAAATGGCGCATTCCTATTTGTGTTCTCAAAGTGCGTTTCATAAATAAATAAATATATATTTTGAAATGGACATTATTTATTATGTATTTTTTTTTTATCTGAAGAAAAAGTAAATTATCTTCCCTTTGCCTTCCTTTTTGTTCTCTGTTCTGTTTAGTTCTTTCCAGAATTAATTTCTTCTTTGTTTCTTTTCAGGTTTCATTCCTCTGATAGACATTACAAGCTCCCTTTTTCCCTTGAAATATTCAACGGCACCTTCTTCCATCTTGAATTTACTTTTATGTTTCTAGGCTTCATCTGCATTCTTTAATTTTATTTCGATGTGCATTCCTCTTTCTTATTTGACTCTTTCCTTTTATTTTTCAATTATATTTCGTCCTTCTATCTCGTTCACACTTTTTTCATTCATTTAGAGGTTTTATCACTTTCTCAACCTTTCGCTCTTCTCACATTATCTCGCTTTATTTTCTTTTTCGACTCACACACTTTCATTCTTTACTCGTCTCTTTTTTACTACTACCTTATCATCTTTATTTTAATCGTGTTTCCTTCGTTTTCTGTTGAGTTTTTTTATTTTTCTTTTTAATTTTATTTGAATACATCTCAATTTCTTTAATGTTTTTTTCCTAGTTTTCTCCATTCTATCATTGTCCAGTTTACTTCTTTCACTCGCTTATTCTCTCGGTTGATCTCTCCTTTTTCTCTCCCAAAACTCTTTAGTTATTTCAGCTTCTCAATACCACGAATCCTTTTCTGCTTCCCTCTATCATTTTACTGCATTCTTTCCATTTTCATTCTTGTTTCTTTTTTCCATTTTCATTCTTGTTCCTTTTTTCCATTCAGTCATTTTCCCATTTTCTTCCGCTATTCAGATTTGAATATTAAAAAAATAAATAAATAGGAAAAAGAAAAAGAATGACAAATAAATCAGGATTTCAGCTCAAGCGGTCGATGTTGTTTGGTATTCTTCGATGGAATTTGTTATTCTGGTTATAATTTAACATTGCCTTTGGGTAGGGAAGCTTTTTTTTATGGAGGCACTGAAGCCTTGTCGGCATGAGAAAAGAGTGAAAGAAAAGACGAAGAAAAGAAAAGAGATATATTATTGGACGACAACCGGAAAGACGTTGAATGATAAGCTGACATTCAAAACCAAAAGAAAAGAAACGTATGTGCAAAGAGGTCGAAAGAAAAGAAGAGAAAGAAGGTAAAGGAAGGGAAAGAAAGTAACGAAAACAAAAAGCAATCCAATGAGACTTAAGTTGAATATGAAAAGAAAAAAGGAGATGAAAAATGAATTAGAGAGATTTAGAAAAAGTATAAGATATAATTGAAAAGGAAGAAGATAGCGAAAGAAAAGTAAATTAAAGGATGAAATAAAAGAATTATAGCAATAAAAAAAGAAAACGAATGAAAACGCTGGCGACAAATAAAACAACATAAAAGGACGACGTAAAAGAGACTGAAAGTATTTTGTCATGAAATTTGGGATTTTTCCTATGAACATCCGTCTCTATTCACGCATGGAAAATCCATAAGAATACCGTCAATTTATTCAACCTCACCTAGCGATGTGGTATCTTTCGCTAGTTAGGGCTCAACATGGGAAAATAAAATTTCGAATCAAAATGCATCTTATTATCGGATGCCTCGGCACCTTGACGTGGTGTAATGGTTAGAAAGCTTGTTTTGCTAGATCAATTACGACTGAGTTGTCTGTTCGATCCTCACAGGTTGCCCCATACTTTCGGCCTTATACCACATCTAAGCCGGGCTTAGAATATCACTATTATCGGATTCCTGAATAGATATGAAGTTTAGAATTCCTCATTTTTCAAAAATAAATACATGGAATATTATTTAACTTTAAATTTTAAACTTAGAGTTTATTAAAATACACGGATTGCAAACGTTGTAACGAGATACACGGCGTTTTACACGTGTTGGCATTTAAAAAAATATCTTGCATACTAAAGCAGTAATTCCCAAAATCCAGGGATTTGGATGAAAGATTCAAATATCACAGGTTCTATTATTTGGACATATGTCTACATTATTTAATCACTGCATTTCTGTCGATGTATCCTTTTGTCTTTGAAGCGATGATTATGTTACTAAAATTCTTAATTCTAAATCTGAATGTCAGTGATTTCTGAAAACAACATCAATATAGAAAAATGGTTTCTTGACGACATGTATGTTTTCCTTCCTATTAAATAAAACAAAATCCACGTTGGGGTAATAAATAAGAAAATAAAATATAGAACGTTAAGATGAAGGTTAGAGGAAAAGTTTCAAGAAAAAAAGGGTGATCTTAACTATAGATTTTAGCAAACATAATTTAGTTGTTGCATGTCTTGATCCAAACGACTAAAAAAATGAAAGAAATGCATCCTTGCTGGAGAAGGGAATATTTATTGGCGTGCATGGAAAATGCTGAGGAGCTTAATTAAGAGATTAAGGCAATTTGAAATCCGAGCAATAATGAAAACCTTTCATTACAAAAATCAACGAGAATACTGATGAAATTTTTGTTTTGCCGAGAAGATCTGCTATCGATTGATTGACCGTGAATGATATCAGTTGATTTAAATATGAAAATACACATTTAGAAAAAGGAATCGTTTAAATATATTCAATTGAAGTTTCACTTCTGATCGGAAGATAATAATTTTTTAATATTGTACTATTGTTTATCTTTTCACAGACTGCGTCAAGACGATTTAACATTTGCAGAGGATTCATTGCAACAGACATTATAGTTATTGAAAATATACTTTAATATTAACATTCATTCTAAATATATTTCAAAATGTAAATGTTAATCTCATTAGAAATGCATTTTCATTTATTAATATGATTTTAAAGAAAACTACAGGTATATATATATATATATATATATATATATATATATATAATTTGGTCGGGTTTCGGTCATTGATGAGCTGTGATAGCGAAACAGTCTGTCAGTGAATGACGGTTTTAGCACTCGATAAAATAATTTAATCGTTGTAGGGAGTAAAGCGAATTTGTAAACAGTCACTACTACTGCTGATAATGCAAGATTCACCATGACGATTGAGTTCTCTAAGTGACTGGTGTGATTATGAAAAAAATACGCAAAATTTCGCCTTTCTTTCTGTAGGGCGTTGAGGCCTAGGTGTTAGAATCTCCGACTGATACCAAATTTGTCGGGTTTCTGTCTCGGCCTGAAGCGATAGGAAGTCTAACCACACTAATGAGCTGTGATACAACGAAACAGTGTGTCTGTGTATGACTAATATATATATATATACACGCACATATATATATATATGTGTGTGTGTGTGTGTGCGTGTTTGTGTGTTTGTGGAAATGGATACTTAGGTCAATAATAAGTCTAAAGATTGCGTCCAAGCATGAAAAACAGGAAAAGGATTGTCGCTGCTCGGTGTTGACCGTAGTGTCTACTTTTATCTTAATATACGCTGTATCTCGGATACTGTGTACCTTTTACTCATAAACATAGCATAACATAAAACTATATTTTCATCATTAACACACACACATATATATATAAATATATATTACTTTGTATCTGTGTGTGCTCATGGTCATTTGATGCATGTACTTGTTTGAAGTTATACATGAATATTCTTGGATACAGCAATAAAATATAAATATTTATATAAGAGTAGATACATTGGCACCCCCACTCATATATGTAAGCAACTATATATATATATATATATATATATATATATATATATATAATTCAATGAAATGGAACTTGTGGTTGCTTCTGTGAAAAGTCCTATAAGCTAAGTGCTCTGAGGAAATTAATTGCCAATCCAAGTCGACATTTCAAAATAAATATTTCCGTCTCGTTTGGGATTTCGAAGGATTGCCTTCGAGTTGCCTTCGAGTTGCCTTAGAGTTACAAACTTTATAAATCTCTTTCTCTTTGTCTCCTTTCTCTCTCTCTCTCTCTCTATCTATCTATCTATTGATGAGAATCTATATATGCGTTAATGGAGACATAGTTAGAAAGATAGATACTGAAACGGACTCTTACATATTAGCCCTTAATTAGAGTTTGCCCATTGCAATGCGCATCTGTGTCTCTAAGTTCTCATTATTATTCGTTGCCATATGTGTAAATATTTTAATCCATTTACGTTATTTCATGGACATTTCTTGAGGGCATTTTTTGAGTTTGAGTACACATACATTTCTGCTTCTAGCAAATAACCCAGTGAGTTATCAGCTTACATAATTTAATGTAAATACGTATATGTGTGTATACGCAGTTGAATATGTATGTTTTCTAACGTAAGCAGGTCTGCTTCAGTGTTGCTGCTAATTCTGCAAAGAGATATTGACCTTAACTGAAGATAATGCCACTAAGACATAATATCTACACCATGCCTATACACTTTCAGAGAATGTCTTGCTTGAAAATCCGCAAGCTATGTCTTAGTTTAATGCCTTATTCTGAATGTCATCACGTTGTATGAGTAAGAAACACGGATCTGTTACGACCACCATGCGATCTCTAATAATATATAGCAGTTTTTATTATTAACATAAATATTTCCAAATGATAATGATTTTACACACACAGACACAGAAACACTTACATACACTCTCAGAGAGACACACACAGCAACACGCACTCATACTTACAGAGACACACACACAGCAGCACGCACTCACACAAAACACTCATAACGCACATACATATATTTAAACTGATAGATATAGAAAGAGGCTGAGAGTGATAGAAAGAGGAAGAGGGAATTCTAACGGATAACGATGAAAGCATTGTAATTTTCCTTGTAATTTAAATCTTGCCTCACCATAACATTTTTTCAAATCCCTCTTCTTATCACAAGTTTGCTATATCTATAGTGGAAGAGTTCTCTGTAGAGTTGATAGAGCCTTTATAAATATAAATAGTGTAGATATAGAATGTACATTGCCAATTTCATTGATCTTCATACTCCTTTATTGCCAATACTCCATTTGCGGATTGTATGCGGCGTGTAGTAGATATAGGATACTAGGGGATTAACCCCGGCCATAACCAGATTTTTTTAAATTTAGTTTTAATACTGAATGTTATTTATATTAGGTTGGTGCAAAACTAATGACGTAATAATGTCGTTTTTTGACGTATTAACGTCAAAAAACGACCTTATTACGTCATTATTTTTGCACCAACCTAATAGTTATGATCGCTAGATTGCTTATTTATGTTTGTTGGGACGTTCGAGAAAGTCTGTAAATACGCTTGTTTTATTCATGGTTATGTCCTCTCAATTTTCTATTCATATATATATATATATATATATATATATATATATATATATATATATATATATGCTATTTATTATTTTATTCATTTATATTAATTATCTGTTTTGTATATTTTTTCTGTACCGTTTTTCACAGTGCTAATGCTTCCGTATTACGAATAAAGTTTATTCTATACAGGATATGACATTTTACTTAGACTTGTTTTATACAATATTAGGTCGTAGATAGCGTAGAAGTATTTTTCATGTGTCTATACACTTATAAATGATAGCTGCTCTTTTACTTAGGAGTTTCTCTTGCCATGGAATGTTAATTATAGAAGGAAAACTTACACCGATTTGAGGTTTTGTTATAAGCAGACGCTGTTTTTCTCATTCTCCATGTCGTCTTGGTGTTTTATTTTGTGTTTATGAGTTACCAAATATTCTTTGACCAGATAAGAAAGTTTGAATGTTTTCTGTTTTATAAGACACTTCCAGGAATCTTTCGTTATTATATCTAATAATGACCCAAAGTCCCTGGAAGTAGAAAGTTTTCGGAGTAATGCAAGTCAACTCTAGGCTTTGACACGTTCACCACCTTAACAGGGTTAGACATTCATTTCCTAATTTATTTCTCACTCGATATTCGAATGCCCATTTTTGGATTACCTATTAAATTGAAATCAGGATTCATTAAAACACAAATCTCTGATCATAGACTTTGAATTAAGCTTTCTATATTTGACCAAAAACTTGTTTCCTTTCTATGTTTATCTGAAGTGATAAGTTGCTTTCGATAAACTTCGGATTATTATTCAACCTATCTTTTTGTTTTCCGAGTTTGTTTGAGATTTTTTGAAGGATTTACTTTTTCATGTCTTTCGTAGCAATTGACCCCCACATGATGAGAGTTTGGGTCTTCCAAATTCTCTATTTCTGGTTAATTAGCCGTTGTTCCAAGTTTCGACAGGAAAACAACGTTTTTCAATAATTACAGTTGGCTTAAAAGTCATGCGGTTTCCGACATTTTATACATAATAAAATTATATTATAATAAAATTATATTATAATAAAATTATATTATAATTAAAATATATTATAATTAAATTATGCTATAATAAAATTATATTATAATAAAATTATATTTTAATAAAATTATATTATAATGCTGAATACTATGGGGGTTCCTCTTGCTATATCAATCCTAATTCTATTTATGACAGATAAAAGTTGATATTTTGCACTTTTAAGTTTTCCTGACTTATTTATTACTCCCTCTCACTCACACACACACAAACAGACACACACACGCACACAAACAGACACACACACGCACACAAACAGACACACACACAAACAGACACACGCATACTCTCTCTTTCTGTATTAATACCCTTTCCCGGGAGCAAATGTGGTACCCGGATGACGTTTCATTTGATACCCATGGCTGATTAGCGATTTGAGCCACATTTAAGTTGATCAGTTAAAATAGTGTATCAAGAAACTGTAGACAATTGAATAATGGATGTACAAAGAAATAATGAGAACCTGCTTAGCAGTAACGGCACGTTGGTAATTGAAATGTAGAAATTTCATCTACCAGCATATAAATATATTCTTTTCTGCTTATAATCTTAGAAAAGAATTTCACGCCTTCCTAAAACGATGCTACACTTACTTTTGTAAATAAATATATCTAAAAACCTATTCATGAAAAAAGATGAACGTGACTTCCGAGTTTCTTTGTTAAATCGCTTTCATTTCATTTGCTCCACACTAAACAAACACACATTTGAATTTTTATCTTATACTTCCACGTGTTGGAAACAAACAAGAAATATATTTGTATAATTAAACAGAACGATTCCAAACATTATATCAGAGATGGAACTTTTCTCCTGTTATCAATTGTGACAGTGTTTCAAGTGGTTGAATTTTTTTCTTTTTGAAGAGTGTCATAAAAAATCACGCTTTTTCCGGGACATTTATTATTGACGCGAAGTACGAAATTATCTTTGGCACCAACATTTGCAATATATTGTCATTCTTGCATTTATATGCATGGTATCATTTATATATATATATATATATATATATATATATATATGTATATATATTTGACATATTATACATGAAAGCATACATATTCTAAGAACAAAGGGAGCAATTCAATCTCTATCCAGTTCTTATACTGTTGTCAACATACAGACTCATGTTTTTTAGGAAATTATCTATTCTCGTGTGATATTGAGTCACTGAATGAATCTCGTTTTCCATCTATCTATCTATCTATCTATCTATCTATCTATCTATCTATCTATCTATCTATTTTGGCTGACCAAAATATTGCATTTACTTTTGCGATTGGATTACATTAAGCGTATTTAAGTTTAAATGCAGTATAAAAGATTACATTTGATTTCATTGTGACAGCTGTCACAATGAGATATGATTTTATAATAAGTAATTGTCCAAATTGGCGTATTTTGTTTATTGAGTCAAACATGGAAACATGAGCAGCATATTCGCCATACTGGATTATTTATTTTAAAACCATTAAAATTCCACTGAGTCACAAAAACGATGTGAGCAGTTCACAGAGAAGATATTCTGAATTCTCTAAACGTTGTGAAACGATATTTTGTGAGTTATATTGTCATGGAAAGTTGAGAGATTAGGAATCAAAATATTAAATAAGAGTAATTAAGGTTTTACAAGCAAGAAACACCCACTATCTGCAAAATATATAAATAATACCCTGATAGACACTTGTACAATCGCTATGTTTATTTATGTCTTTTAATTACATAAATTAAACGAAATTGTAAAAGATACAAAAACTAATATGACACTACATAATATAAAATTCTTTATTCAAACAAAATATTCGAAATATTTTTAATCATTGGCAATGGTAATAGCTATAGAGTATTTATTTTGTGAACTTTCGTATTGTGGGAAAAGCGTTCTAGATTGGAAAATAATTCATCACCCTTAAGGCCGTGTAGACGTTTTTGAATTCTGCCATGACGAGCAAATGAGAATTGGGCATCTCCACCCCAGATCACCCAGTCGTAGACCCTATTTTTCAAATTATATCATTCTTTCCTTGTTTCAGCATATACACGCATCCCCAAAGATTTCTTTCGACTTTCTAAATAAAAATACCTTTCTTCACTTTCCAAATCTTTGCAACTTGATGGGCTTTTTCTGATCACTTAGCGATCATTTCATCTATGGCGGGAAAGGCCCTGACTTCCGCGGGCGAAATTCGCCATTTAATCATTCACGCCAAGAACACTCGAGATAATGGAACAGAAAAATGTCTCATGGTGAGCTGGTCACGTGCACTACTTTCAATTTCACATTGGCTTCTGACCTGCAACATTGCATTGGTCAAAAGCATGCAATCGTTATTTGCTTTATGATCCACATTTGTGTTGAGAATTAACGAAGTAGCGCAACATATATATATATATATATATATATATATATATATATATATATATATTAGGTTGGTGCAAAAATAATGACGTAATAATGTCGTTTTTTGACGTTAAAAATACGTCAAAAAACGACATTATTACGTCATTATTTTGCACCAACCTAATATATATATGCGCATGTGTGTGTGCATGTGTGTGTGTAAATTTTAATGAGTAATATTAAGAAAACATGACACGTCTGAAATCTCAAAAATGAAAAAAATATTGTTTATTATTTTTGTGTAATAATGATTATTTTAATTTTAAAGTGCGTTAATAATAGGAATGCATTTAAAAACTTTATAATAATACGTGATCAGCATTTCTTTGCCTGCCAGAATTTATTTTAAGACGAATTTAGACGAATTTATTGCGTTACCTAAAAAAATCACATAGTCATACGGAAGCGACAAATCAAATTAACTTTGATAAAACAAAATGATGAAAATGATTTTCAAGGTATATCTTTTATATTTGGCGTAGATTGCTAACCAACTATGGCGTCTGATGTTGAGCTTCAAAAAATATGCTGAAATAGGATAATTCGTAAGTAGTCTAGCAGACGATGTAATAAATTTCAGTGACAAAAGCCATTTTTTTTAATAGTCCGTTAGGAGTCAGAAAGTTAGACGAAAAACATACATTCTGCATCATTCGCGGTACATGTAGTAATAAGTAGTGTTCTGTGAGAAAATATCCGTTTATCAATACAGGAAGAAAGAACACCAAGATCATTTGACTCAGTTTAAAGTTTAATGTACACAAAGATCATCTAATTCAATTTAAAGTTTAATGAACATCAGGATAATTTGATTAAGATGTAGATACCTGTGAGGGTCCTGCAGAGAATCTCTTGTCGTTCTCCAGGTTGAGTTTCAAGAAACTCGCAATAGTTGAGATTTTGTAATTAGACGCAGATCCTTTGCATTTGCTTTATGTGACATTAAAAGCTGTTGTAGCGGATATTCATCCGGAGTGAGAACTCAGACAGCCAAGTTCGTATTCCAGTCAGGTTCTTTAGATTCACATGTGCAGAAATACACTTAGGAAAGATATGAATCACTCTCTTCTCCTCCAGCTATGGGTTGAATGCAGACTAGGTTCTTTAGCCTTAGTTGGCAATTAGTCTACCTGAGAAAGATAAAGTCAACCTACTGCAGTAAAAAAAAAAAGAAAACCTGCCTCGTCAGTCATATATCGAAAGATACATGATCGCCCAATCGTGTATTACGTATGACTCTTTAACTGACTGATAATGAGAATATTATAATTTGGCACATGCAATTTAGCATTTGTACCCCGCTTAATATTTTTTCAAATACTAGAGCTACACACACACTTACACATACATACACATACACACTTAACACACACACACACACATATATGTATATATTTAGGCAACATATTTTCATTCAGACATATTGTCTTTACTTATTTTTACACTGATCCTTTTCAGTTTTGTAGACAGTTTCTTGATGTTAAGATGTAATTCATCAGGGAAATCGACGTAGTTTCTGTTAACAGAAATATTTTTCATCTTTTCCAAGATTATATTCAGAGGTAAGTTAAAAAAAGACAAACTTATTGTAACTGCGATACAATCTGCATTCCGTAGTCATGGTGATTTTTGAAAAAAGAAAAGATCGAAAGTACTTGGGTTAACAGAAACTACGACGACTACCTTGACGAGAAACTGATTAGGGTCAGTATAAAAATAACTTGACACAATATGTGTATATTATTCAATGAAACAAGTTTCAATGAAGATATGGTGCCTGCCTATCTATCTATCTATCTATCTATCTATCTATCTATCTATGTGTGTGTGTACAGCGTTGTATATCATTAGCCTTCTAAAACTGATGATAATTGAGGAAGAATTAAAAATAATCTGATTTGAATTAAGAATTTTTATAATTCTCTTATTTTGCCATCTGTATTTGCTTATACAATTCATGTGTTCCTAACTACTGATCATCTCTTTGCCCTCCCACGGCGATGAATATGATTTGAAAGTCTAATTCCATTCGGCTTTTGTAAAATCTACGAAATCTAAGCGGAATGTACTTTGGGGCGGTGGTGAGGTACCTAAAACTCAAATGGAAAAGAGCCAATCCCTGCTGTCTTGATAAGCTTCGTGGAATGTCACGTTCAGCTCGCCTTTACTTAGCGTTTCCTTTCTTGCTGGGAATATGCCCAGATGAAAGGCACTTGTAATACAAGCGTGATTACCTTCAGCCCTTTTCATTCGTCCCCCCCTCACTTTCGCTTGTTCGTATGCGCTTTTGCTTCGAGACCGGGAGTGTTAAGACCAGTCTCAAGTAAAGAGAAGCCGTTTCTCCTTCCGCTTTCATTTGCTTTTCATGTTGACGTCATAAAACAATGTAGTAACGTGACGAAAGGTGGGATGGAAGAAGCGAGAGATAGGAGGATTTATGTGCGATAGTTCATAATGTCACCAACATTACGTAATGCAACAGATTTTGAAAAATGATAAAGAACTGGCAACATTCTGTGAACGTATGCCTTTCGTTATGAGTTTATACATACATACGTACATATATGCATACATACATACATACATACATATCTATCTATCTATCTATCTATCTATCTATCTATCTATCTATCTATCTATCTATTTGGTTGGTGCAAAAATAATGTCGTTTTCTCACATAGTAACATATGTGAGAAAACGACATTATTTTTGCACCAACCTAATATATATATATATATATATATATATATATATATATATATATATATATGTAAGCAAATATATGGATATAGATCCGACAGTATGAAGAAAAATATACGGAAAAAACAAACAAAAATCCTTATATGCAATTATGCTGTTTTAATGTTAATATAATGTCAACGTCGGACGTTTCGGGCTTTAAACCATCTTCAGGACATATTCATAAAATATAATTAACATTATCAATTCAACATGACAAAGACGATGGACATAAGAACAAGACTTATCCAAACAGATAACTGAAAGTTTTATATGATCAGCGTTCCGTTAAACATGGTCACGTTGTCGTCACGTGGGCGACGCTGTGAAAACGTATTCCTAAAATTTGAGTATTTTGAATGAAAATTGAATTCTTCTCATTTTTCAATTTTCACTGCCCGGAAGTTTTTAAAAATAACACTTTTCTTAAAATAATTTTTTTTTTAACCAACTTAAACATGACCATAGAGAAATCAATGAAAATGTTAACTGATGACCCTTAAAATAAATAAACAAAATAAAATAAAAATTACATAAAAATAAATTAATAATTACATAAAGTACCAATAACAACATCAAGTCTAGCTTAATAGGCCGATCGTCTTGGGTATGACGATAAACTACATCCGGCAGCAAGGCCTCTGATCGGGAGGTTTTGAGGAGGCTGAAGTTTTTCTCATGTCCACCCTGACCCGAAGCGGTAGCAGCTATTAAAATCCAAGCTATGGGCAAATAGTCAACTGGAGTTAAAACATGAGAATAAAAAGTCATTAAAAAATTAAAGAGCAATGCAGTCTTATGGTAAAAAAAATAGCAGCAATGCATCTTTTGAAAAAAAGTACCGAAATAAAGAATAAAATTTCGGCATTAAATGATCCATAAGGTGTTGATATGCCGTTAAACAAACAAACAAATAGACCAAAAATGTACGAATCCTAGCGTCTTCCATAGTTTACCTTTATATTACACAGTAAGTGTTTAGAATGTTTTAGAATATTCTCTTATTCATAATTTGTAAAATTAAAGTTATTTTCTCCACATTCCGAGCCGTTACGAAGTAGAAAGGTTGAGACACTCACACAAGCAAATCAAGAAACTGAGAATCATGGCCAGATGATAAAATTAAGCAAATATTCAGTCGCTAAGGAATTGGTTAAGATATCTGCAAGAAAAAGTTATAAACATTTGACTTATAAACTTTTAACAATATTTCAACATAATTTTGATTCAAGGATTTCAAGACGAATCAACGCCTTTGTATATATATTTTGTAGATATTAGCAGTTCATCCTGCATAAAATTCGACAAAAAACATATCTGAAAGAATTGTTTTGTTTTTTACGCTCTCCAACTAATATATTTAAGATATTAGTATAAATATATTAATATATAATATTAATAATAATATATTAGCATCATTATATGAATGTCTACTGCTGTAAGTATATCGATTTGTCACGGTAGAGTAATGGATGGCGGCTCAGATTGTGAAATCGAATCCATTACATTCACTTAGGTGCTAATACCCTTGGGAAAGTTATGAATCCTCTTCTTCTAGCTGAACAGACTGAGTTCTATAGTCTTGGATGGCAACTGGCCTTGCGCAGAAAGAAATGGAAACCTACTGCGGGAAAAAAAATATGCCTCGCCAGTCATGTATTAAAAGATAAATGATCGCCTAAGCGTGTATCAGGTATGGCAAATAACTGACTAACTGAAAGTTGGCCTAAATCTGTTATAAACTCAAATGGATGGTGCTTCCAGTGAGAATCAACCTCACTAGCAATAATATATAAGATTGGCTGCTTTTCAGAGCATTCAGGGAAGAAGGTATAAATTCTGTGGCCATAGATGATTAATCAAAGGAGAGATATAGCTTTTAGTATTTCTTTCAGAAATTCCATCACAGTTTTCTTATAAGTCTTCTAGTCAATTAGTAACAAAATAATTAATACGGGTCACTGATTTCCTTTTTCCTCCAGCACAACAATAATTAAGTGTAAACAATCATCCCCAAATAAGTTCAACTTTTTACGTAGATTTGAGTCACTATATACACAATTCTATATCTGTATACATTTCATCGATTTTATATGTAACTGCGTATAAATATGCGTACGTATATCCAAACATCAATATACATTGATATTTAGCCCCATGGTTCCCTCTGCGCATCAGGTTGTGATCGATCGATTTTTGGACATATGTCTATAAGAATCGATACCCTCCAGGCTGTCATAAGTACGCACATATCAAGACTTGATGCATATGACCGGTGAAAATAATTACCTTGAATTTAATACATATACTAGGCATACTTCTTTTTCCGTCTGTCGACAAGAAATTCAACAATGGTATTATTCAAGCGATCCAGCCAAACTCGACATTACGATACAATTATGAGAGTTTTGTATGCATGTTTGTATCAGAAGAGGCAAATGAAATTACAACTCAGTTGGGAAAGGATGAGCGGACTTAGTGAAGAAGTTCGACTGAGGTGAAAAAAGATGGAGAGACAGAGAAAAAGATAGTGGGAGAAAGAGAGAGAGAAAGAGAGAAGAAGACACAGAGATAGAGAGAATGAAGTTGGCTGTATTCGCCTCAGGCGAATGAAAGACAACAAGCCTTTCATCGTGATTGAACTTAATTCAAAGTCCAATCAGACAAGATTCGACTTGATACATCGAAGCCTCTGGCAATGTCAATTTCAACAAAGATGGCGACAAGGGCCTGCATAATACACAAGACTAATCCTATAAGTACCCGTAAATGTGTGATATACTATAGTTTGCATCTCTTACACATCTGATATCTCAAGTTAAGCAATACTGCTCCTGTTCAATTCCGAATGAGTACTGACTAAGAATAATTACTTTTCTTCCACGGTGGATATTACAAACTTAAATACACTGGCTGAACACTTGCTATCTGACAAAAGGATTACTTCATTGTACCACATCTATTCCAAGGGTTTTAGGAAAGTCGGCTATCTAAAGCATTCGTAATTTGTTTTGCATAACAGTAAATTTTATATCACATATTCTTCGACTTTCTTTAGGTTTATTTTTGTATTCGGTTATGGGAAATTGCTAAAATATTTTCTTTAACCAAAGCAAGAGTCAGATTCGAATAGACTGATTGTTATATACTTGTGTTTACAGTTTTCAACGATAGAACTTGCATGATTTGAAGTGCTTCGTCCATTCCTAAATAGGAATCGGCTATTCTATTAGGTTGGTGCAAAAATAATTTCGTTTTCTAACATATGTTACTATGTGAGAAAACGAAATTATTTTTGCACCAACCTAATATTTATAACTATTATAGGCAATATTATTAAAGGTCATAATACTATAGTGCATCAGTAACAGCTGATATTTATTGAAATGAGTTAGTTTGGAAGACAATTAGGGAAAGTCAGCAGACGATAACATTCATAGAAATAATACTATGTAAGGCCAAAAAAAAGCATATATGGACATATAACATAACAAAGAGGCTTTACTTTAGAAATCCTTACAAAATGAGACGCGCGTGGAAGAACTGGCAATATTCATATAGTAATATTATAGTCAATAGGTTGTAGAAAATTAGTTTTGAACATATGAGCAGCTAGAACCGCCAGATATGATCATCAGGCTACCATTGATGTCTTATTTACTAAAGTTTATTAAATACAAGGGCCAACTAACATTCAAGGGTAATGATTACTGTTTGCTGAGAGGAGAAAGTAAGAAGTGAAGATTACGAAGATATGGTTTATAGATAACGATTAGCCCTAGACGTGAAGAGGTTCAGATAGTGGAAGAATGTCCTTACATTAGAAATACGTAGAAACTGAGGGTGAGTCAAGCCTGGTGCCACAGTAAAGTGGATCTTGGCTGTAAAGATCTGAGTTGGTAAACAATTTTGAATTCCATTAATACCAGAAAATTGAGATTGGCTAACTTCAGTCAAGATGTGCTGTTAGTTTTTTTTTTGTCTGATCCAAATCTTGTTAACATATAATATTTAAAAAATATACAATGGATGTAAATATTCTAAGAAATGGAGAACGTCATGAATCTCATATAAATAGAGGACACAATATTATGGGTGAAAAATAAAAGGTGGAGATGCAATAAATGTTAAATTTACAGCAACGACATCCAAACGGAAAAGGAAAATGAGCAATTTAATCGAGCTAAAGGGGAGAGCTGGGACAACAGATCGAATTGACATAACGGATAACAAGACAATCAGAACATTATTCGCGCACGTCCACTAGAAATGCCTTGGAGTAATCGAATGTGACAATAACATGAAGAAATGAAAGAAAAGCAAGAAGTTAATGGCAGGATAAGGAAGATATTGCAAAAGAAAAAAATTGGCAAAAGTGTAGAACACCTGTTTCGAAATAATGTGGGTTGGATGAAGTAAAGAGCAGCTCAAATCAACGGAGCAAAATACAAGGAAATCCATGTACACGCAGAAAACCGTACATTTAAAGGGTGGAACAGACAGATAAAGTACAATAAGAAAGGAACGAGTTAGTGAACCCATCAGAATCGAAGATATTCCACATAGTGAAAATAGAATTGGATAAATCCATAGAAAATTCAAAGAATCTAAAAAAAGTAAAAATTAGTGAAACACTATACGAATAATTTAAGTGGCAAATACTAAATATTGTCGTTGAAGAATCATAGACATGTTTAGGCAAAGGTAATCTGAAGAGAGAAACGTGAGAATAAAATACTGAAAAATAAGCAGAGGATTTGAATTCGTCCATGTAGATGAAGAGATATTCAGCACAAACCGTAAACTATGAGAAAACAAAAAAGATCACAAAATATCATACAAGATATCAATACTGACTTGCAAGAATCATCCTCCAGACCTGAGACGTTGTGCAGCCTTTACGCTATTGACTGACCAGGAAAACGTATAAGGAACTGGAAAGCTAAAAGGATAGAGGTCCTGGGTGCTGAAAATATATGCAATATTATTGTTGGACTAGAACCCATAATAGTAAGTGTGGTTGAATCCATCAAATAGATGGAATAATAATAATAATAATAATAATAATAATAATAATAATAATAATAATAATAATAATAAGACAAAAAGAGCCGACTTAGAAGGCAAAATTAAAGCGAGAAACTGAGGAAATCAGATGTGATTTATCGATACTAGATGTGATTTCAACAAATACAAATATTTCAACACGGAAAAGCAAGAAGATCAAATAAAAATATAGAATTAAAGCAATGAGTAAAATTCCACCAGTCAAGAAAATAATTAAACGGAAACTGCAATGAAAAGCACGGAAAATAAGTCAATATGAAAAGCGTTGTAGGTTCTATCGATAAAATAAGATATTCAAAACGCACCTCAAGAAGTTTTAAAGGGAAATTAAAAAAAGCCGCAATCTATTTGAAGAAGTGTAATAATTTTGGGAGAATATTTGGAACGACACAAATAAATATAAACTCGATGCGGCGTGGATTAAACTAGAACAAGAAACAATGAAAGATGAACATGGGCAAGAATAGAAAAAAGATAACCACTAATAATATTAAGCAAGCTCGAACAAAATCCGCAAAATGAAAATTGCCAGGAAATGACAAGTTATACAATTTCTGTCATCGATCCAGAATACCTATGCGCAAACTTTATCAATATTAATTAATAACTCCTAAAATTCCAGAATGAATCACTGAAGATATTATATTTCTGCTATCAAAAACGGGTGAAACAGATGATCAAAAAATTATAGAACAATAACATGTCTGCCCACCCCATATAAATTGATCAAATCTGTCCTGATGAATACGCTTTTGTCGGTTAAGAGATTCTTACCCTGGCACACAATTGATGTCGAAAAGGTTCATATCATGGCACAAATCAACTATCGATAAAAAAATTAATCCTGAAAAATTGCAGGAAAAAAGTTGAAATTTTAGCATGGCATCGAGCGATTACCGTACATCATTTGAAAGTTGGGCATACTATTGGATCCTTAAGACTTCGGAAATGTACAAGTTCTCTTATGTGATAGTAAATATAGCATGGGACTGTAGAAAACTGCATTATATCTTAATCACACCAAGGGCGCTGCCACTTCCAATCACCAGAATATCAGACGAAGAATCTTTCAGCTGTTGTCGCAAAGATTAGTGAACTGGAACAAGAATACCACAAACGTGTGCGTCTGGTGTTAAATACCGAGTTGAATCCACAAAGCAATATCAGCCATAAACATTTTGGCTGTCCCTCTAATACAACACAGTTTCAACATCCTTAAATGAACCATAGCTAACATTAAGCGAATGAATGTCAAAACGAGAAAGCTTCTTAGTTACCACCGCATACATCATCTCAAGACTGATGTTGATCGTCTGTATAGGTCTATATCTAAAGGAGGCAGAGAATTAGTTCAACTATATGTTAATGTCTTACAAAATTACAAGAGTCGGTCTTCAAAAATACCTGGAAATTGCTGAAGACTGGAGGATGATCTGTATCAAATAATATATTTGTTTCAGTAATAAAGAAAATCGACAAATTCAAAATGAAATTTTAAGTGGGTGAAAAAATGCGACTAAAAATTATAATCCTACACCCGTGGCAAAGACTCTAAAAGAGAAAAAGAAAATGCATTGAACCAAATGCAGAAGCTATGGCCAGATAATATTCTGCTCGTACCAAAAGACTTAAGTAGGCAAACCCCGTACCTATCAGTAGATATGCAGTGCAGTGTTAAAGCTGAAAATGAAGGTTTTATTTTAGCTGTACGGGATAAGTAATTGCTAACTAGCAATTTCTAAGCCCAAATACAGAAAGATGTGTTAGCCTAAAATGTACATTCTATGATAAATATGATTCTTATTAACATATCCGCCTCAGAGTGTAATGTATCTATAAGTATCTTACAAAACAATCTTAAAGACAAGGATTTTGGAGTGGAAATCTAAGTAAAAATGTGGCACATAAGGACATCCATAATTCCAGTTGTGGTTGGAACCCTCGGTGTGACTAAAAAAGTTCCGATAGACTCATTTGAACGGATCCCTGGTAGTCCAATCTTAAAGAAAGACAAAAGGTCTACTCAAATGTACATTTCACACTTTGCGAAGGGTTTTATCTATGTAAAATATATGTGATAATAGAATTTTTGGGACCCAGACTGAAATGAATATGCAACAGAAATCAAAGGTAATAATAATAATAATAATAATAATAATAATGATTCTGAAAATAAAGAATTATTATTCTTCAAGTAAAACATAATACACCGCCTGCAGCTGCAAAACGCTTTAAAAAGAAAGCAAATACAACTGACCAGATACAGAAAAGATGTCAGCTTAAACCGCTTCACGGTATATAATCTGCCCGTATCAAACAAGTTGATTTAGAGAAACCCGGCATCCATCAGGGGCTACGTAGTGTAGGGTTAAAATCTGAAACCGAAGGTTTTATTCTTGCTGCACAGGACCAATGCTTTCTAACTAGAAATTATAAAGCACACATACTGAAAAATTGTGTTAGCGAAAAATGCAGATTCTGTAATAAATATCCTGAAACAATTTACCATCTTACACCAGGTTTAGAGGTGTTGGCACCCACTGAACATAGTGCTCGGCATGACAGAGTGGACCAATATCTGCAAAGGAACATCTTTAACACTTTCAGAAAAGAAACTGCAAGAAATTGGTATGAAAATCACCCAGACCCGCTTAGGGAGATAGCGCCTTTAACAATTTTAAAAATCAAAGGTTATCGCCCAGACACCGCAAAGACAAAATGTGCCTTCTTATTACATGAAGTAATTACATGAAGTTATTGCATGACAGTTCCTGTAGTCTGCAGTGTATCTTTGAAGATCTTCAAGGAATATGAAAGTATACTGAAATCGAAATCTCGAAAATGTGACACATGAGAACATCAACAATTCCAGTTGTAGTGGGAGTCTTCGGATTGATTCGAAAAGATTCCAATCAATTCATTGAAAGGATTCCTGGTAGCTCATATCTAAAAGAAATACAAAAAATAACTGTTCTAACGGGTACAGCCCAAAATTTACGAAGTAAAACATGTGTGATTTTTTTTCTAAACTGCTCAGTGAAAATGTCATGATACCATTTCTTAGATTTCTGATTGAGACCGGAAAGAAATGAGTAAACACCAGCAATCAGTGGAAATAATAACATGGAACTCAAATAAACAAAATGCCTTGTGCACTATCTCTCCAAGAAATCTGAAGAATACTTCTATAAATTACAACCCATATCCTACTTAATAGCAGTCTTTTGTTTAGATCGGAACAACAAAAAATTAAATCCTTCGTTTTCCCTAGATCATTGGTTAAAAGACTTTAGAAGGGAAAACCAAATCTTAAACGAGCGGTAGGCGAACCTGTCTACTCCTATTGTTACTTTGTTATGTATTATGTCATTTTGAGGGTAAGTTCCTGATCTTTTTGACATGTACGATATAAAAATAAAGAAATATCCTCTTGTCATTCGTAGATACAACGAAATAATATCGAAACCTGTTTTTTCCCAATATTTCCTTGGGATTTTTATTGATGCATCGGCACATATCCTCTGATTATTTAAAGATCGTATGCTGAACGCTATTTGCTGATATTTATAAAAGAAAACAAGTAATTTAGAAAATATTTATATCATTCATCCTTCTAAATATATTTTTAAATAAATTTATTCACCACATCAGATATTTTCAAGTCTTCGTGAAAGAGGCTCAGTGAGTTTTCAGCTCATCCAGTCTGAAATAAAAACTAATTTTAAGTAAATATTGTCAGCATATCAAATATATAGTAGATAATTAAGATAAATACTTATTCCATTGATTAGTTTAATTAACACCTGATTTCTTCTTCTTCGTCTTCTTCTTCGTCTTCTTCTTCTTCGTCTTCTTCTTCGTCTTCTTCTTCTTCATTACGTGCTGTGTCGCTTCAGGGCGTAGACAATTATGGCCCTTCATAATTTCCTGTCTTTTGTAACTCTTAATAAATTTTGTGTTTTTTGTTATTTCATCGACAACCTGTTTCTGAATTCAGTTACTCAAGTTTATTATGCGTTGTTTTCATCTGATCCTCTTGCCCCTTAATCTGTCCTGTGAGTATCATATTTTCCAATTCTTCCTTCCTCATTAGACATTTCAACTAGACATTTCAACTAGACATTTCAACTATTTCTTCCTGATGTCAAGCACAAGTTTCCCCTTTCTGTTGCTTCAAATCCCTACTTTATTTTTCAGTAGATTCTCAAACATTTACTATCATACAAATAGACAAACATCACGTAATATTTCAATACTCTTTACTTTGTTTCTAACGAGGTTTTCCTTTCTCTTAATACTCTAATTACCTTTTAGATTACATCTTTGACTGCTCCGTCCTCCATTAGATCACTTTGCAGATATTTAAATTTTTGTAATTGTTTACTTTTGAAATATCCGATTTGTAATTTGCATTTTGAGCTCATCCTTTTGCTAATAACCATGCATTATCTTCATGTTTCTTCTATGTTGTTAAGATTATGGCCGCCAATAATGAATCCTGGTAGGGCATATAGTTCTCCCAGAAATGCCGCGCTGTTTACGTTGAACATATCCGGTGAGAAGATGCATCCTTGTCATACACCACAATCAGTTTTTGTATATCTGCTAAACTCCTAATGCAACCAGTTTGCTGTCGGAATAAGTTCATGATTATTCTAATGTTAAGGTGGCTGAGCTATTCTAACAGATATTTTTGGTGTACTTTATCGAACGCCTTTGCGTAATCTATAAAACATAGGTACGTGTCCCTCTGTATTTGTATTATAATGGCTCATTAGGCAGAGTGTCCAATGGAGTTCATATAGGTTTGCACCTGACTTCTCAGGCAGTTTTATCAAAATGGATCTACTGAGGTCTTCCACTATATCATCATTGTTGTAGATTTAAGTTAGTTTACGTTCTACGCAATCCATAGTGATGAGTTCGTTCCTTACTAGGTGCTCCATAAAACTCACGGTAATTCGAGTTTCGGTAACAAAACGCTACTTTACACTTCACACTGTCGACAAGTACCTATAAACCAGTACATTAACTAGTACTTTAAATTAAATTTTGAACCGCACATAATTACAGAAATTTAATACCTTATTTAGGATACATGCTGTCGATCCGTGTTCAGTATATGTATCTCAGAGACAATTCATTAGTTTGCCTTCACAATGTGATCGGTTTCTATGAACCAAACTAACCTAAATATCTTAAATAACTTCAGTCAATTTCTTTAAAGATCCAGACATCATTGATCAGATGCTGTCATCATCAAACATGCAGTCATTCATATTTATCTGTCCCAATCAGGAGAGCCCTTCACTGTAACAAAACACACACACACAGAGTAAAAAAAAACAACAAAAGATGAAAGACATCCTCCAGTGCAAGTATCTATCTCGTCACGTAGCTTGGAATGAGAGGAACTGATGTTGCAATCATTTTCTTGTTGCGTGGTTTTCTATCTAATGAGGCAAGAGGGAAGAGTCATAATTGCATGTCGGGGATTCTGCATGAAAGAAATTAATATAATGCCGCCGGTTTGTTCAAAGGAAACATTGTTTTATTTTAGCCAAGGATTGGAGTAATTGCGTCAGAAAATATTGTCTCTGCCTGCGGCATCTGCTGCGATCCAATACGCCGCCAAGTCGCTCACGAGAAAATACCCGTGTGATAAGATGCGGCGGTTCATTCTTTCCACATGTTCGCTGACCTGACCAGTTTTGCCTGTTAACATGCTTAACAATTTCAACTGGTTTTACAGCATAGCGCCCTTAGATGAACGTTTCCAACTTCCCTTGTTCAGTTCAGAGAGAGAAATTGCTTTCTTTGAGCAAAGAAGTATTTGTACGATATATTATTGGCGTTCTGAACATGTTTTGAATTTAATGACAGGAAAGATGTGCAGAGTAACATTTTTTAACTGTACACATCTATCTATCACTCGTAGTCTGTTTCTATCTATCTATCTATCTATCTATCTATCTATCTATCTATCTCTGTTTGTTTCTATATATGTATACATGTATGCATGGATGTATCTGTTTATCTGAATCACAATCTGTTTCTATCTATCTATCTATCTATCTATCTATCTATCTATCTATCTATGTATGTATGTATGTATCTCTGTCTGTCGCAGTCTGTTTATGTCTATCTTTCTATTTTTCTATCTATCGCTATTTGTTTCTCTGTATGTCTGTATGTATGTATGTATGTATCTATCTATCTCTCGCAGTCTGTTTCTATCTTTCTGGCTAGATAATAATCTATTCCGCTTTGTTTATGCTTCAAAATGTAAATCAACGATGTGTTCTATTATATGGCGATTAAATAAGCGTGGCTTCTAATTTATTGACTGTCTTCATATTGTTTATGAATTGGTTCCTCATCAAATGACCACTGCTAATAACTCAAGTATTTAGTTACCGAGGTTGTGTATATTTAAGAAGAAAACATCTTATTGGTCTGTTATTGAAATTGGTTGTTGAAAAATTCGTTACTATCAGAAACCTGTAGAATATAATTTTCATTATTTAATGTCGAACTAATGTCTCTTTTAATGTCTTCATCTTTGTTGCTATGATAACAAATCCAGACAGAAACTTGTAGAATTGTCTAGAATTTGCATTAGTAAATTTTCACATAGCAACCAGTAATTTTTGGATCCTTCCTAAAATCTTAGATTTAGACATTTTTTTAATACAAAGGAACATGATCTGTTTGTCAGTTTGTTTACAATCTGCAGGTCTTTTCTCATTGACAATATAAAAGACTAAACTCGATTAAAATAATATTTTTGAATTTGTTCATATATTTCTCTCTCGATCGAGTCGGGGTTATTGAGACAATTACCGTCTATATGTGTTGTAATTTTTTGAAGATTTCTATTGATCGAAACTATTAAATGTAGCCGACTCTTCTACTCCAATAGCTTCATGTCTCGCACCTCTCGCCTGTGGAACTCCCTTCCCTATTCCAGTTTCCGTGAGAACTATAATCGCCAAAGATTCAAATGTAATGTCAATCGACATCTCCAGTTGCCTTGATCTATCCACTATCCTTCTCCTCATCCTTTCTTCTATCAATCCTATCTGATCTTACTCCAAATCTTCTGTAACCCCTTGCGTGCTAGTGGCTTCCCGCCTTGCTTGGGGTGAAAAGCTTAAAAAAAGAACTTACCTCGTACACGACAAAATGAAAGTGGTCATAGTTGGCAAATTTACCCAGAAATATTTATGTCCACTTGGAAAATGCGAGACACTGTACCACGTCAGCCACTCCCATCCCCAGTGCAACAATAACAATCATTATCATTATATTTAACATCTTTGCATCAGATATTTGGTATGTCATTCTAGGAGATCAAGAGACAACAAACCTCTTTCCTGCATTCTTTTGCACCCGAATTTCTCTTTCGTGCATACTTTCCAGTCACTTGCAGGGGGTCTCCTGTTCCTATGATCCTACATTCATATAGACATTATGCCAATTTTCTTTTTCAACTGTGTGTAACGATGATGTATTGATATAATAGATAATAATAGTATTGAGTTTTAATATGTGCTTTGCTAGAGTGGCCATTTCCTCTTTTGCTACATTTTCCATTCATTTTATTGCAACGATGATCTATAGCTTCTTGTCTGATCAAATGATTCGTCTCGATTGGTGAATAAACTATTTTGCTTTTCTTATTTTTCTTAATTTAAATCATTTCTTTTATGTTTACTAGCATCTAGTGATTTCTTATTTACTGGAGATTAAATGACAAAAGGTCTTATCAACACTTCATTCTTCTTAATATTCTATCTGATTTGGGTAATTCTGTTGTCTGAAATGTTTCAATTCTTATTCAGATATGGAATTCATTTAAGCTTTGGATATCAGAAAGAAAATGTATATATTTGCATCTGGCTCCTGATTTAGAAAATTGGTAAGTTCGCTAACACTTTTGTTATAAAAATTTAAGGTTAGTTTTTAGTTGATTTGAATTTATATTTTAATGGCTGTGTTGAAAGCAAAAAAATACATTAGTTGTATTTATGTCCTTCTCTTATTTGTAGATTGCATCTGAATTTCTGAAGATAGGTGAGAATTTTATTCGAAATGAAAATCTAAACATGACACATTATAAACAAAAGATTAATATGAGAAATAGAAACAGAGAAAGATAGGATTTCATATCTAAAAAGAACATCGGAATACATTTTCTGCACTTGTAATTGTTATGGATATATTTACGCGAAGTATATATGTTGAGATTCTTAATTTTTTCTAAATAGTAAGAAGCTGTATAAATTCAGTTCTTTGTTGTTCGATTAACCTTCATAACGTGTGTATTAAAAGTGAATAGTAGAATGTCTTACCACATGTTGTAAAGTTTTAACGCATATTCGTGAGAGGTCGAATGACACGCCGTCAATATGAAGGAAAATTGGGATCATTAATGAATTTGTAAATCTGTTTTTCTATTAAGTCATACTAGTGTAAATCATTTCTGATGGTATTGCAAACCGATTACAAAACCGGTGTAATCAGGACTGACAGAATCGAGGAAGATATAAATTATTTATTGAGGAAAGACAAGGATTTCTGAAGCAATCACATAGCCTTACTGCTTCCGATCCAAATGGAACTTTGTGTTAATTTTAGTGTGCCACTGAGTGATGCTGTTTTTGTCCCATACTATTTGCACAATCACGTTCCTCATTCGACATTCGGTGTTAATGTTTTAAACGTATTTCTCAAACATCTACCGAATCATTTGCCCATTTAGAAGTGGGACATCATTCCTATCTACTCATATCAGTTTTTGGACACATGAACTATTTTTGGCATCTATTCATGCCAGTTTTATTCTTATCTCTGCATTCTGTTGTATCTATTTTATTTTTTATGTATTTCATCCTATTGCACCTGTTCTGCAATGTTGATGCAAAAGATTCTATTTCTATTTCTACGTATCTTTTTCGCGTGCTATTGTTCAACATTTACTTTTATATTGGAACTTGAAATCCACATCGAATTTATTTCCTCCTCATTTCATTTCCTTCACTATGAATTTTTCATAATTGCCATTTCCATAATTTTACATAATTGCCATTATCATAATTTTACCTAATATTACAAACATCTATTTGTCTAACGCTTTTAATGCATGCGTGTTTATTTGATAGCACGATTTACAAAAAAACTCAAATCTGAAACGGCTTCTTTCTCTCTTTTCTTCTCCATAAAATATATGTAAATTTTCTGGTGTACATCTGAATTGATGGTCCTTATTTCCCTAGTTATTTGATATAATTTGTTGTGCAGTAGGATTCAGAGTACTTCCTGCATTTCCCCACTACTGTGACAATGGACTGCTCCTAGTTATAAATATGGCAAGTAGCTACATTAGAGGAGGATTTGAGTAGTTTATTCACTCAAGTTATTCCGTTATATGTATAAATATTAAAAAAAACCTCTTATTTGTTTTCCCTACCTAGTCTCCTGTTCCTTACATATTTATTTTAACTACGGCCATCTTAATTATCGGCTATTTTGTACAGATACAAAAATACAACATAATCATTCTTCTCTTGTCCAGTTTAGAAAATGTCCAGTGCAGTTTATGCTGAATACAGCCTATATATTTCAGTTATTAATTATTATTCAGCACAAAGCATTTGAGCGACATTGAATATCATTTTTTTTTTTACCAGCATTTAATCACAAACAATTTCTCTGTATTTCACAACACGCTGCAGTAAGATGCATAAGCCCCTTTGTGGAAGAGCGAAGAATAAAAAAGTCTTTGTATAATATTAAAATCTGATTAAATCTCATGCTAACTCTTACACATCTGCAAATAGGTCAAACCTGAAATTAAAGTATGCGATTTTAATTATTCTTTATTTAGTTTGAGTCGATATCTGAAAAAGTTCATGTTTTTTTCTAAGTCATTAACTTATTCAAATCAAGTGACTACGTGCATCAAAAGCAAGATTTATAAAATGGTAATTCGTGTAATAGAGGCAATCTTAATAATAGGATGCATGAAATTCAATCGGATTACTCGATTCAAATCCAGGCGATCCAGCCTAGCATTAAATAGATTTGGATTTATACTACTATTACTATCACAACCGCCACCATAATCACTAATACTACATATAATAATAATAATAATAATAATAATAATAATAATAATAATAATAATAATAATAATCAGTATAATCAGTAATTGGATCCATAGAAAGTCTACAGTTGACACTTGACGTTTTTTTAAATATAAAGCGGATAAATTGTAAGCATGCATTAAATCCCACTAAACTCATCCACTGCATATCTCGTCATAATCCCTTTTCACAAAGTTTTTACGGCATTTCTTGCCTTTAGAGCGTGGGCATGCTATTTTATTTATTTATGATACAGTAATGGAGTGCGGCTCCGGTTGAGGAATCGGAGATCAAAGTTTGAATTCCAGACACCAGGGCAGACTGGGTTCTATAGGCTTAGGTAGGAACCGATCTAGAAGGAATATTCTGAATTCAAAACTGTCTGTAAACCTGATGAAGCACATACTATGCAGCTAAGGGAAAGTATCGTTCGCATTGACTCGATGATCTCGACTACAGTCGACTACTTTTATTGTTGAAACTAATAATTACGCGCTGCCATGTTTCATATTACTATATCATTTCATTGAATCAGATGTTAAACGCTCGTGGGCGTCGTCGATTCGTCTATATTCCATTTCTTTCTTTCTTTCTTTCTTTCTTTCTATAAACATCTATTGATCTTCAACGCACCTCAACTTGTCAGAAGTTAAAAAATGTAGAGATTTATTATGTCCGGTGCTGTATTTGCCGGCAGGGATCAGTCAAACCAACTTTGGTGACACAAGACGGGTAAACTATTACTTGGCTTAATGTACAGAAGGAACAAATAGAATTATATTAGGATATTAATAGTAATAATGATAATCTCAATAGAAAGACGAGCCTCACCAAAAAGGTTCTGTCTGTGTAAAGCACAAATTATTTCCAGAAATAGAGAAGGTAAAAGAGTAATATATAAACGGATGCAAAATATTAGGGCAGAGTCATTCATGTGGAAATATCCAGGTGTTAAAGTTCCATCATGCAAAGAAACGGAATTAGCACAGAAGAAAATAATCCTTTGAAACTTTGAGATTAGAACTGGCCATTTCCATCAGATCAAGTGACAAGATGTAATTTCTCTCCATAATAGAAAGAAAAAGTGTCACGCAAAAGGCATAGTCAGTGCAACAGTGTAGAAATGAAATCCAGGAGTGAATAGAAAGGCATTTAAAGTAATAAAATAATTGAACATAAAAAAATCGTCTTTTCCATAAATACTGGAAAATACTAATTGAATATTTTATGTATGACGTAAGGAAATTTGCATAAGCAAATGCGTTGCGCCATGAATGTAATTTCAGAATGTATTTATTTAGATGAAAAAAGCATAAATCAATTTCATATGTATCCTGTTATCACTTCACTTTCTTTAGGTTAGCTAAGGCTTTATATGCTAACTGTAGAGAAAATAGATTTACGGTAGTTAAATTATTAACTAACGTTGTAAAGTAATTCCTGACCAAAATTCCAAATAGTATAATGAACATTACAGTAAAATTATGAAGGCAAGATTGAGATGACAAAAGCAACCAACTTTTATGTAAAGAGTCCGACATGAAATTGAAGCGAAATCTCATTTATCGTTCATTTAGTGTTCATAACAGTCTGGACGAATTTCAGTGACCGGGTTTAAGCAATTCCTTATATGTTGGGTTTTGTCCAGCTGTTGAGTGTTGGTTACCGTGACGTTTCTCATTAATCAACAAGTGAACTGCCAATAACCTGTTGTTATACTTAAGAACCTATGCCCAGAATTATCACCAATCCAGCTGAATTGTATAACCGTTGATCGAAATGTTTTTGAATCTATGCAAATCTTTACCACAATTTTTATGACCGCTGACAAGCGTTCATCCCCACAGCAGTACCACTCCATCGTCCCCCTTTGTGTTATCAACAAACTCTTGGTTGCTATTAACAGGGAGGTAGTTGTTCATCTCAACAGAAATCCCGCTCCTGAGTGACAAACAGTATGCATTTGGCTCATCTACGTCCTCTGCTGATGTTTTATCTGTTTTCAACCAGAGAATCCTTGAAGCACTAGATGTTTATCTTGTTATCAGAGCTATTGCCTTAGACATCTAAAACTCTTTTGACAGGGTGTAGCTGAAGTCTTTTCTATATTAATTCTCCTGCTATGATATTTCAAGAAGAGCAGACACTATCATCAAACCCTTTCTCTCACCTTGTCTCTATTCTTTCTCTGCCTTTTATTGACCATCTGCCTAGGAACCTATTAATATCATTAGTAAACATGTATGCTGAAGATACAAAAGTTTATAAATTCACAAAAGAAGATGTTTTGTCGCTGGAAGCTGACATCTCAATGGACAAATAACTGGCTTCTAAGCTTCATATCCTCAAAACGAAGCTAGCACAATTTCATCATCAGTGAACAACGTTTCTTCGCGGCACATTGAATGTTGACACTCTCATTGAAGTTCCATGATTTGAACGTCTAATGAGTTCCCAGTTTCTTCCATACCTTATGTGAAACTTATATATACCTCGTGTAAAATTGTCCAAATCATCTAACAGAATGGGATAATTGTCCATCCCACAAAAATGTTTAATATCTAAAAAAACAAACAAAACAAAACTGTTAAACTAAATGAAGTTCTTTTTTCCAGGTTTTCAGATAAGACATTTAGCGATCTTGACACCATTTGTCGTAAGAATCACTGAAAAAACCCTTTGATTTATTCAGCTAGAAAAAGAACAGGGGAAAATCGTTTTGTGTCAACCCCACTATATCACCCCATATGAGGAATAGTGAGCGGAAAAAAGATCATTCAGGCCTTCAGTAATGGTACCCAAAAATCATATTCTGGCTTCCATCTCCAAAATATATTCAAGAACCATCAAGAGAACGGTGAATAAGTTTAAAAAAAGAGGAAGAAAACTGGATCAGGTAGTCACAACAGCAAGAGGGATCATAATTTCAACTTAGAGCTAAAGAAAAAGATCCAACTTAAACAATAAGACATTTGACACGTGGGAGTTTCAGCTATGACATTCTAAAGAGTAGTGAAAAAAAGACTTGAAAAATGAAATCGTACGTTAAACATGTGAAGCACTTTGTTACTCCAGGACAGAAAGTTAAAAGCTTAGATACAACATTTACGAGCTTAATCTAATAATTAGACAATTTTGCTGTTACACATTTTGGACAATTTTCCTATTACACGTTTTGGACAATTTTCCTGTTACAACCGGTATAAACTGCTGGAAAATTTATTGGCTCATGATATCGCTCCGAAAATTATGTGAATCTTTCTGCTATCCTTAATTTTTCCACTTAGAACCAAAGTAGAATATTGTTGCCATATCTGGGTTGGAGCTATTCAATCTTCATTTTCCAGCTTACGTAAAGCTTAAAACTATTTACGTAGTTATGTGGGGTGATACGTATTTTCCAATTGTTAGTCTCTTTTACTGAGGGGCAACATTTTTTTTTATGTCTGTCCGCATTGTTTGTTCCACCAGGTTCATGCCTTCATAAGACATGTCAAGCACCTTCGATGGAGTCAAATCATCTTAATCTCTTCCACGTTCTTAAGGAAAGAAAAAAGTTCCCCAATACAGCTTCCCCACTCAAGAACTACCTTCTTTGAACACATCAATCGCAATCTCTTTAGGTGAAAAGTCAATTGACATCATACCTCTTTTTCTTCATAAACATAATTTCCGACCATTTTCTATTTCATTCAAATAACACATCTCATTCAGCGTTTGCATTTTATATGCAAACCTCTTCATTGAGTGTTTCTTGAGCCTTGGATTTAGTGAAATTTAGCACAAAAAATAATTGAATCGAAAAAATAACGTGCAGAATTTTCCTTCAGAATAGGCTTTGCTGAAAGGATCGATGGAGCTTCACCTCACCTAAGAGACGTTAGACAGATCAAAACCATATTTACCGATCGGATAAAGATAAAGGTCATTCATATGTTTCCACCCTGTAGTTGTAAAATTAAATATTTTCCGGCTATGATTATCAGAAAGAAAATGAAATAATATGAAGTGAAAAATAGCAAAGGAAATTGTCAAAAAGATGTTCTTTTACATTTGCATGTGAACACAATAATTGAATACTCTTGTGTGGCTTGTTGTTCAGCTGCTAAATCAGCTGCGTTCGAAAGAGAAATAGAAAAAAGATTATTGAAACTAATACAATTGCGTTTTCGAATAGTCGAGACGGACAATTTTGGATTACAACGAACCGCTGTATTAATCAATTTTGCAAGCTTAAATAATCTGTGGACCCTAACAAAAATCAATGACTGTTACACTATTTTCTTCTCTATTTAGACGATCTTTCGATACATGACAAATGAGGCAGATTATTGCCGCAGTAGGCTGCCATTTCTTTCTGCGGTAGACCAGTTGCCATTTAAGGTTGTAGAATACAGTCTGTCATGCTATTTACCCACAGCTGGGGAGAGGATTCATAACTTACATGCTAATACCCAAGGGTATTAGTACGTAAGTGAATGTAATGAATTTGACTGGAATTCGAACTCGGCTCTCCGATTCCGAATTCCAGTCGAACTGGTGAAACATTTTAAGGCACCCAATTTATTGATTACAGTTACAATGAAAAGTTCTTAAAATTGATGTTATCACTTCAAACGGAAGTTAAAATATTTCAACAAAATATTTTTTATCTCAGACTTACTTTTTAACATCCAAAGATAAAAACAAAAAACAAAAAACAGACTAGCAATAACGTGGAGAATTAGTGTTTGCATGTCTATAAATATCCAGTTGTGGCGAAGAGAAGAACTGGATGTATTTAATTAAGTGAAAGGAAGTCGTACAATTATATCCAGTGCACCACAATTATTAGTATTAACCCCAATTCAACCAATATAAAGATGTAATCAATAAAAAGAAATTGTATTCTATGTATTTAAAAATCTCCACTATTAGTCATTAATACCAGTTCTATTATCATTAATGTTCTGCCGATAGAAACATTAATGATAAGCAAAACGATAACGCTACTAGAATGCACGTGGTGTGAAAGTGAAAATGAATGAGAATGGGATGGATTGAGGAAATGACAAAAAAATGAATAGAATTCAAGAAGACAGAAGATTGCTGTTAATGTTGGAATTCAATGTTTGAAGATTGTAGTTATCACAGAAGCAAGAAATCGACATTGGAGTTCTACAGGTGGGAAAATCAGGAAAACTCACTGTTGGATTAGAAGTGCTGGTTGCATCTAGCTAGTACAACAGTTAAATGGTGAGACCTAATTTCAAATGTAGTAGCATGCTTAAATCCACGAAGTAGGAAAAATTAGGAAAAAAAAAAACTCATTGGAACAGTTCCCATGAAAATATTTGTTTACAAAACAAAGAAAAAAAAACAACAAAAAACCCCAAAAAACAGAGGGAAGCCACGTCATATTGTTGCATATTTGCTAATAAATATTTAGTCAGAAGGAAATTAAAACATCCTGTAGATCAATATCGTATATACACTTAACAAATAAATGGTGTAAATTTAATGACTTACTGTGTACCGCGTTTATTTGCAAAGTCACGGTGAAGGAAGTTTGAAAGCTATTTCATTAAAATTGTCCGTGTGTTAAAGTTAAATGACATTTCTCGTGTTAAATACTTCCATTTATGAGCTGAATAGCCTCCAGTGTACTGTCAATTTCAGAAACAGTTGTATTGTTTCCCAATAGTATCAACTGTCAGTTTATATCTTAAATCAAGGAATTTGAAAGCTACAAATGAGGCAAATAGATACATGCAATAAACACAACATAACCCGATATTACCCCATTGCCTTTTTGTCCCAACGAAGCATCTTTTCATTTTATCTATAAAATAATCTTTGGTGTTATTCTGTTGATATTCTTATCAGAAAAGTTTTCTACATATATTTTCTAAGCATAATTCTATATTCCGCTAACTAAAATAGCAACACAATGAATGGAATAAAACTCTACACATATTCTTCAATTTCATAGATCATAGTACAAAATCTGTTAATATAAGTGAATAATTATTAAACTTACCTTAATGTAGACAATAGCATTAAATTGGGAACACCCACTAAAAACGAAATCACTAGCTTCAGTTAGCTAATAATTTTTGTTAAGCAGTATTTTTTAGTAGGCGCCTCTTATCGTTCTAATATAAACAAATGAATGGACAAATATTTCTTGATTAAAGGATCGGACTGAAGCAATCGTTCATTACATTAAGCCATTTAGTTTCATCTTGCAGTTTTCCTCATTTTTTCCATTTTTTATTTTTCTATTTGTAAATGTTTTTCTTTCTTTCATTGTCTGTATTTCTGACGTTAGGTTTGTAAATATTTACATTATTTACATTATTCGGACTGTATTTTTTAAATACGAAAACTTAAGGAATTAGCAAAAATCTCCTAAACCGGCCAAGCATATAAATGAATACAATACGGGAACCAGTAATGCTTAGTGCTAAAGAAATGCAATAATAATAGCAGAAATTGCTGTGGTAAAAAAAAAGAAAATAACTAATTAGTCATTAAGTTTATAAGTCCCAACAATTCAAACACTGATATCTTTACGGATACATGGCTCAGTGGATGGAAGTGCTGGTTGGATCCAGTAACTTGACACAAAGAGTTGTGAATTCAATACCTGGCTCCTGCAGTGGTGAACAAAAGCTTGTTGAGTCAAATGGAGATAACTGAGAGACACGAAAAAGACATGAGACGTGAAACTATTAGGTTGGTGCAAAAATAATGACGTAATAATGTCGTTTTTTGATGTTATACGTCAAAAAACGACATTATTACGTCATTATTTTTGCACCAACCTAATAGAACAATCTAGGTTTTAGTTCGAAATTCAAATCACTTGAAGAAGGCAGAAATGTCGTGTATATGGCAAGAAAGTTGAAGACAACAGTTCGAACAATGTAAATAGTGTAAATAACTCTCATTCTTCTCTTAAATATTCTTGTCATTTCCTCTCTTCTTTTCATCTATCTCTCTTCCATTAATTCCTGTTCGTTCTTTTTTCCTGTCGCTTTAACCTACTTGCTTTTTGGGCAGTCAGTAACTGGGAAGACATTGCGTGTATTCACCTGCTAATGAAATCTGTAGAGTGGAATTATTTCAATAGCTCCAACTGATGTTCAACTGCCGAATTAGAAACGTAGTGGGGTTGAAAGTGGACTCCTTCATTACACAGAGAAAAGGAAGAGATGCAGATTCCATTCGTATGAATATTTTAGGAGGTCAGAAAATGAATTTTCAGGTTAGACTGGTAAATTGTTATTAGAAAAAGAAATACTGAGAGTTGCAGAGGAAGAAAAAAAACAAAAACAAACAGTTCTTCAAACAGTTATTTAGACAGATTTGTTGAGAAGATGTTTTTCATAAATATTTTCTTAGCAGAAGTGATAAACACAAGGTTGTAAAATAAAACTGAATTTGGGAATCAACAATTGAATAAGTAAAATCAGGGAACATTCGGCGAATTTCATCTTTCCTCCTCATGTTTTATTCATCACACCTTCTACAACAATAAATTAGATATGAATTAATACTGAAATAGTTTATCTTCATTTACTGTTTTTGATTTTCTTGATTAAACATTGAAATTACAACAGATAATGCTTGATTTCGTCTTTATTTAAAAAATTGAAAAGTAACGTAAATTAAATGTCGAGAAAGAGAAGCTCGAAGGGAAAGGAGTGATATTTACGCAAATCCATTAAATGAAAAAGAGACTGTGATTTTTTTTTAACATTAATATTTATTTATTGAAAAAAAGGTTTTAACAATGTAACTATAAACAATTTTTTCTGCTATCCTTAGCCAGCCATAATTTTTGAGAAAGCATTACTTCGCACCATCGCCAGAGATACACGCGGCAAGAGCCACTTCGTTTCGCGAGGCTCGTCCCTTAATCAAGACGCCATCCCGCCAATCCTCAGAAGGAATACCATCGAACGAGGGCCAATAACCCCAGAAGTCTCCACTGCCACAGGAGTAAAAAAAAATAATCTATCAGCAAGAGAAGAATATTTAACTATTTTTTTATCTTTGCATCACGGCCGACGGACCCCGGCTCAACCGCGGACTTGATGAAATTACCGTCCGAAAATGTATCCGCACAGGTCGCATCCCAAATCAATGACTTCCCCATTTTAAAAAGGAAAATTGTAATGCCATCTGGCTGCTTTCCATCACCACTGTTGGAGCCTATTGGTTCAATTTAGGAAGGGAAATATTGGCATGTATTTCCTGTTTTACCAATGTAATGTAAATGAGAAACTTTTTATCTCGATTTTGTTACATGCCCCTCAAATGAAATAATCCCCCGGAATCAAATAGATTCAAACCCATCAATCGGCATATTATGTAATCTATGAGTCCTTTAAAATAAGAATTTTTGATATTTCATGACAGAATTTAATTTCTGGTTAAAAAAGAAAACTAAGAACGAAATATTACCTGATGATAATTGATTTCAAAATACAGAAACAATCTGTGGCTCATCAAAAATGTTCACTTATGTACACCAAAAAGAACGCTTTAAAAACTTTTTATAAGAACGACTGTCGTTTGTATTTTTTAAATACTTGTGGGGAGTTGTATAGAGCTTAAAAAAGGATAGAAAATGAAAAAAAGAAAACAATACGTAGATTTCTTATTCAAGTAGGAAAACTATTTGCTACTTGATAGGCTTTCCACAATTCCAGAGGGATATATGCCAGTGTTAAAATGTAATTAGAAGCGTTTCAAGATGAAATGAAGAAAAGTGAAAAGGTGTAAGAGAGTGAGAATTGTTCAGTGAAGTGTGGAGGAAGACCAGATTTGGGGATGAAGAAGCGAAGAGTTATATTGGAGATGGGTTTGCATTAAATATTGCGGTGTGAAATTCTAGAAGCACAACTCCTCGCAAGCCCCCAACCGACAAAAGAAATAAAAAAAACAAAACGAAAATACGTGTAAAGCAAAGTAGATTCGGTTCCGCCTTTACTCTCAAGTACCACTTTGTCAAGAACAAGTGCAAAACACGTTCGGTAATGTCAGACGAAAAGAGTGTTTCCTTTTGTCTGTGATTCATCTTTCATGTCTGCTTTAACATTTCCCGTATCGAGAAAGATGCCGAAGCGAATCATGTTCTCTTGAATTGTGGTGAGGACACGCTTGCCCATTCTGGTCAGGTGAGAGTGGGGAATTCATGTAATAATCCCCACGTCGGTAACTGCTAGTGTGGGGTGGGGCAAGCAATAAAGAAAACAAAATTGAATGTGTGGGGTTGGATGTTCGCATAAGTGATGGCCTTCGAGCAGATAAAATACAAACAGAAATCTTGGGAAATGATTGCTGTAACAGGTGTAGAAAAAATACAGTTGCAGAATACAGATTCTGAACAAAAGTCAATGTTTTCTAAATGTCTTTCTAAAGCATTCTGAGTAATTCAAAACCTTTTATAAAGACATTCATTTATTTAGCAACAACATCGACAGAAATGACTACAAGCTATCTTTGTAGATTTAGTGGAAATTTCACTGTCAAACACAATCTGCGCACTATTGATATAGGAGAGAGTTTAGTTGAAAAAAGAAAAACCAGATACTTGTTAAAATATATTTGTTGCTAAAACCTCTGGCAAACATTTTGAAATAACATATATATAACTTATTATAGCCAAATAATATTCTTAAATGAACGCTTTATTTATGTTTGAATCAAGTCTTTATCATTCAATATACACTGTGAATAGATATGAGTGCATTCCGCAATTATTGCAACAATGACCAAATCAAGAATAAAAAATGAGGACTTGTTCAATCGAGATGTTTTTTCAGCTGGTCATCTTGACTGCTGAAGAGAAAATTTCTTGTGAAGATTAACAGTACAGAAATACAAGTCTCTAGTTCTCGAGAAAGTTATAATGCAACAATGCACAAAGGTTACACAAACACACACACGCATATATATATATATATATATATATATATATATATATATATATATATATATATGTGGAGAGAGAGAGAGAGAAAGTTATTTTATGAAGGTTAAATTGAATGAATATGAGTGTGAAAGACAACGAAAATCTTACCTAAGTAAGGACTTTTCTTATTTTGCTAATGTTTCCAATTTTGGACGTTAAGAGAGTGTCGAAACTCTACGTAACCATTATACGCCAATTTAATATTCCTTAGCAATAAGATTTTCTTCTGTGACATTCAAGGGAATATATATATATATATATATATATATATATATATATATATATATATATATATATATACATATATATGTGTGTGTGTGTGTGTGTGTGTGCGTGCGTGTGTGTAAATTAAATAAGTTATTTATATGCAAACGTGACATAATTCAATGTTTGGTAAAAAGTAAGCGATTAATATTCAAGATATATATATATATATATATATATATATATATATACATATATATATATATACATATATATATTTAAATGCATATTTCTTTTAATTGTGATTAGATAATTATGGTGTGGTGTGGACGTATGTGCTGGACATCTTCAAAGGTATGAGATGATAGATTTTGATTTAACTGTTTTCTTTTGATTTTTCAACATATTTTCGGGAATTTAGTAATTCTCTCAGGAAAGGTGAGATTGGAATGAAACAGTAGTGTAGAATTATATTTTGATGAAATTCGCTAACAACACTCTCCAGAATTTTTCTTCTGTGTAAATTACTTTCTCTTTTGATGAGTGTGGAATTTTTTAGATTAAAAAAGTAGTTAAATTTATTTCTTTGCATTTGGTAAATTGTTATATATAAGGCCCCTTTTGTGTACAAAGAAACATTTTTTAAAAATTTTCTTTATGTTTCCCTAATGTATTCTGAAGGATAGTTTTGGCATTTTATTTTATATATGTCTGCTTCTAAATGATTATTTTTATGTATGTTTGTAGTTCTTATGTTATGTATAATGTTTTTGGATGGGTTTGTCACTATTTGAATGTTGTTTAGATGGGATAAATTGTTTCGGGAAGTAGATGTTATGGAGTTAGTAGATAGCATTATATGTCTGTTTTGTCTAGTTTATTGTTGTAGTTAATGTTGTTAGCTTTGTTGCTGTCGTGTATTTTATATGCTTTTCTTTTAGCGCTGTGGATGAAGTGATAAATATCTTGGAGGTTTCTGAATGTTTTCTATGTGTGTTCCATCTCTGGGTAGGTAATGCTCTTAAATATAAACCAACAATTATACCAGAATTAATCTTATTAGAGTGGCAGGAATAAAAGAATGACCTGATCAACTTTTATTCACGCCACTCTAATCCTCCCTGAAAAAGTTATAAAAGCAATTCCTGTAGGCTATAAATATGTTTATTCACTGGGAGTTATTAAATGTCTCTCGTAAAAAAGTTTCTTTTTACTGTCTGAAGTAAGCGAACAGGTTTTGCAACATATTTTACTCAACACCATTTCATCTTATCATACATACCTGTTGAGAATATGTTTTATTAAAAGAATCCTAGGTCTTGTTAAATCGTTCTAAACGTATTTTTACTCTGTTTTAATGATAACTAGTTTATATTGACAATGTTAGAAAATCAACAGTAGAAATATATTTTCACTGTACATATCTGAAAAGAATTTGTTTCATTGCGCATGCGTGGACACGCATACACACACACACACACACACACACAAGCAAGCTGAAATCTATATTTGATTTTGAAACTTCTTCAATTTGATCTCTAATTTCTTTTACTTTTGTACGCGTGAATAGACATATGCAACCTAAGAGACGCACACGTATAGTGGGAGGGGAACGTTGTCTCGTAAATTTCTCTCGGTAACCAAACAGATTCTATTGGTGGAGAAATTGAGATAAATGTTTAAATAATTCTAGTCAGCCTGTTAAAGTAAGAAGATAATTTAATGTTGAAAGTGCAACCGTAAGTTTTGTTCTAATACTTTCTCCTCTCGCACTTATTACCTGTGGAATTCTCTTCAAGATTCTTATTTTCTTTTCAACTACAATCTTCAAAAATGTAAATACAGCGTTAATGGTCGTCATCTGTTAGGCTGTATTCTGTTACTTTTTGTCGCGTACTTCAGTAATGTTTTCTCAGTTTCTTTTACTTCTCAGTAACTGCTTTCAGTTCAGTGCCTGTAATCTCTCATTCTTTCTCTCTCTCTCTCTCTCTCTCTCTCTCTCTCTATATATATATATATATATATATATATATATATATATATATATATATGGTAAGGAACAAGTAGGAAACATTTATAAATATAACATGTTCCAATGTTATTAAATCTTCATCAGAGAATAAGATATGGATTTTTCTTCCCCATATTTCATTCCCTTATGAAGCTTTAATAAACATGAAACATGCCAGACTTATAAACATGATAAAAGTTTGACCATTAACATCTTTTATGTGTTTGTAACTGAATCTCGATTTAGTATTGAGCTAACAATTCTGTTAAATATATCTAGCCAATTAAATACACACACACACACACACACACACACACATATATATATATATATATATATATAATTAAATAATATAGACAATTTTATTTTAAATTTATTTTTATTATAATCCTGTATACTGTGTTTCTTGTTTTCACATCGTGATTTTTAGGATATTGTCAGCTCTTATTGTATTTTACAAAACATTTATGGGATTTAAACGAATTTCTACTATAGCTGGCGGGTGGGGGAAACATATTTGCTGCTTTCTGTCAATCCTTGGTAAGTAAGACTTGGTAAGTAAATAGTGATTAGGTAAGATATGTTTTCAGGAGGTGTTATTGTTATACTTGTCTTGGTTCTATGACATAGGATGAAAAAATCCAATCGCTTGGCGAAGTTCGTTTGTCTGGTAAACAGTGTTTTAAGGAAAATTCTTCAAGTAGATGTCATTTTATTTTTATCAAGGACGATTTTAATATAATCATGAGAAACTGCATTTTCTAGCAATGGCCTGAAAAAATCGTTTATTTGTATTTGTCATTACATGTCAATATAAGCGTTTATGAAGGAAAAGAGGTTGTAAAAAAGAAAAAAAATGAAACAAGAAATGAAAAGATTTCTCAATTTATGTGCTTGGTGCGAAGAATGGGTTCTTTACTTACAGCTCCTTTTTCTTCGAAGGCTGCTCAAGGGAATTTCATTTTAGGCACGTATTGCCAGAATCATTTACTCATATTAAGAAAAGCAAAAATCTTCCCCAAAGTCAGAAATATTCGGATAGAGAACTCCATTTAACTTGCACCAGTGAATGCCTCTAAGAATTGTCTTCTCACCAATATCTTGCGATACCAGACTAATTACATGGGTATATGTAAGAAAAGAAGTGACGTCATCAGTTTAAGGATTAGGGATTTGCTGTAAGTAGTCATGTGATTAGGAGATGTAAGGCCTCTTTATGAAATTACGTCATTTGAATTATGAAGGCTTCCATTTAGATAGCGGATAATGGAGACCCAAGCAGGATGTAATTTTATTATAAGGTCTCGTAAAATTAGTTTTTATTTCTTTTTACAATATTACTTAAAATTAAAAAAAACACATATTCGTCCTAACTGTTTTTCGTACATAGGACTGTGAAAAACTGGATATGGAGATATGTACATTGAATTAATAATGCACTGTACATATTTCATTATCTAAATAAGGTACAAGGTAAAATGAGACACTGATTTGCTACTTATATAAGTAGAAAATAAGTATCTCTAATATTCTAAGTATATGAGGATAAATCTCTCTTAAAACCTCAATATTATCAATCTTCTTTAAGTGGCCTTGGCAACTAAGCGCTATTCAATACGTAAGTAACCCACCAAGTCTTTTCTACGATATCATAATGTGAATAGGCTGATAATAGTCATTTACGATACTTTGATTTTCTAGATGTAGTTCATATTTTTTCAATTAATGAGCTTGTCTGGTCGAAGTTAAATATCATTAACAAACCCGGATTTTTTTTATGCCTGTTCTTTTCAATTTACTTATACACACAATTTTAATTAAGTTTCTTTCGCTGTTACCTAAAAACTGAACGAAATAGCGAGAAATCATGACTCATTTTTTGTCAAACAATTAATTCTCCATTGCATCTCCCTTCTAAAATATTTTGATGTCTTTGTTCAAAAAGAAATATGTGAAGTGAACCTTTCGAGTACTCAGTACACATGTATGAGGGAAGAACGTTCTTATGGATGTCAGAGCAAGTAGGTATCAAATCATTTCCACAGATGTTTGCAGTGTGATGACTATTTACAACAGGATATAAACTTTGCGCGGGGGTTTGGATTTGAAGATAGCATTCAAGCATAAAATAAATTGTTGCTACTCGATGTTATGCTCAGAGTCCATTCTTATTTTTATATGCGCTCTATCAATGATATAAATCAGTTCTACCCATAGTACAGCACACCTCAAAATTACAATTTGTATAATTTTCTTTCTTTTGTTGCACACAGTAGATGAGCATTAGTTTGACGAAATGTCGTCTAGCATGCAACTGTGGACGCAAATAAGTGTATAAAGATTCTTTTATGCAGGAAAAGATGCACCCGTTATAAAGGTTTATCAAACGCCTATATTAACCAAATACTAGATGTGTCCAGTTAGGTGGTGGGTAATGTACTTCAGAACTAGTGACTTCGATGATTGTGGGTAGCCAATTTCAGGTCGATGAATGATAGGTAAAGCACAGAATCATTTTTTAATATCATCGCGGGTTTGTAAAGGAAACGTGAAAGGGAGTGTTTCCCAAATGTAGTCTACTCTAGGGGACTGTGCTGAAAAAGTATCGAGCAAGAAAGGATAAAATTATTCTATTGTTTGTTCATATGGTTAGATATTGATTTGGGTCGGGCTGTGAAATTTTCAATAAACTCAGTAGTGTGTATATATATATATATATATATATATATATATATATATATATATATATATATATATATATATATATATATATATATATATATATATATATATCCTCGAAACTCCCGTCGAATTCGAGTGTCAAGCAAATCAGTTTCCAGGAAACCGACAGCCCGACAACAGCACATGAAATTTCACTATAGTGGTGAAGGTTTCGTGCAGGACCATCCACACTTTTTGAACGGCCGAATACAGAGACCTGATGCACTAAGTGCCACAAGGTCCCCAAAAGTCCGTTCGCAGGTTTTGAATTCAGAGTTGTCCTTCTCCTAGAACAGTTGCCATCCAAGGCTATAGAACCAAGTCTGTCCTGCTATTTACCCATAACTAGAGGAAGAAGAAGAGGATTCAAATTTTCCAAAGGATATTAGCACGTAAGTGAATGTAATGGATTCGACTGGAATTCGAACTCAGCTCTTCGATTCCTCAATCCATTACTCCACCATGGCTATATATATATATATATATATATATATATATATATATATATATATATATATATATATATACTGTCATGCACAGACAGACTGTTTCACTGTATGACAGCTCATCAGTATGGCTAGACGTCCAGTTGCCTCTAGCTGTGTGTGTGTGTTTGTTAAATTATGCTATATATATCGGGAAAGAATTTGAAACAGAGCGTTGTGAAATATCCGACCTTGAGCGATTATCAAGCCAATGGGGATCACACAGGTATGAAACTGACAATCTCCTTGAAACTTTAATGTTGGAATTTTATTTTATTTTAATAATATTCCCCAATTTGTATTGATTATTGAGGTCAAGAATTCAGGTGAAACTGTTTGAATCCGACAGATTGATGACGTCATCAAGGTGATTTTGTTGATATTGTTGCTGATCATACATTCAAATAAACTTGTAACCCCACGTATAAAAGAAACGCATAAATACAGGGACCCTCTAGCAGTGAGGTCTCCAATCAGTCAGACAGAAACGCAGCAGAGTAGCTGACACCCCGGTATTCGCTCTCTCTATTGCAGAAGCGACGACCAAAACAATTTCTGTTGTTTTGTGCTATACTTTCAATATAGCTGACTGCTATTAATTCGCAAATATATCATAGTTTTGCAGCGCTGACTAATTGGGAATGTTCATGTCAGTGTTACCCTCACGAAATAAAACCAGAGAAAAGTTTTTTTCTACAAGCAAGAGCATGTAATATATTCTGAAAGTCTATTCCTTCTTTACTTTTCTTGTAACTCGATCTTTCTTTTGAGATGGTGTTTCAACCATTTTTGTATAGAACTTCTTCAATTCAAAAACTTAAACACAGCATGGTCGCGGAAGAATAATTATCAGAATGAGACCCCAGGACATCAACTTCAAAATGGTATTTCGAAACTGGGTTACATTATACAATGGTCAGGTCACATAACAACAGAACGATTTGGTCGTAATGACAAAATATTTTGAAATGTCATGTAAGTTTTTCAATCGAAATGACACGTATCTGATAACAATAAAATGCGGTATAGCAGGAGTTTAATAAACTCTTACACATTTAATGGCTTTACAAAAAAAAAGAGGATTATTTTTAAATATTGGATGTCAAATTGAAAGTGTTAGAAAATCATCAAAATTACACGAAATAAAGTTTAAATTAGAATTCTGAAAACTAAACCAGAAAAATATAAAAGTCTAACCTTTTCCTTCACAGAGTCCAAATATGAATTAAAAGATAAGATATTGAAAGAATATATAGTGATATGAAGGAAGCAACTGATGTAATGGAAACTCTAAACGATTGAATCTCGTCTCAGAGGGAAGTTAAAAAGTGTAAAATATAGCAATTTACAATGACTCTGTGATAACGTCCCAACTATACACACATTTAGAGTATGTAGAAAGATTCCATAAAAATCTTAATGATCAGTTCTTTGTACCCATTGGATATCACACACTCCAGACCTTGCGGTCCTCGAAAAAGCCAATTCTATCACCATCAAATCGCTGGGTAGGCCATGTTGTTGGTTGTTAAGACAATAGAATAGCCAGTCAAATGTTTTATGGTAAGCTGTACTACGGCAATCGCCCTCAGCGTAAACCAAGAATACGGTTCAAGTACTGTTTTTTGTAGACCGACATATAGAAAGTCTTCAGTGGTAAATATTGTGTCTGACAATTCATGCAGACAATCCATCTTCCAAGAATATACAGCTAGGAAAGGGGAAATCCTTGATCCAGCAATGGATCAGTTAACATATGATGAATGTGGCAGAGCACGTTTCACCAATGTACACGTCGTTAGCCACAAGAAAAGTTATATTAGTAGATCTTTGTAAAACTACGCTGGGAATAAATTAACATGTGGGGAGTGTCGGAAGAAACATCTACGGTCATCCGTTACACGAACAACCCGAAAATAATTTACAAAACAGGCCAGTCTCTTTGAAGAACAACTTTGATATGTGTACAATAAGCATCGCAAATCAGTGTCCTTGTAAATACAACTAAAGTCATAGATAAAACTAGTCAGCGATGTATCAAATTAAAGTATCTACATCTATCATAATGGATCATAAGAGACAATCGTGAATAAATTCAAATATACTGCGAACGATAGTGGGATGGATATTATAGCTTTTCCTCAATACATGGCTCATATATTTACTGATTAATTAGAGTAGTTGTTTGATTTCTGAATTCATTTCGAAATAGAAACGTGTAAAAAATTAATGACAGTTTGAAGAGATCGATTGCAATTTATTGCCATTTAAGCTACGTAAGAATAATCAGCCAGGTACAAAAATTATTATTTAGAGGCCATACGACAAAATCAATTCCTTTTCACTCAAATTCACATATAAGTTTGGAATTTAATGAGAAATCACGATTTCATGCAACAAGAGATCTCCGACTTGAAAGTTCTGAAAGCATCGTATTACGCGTGCTACAAGAATCTAATACGAATTTTATCACTACACTTTGTAATAAAAGAAGCGGTAAGCTGAGTGACTTTTCATTCCTAAAATATTCAAGATGCGGTAAAAAATATTTTTTAATTGTTTCATTCATTTATATCTTCTTGTTGATGAGAAGAAAAAGTTTACATTTTTTTTAGAATTTATGGATTCTTTGTTCGCCATTGCCATTCCTTATAATTTCGCTCTGACTAAAGTGTGGTAAATTAAAAGGATTGTTGCTTGCTAGGTTTATTAGAAATTTGTCCATTTGCATATTCGATTTTATTTCTATTCTTTGCATAGTAGAAATGAAAACAAAATGCTTCCGGATAGAACCTTTCAGATCCTTTGTGTTATGAAAGTAATTTATACCAATACCGAGCTCAGTACCGATAACATTCCATATTCATCTTTGGATCTTTTTAAGAGTCTCTAGATATATATCAGAAGCAACTGAACAGGAAACCATTGTTTAAAATGTTATTTAAATAATGGAATATTTTTGTAGAAACAAGCTTTTGATATTTATTTCATTTCATCATTTCTATATTTATCAGGTGTTTATTAAAGTGTATCTGTGTAGAAAGTTTTTGGAAGAGAATTCACTGGGTACTAATTTAAAATATTAGTTTCATTATAAGTGATAATAAAATAGTAAATTTAAGTTTAATATAAATGCTAATAAAATGGTACATTTTGCTGATTTGCTTGATCACACGATCAAACGGTTTTGTTAGCATTTTGAACAAGCAAAAAGTAAAAGAAAATCGAAAATATTACCAAGATTTTGTAGAATAGTCAATAGCACAGATTTCCCTGTGAAACAAGGAAGATGCGGTAAAGGAAAATAGAATGTTATATGTTTGCTCCGTCGGCATCAATACAACGCAACGTCATCTTCATTTTAAGAATCGAACATTTACTTGAAATTGATAAACAGAACTTGGTCAAAGAAAAAGACACAATTATCACTCATAAGTATAAGTTCCGTGCGATTTGCTTGTTAATCAAACGTCTTTATGTCAGACGTTTGTCAATACAGTGTAGCTAAAATATATTTTCAGCAATCACGATTCAGACAGTATATAGTGAGTAATATTCAAGTCAGGTTTTCTGAACATAAAAATAAAATTATCTTCCCAGATCCTGCATATCGCCATCTTCTACTTGACGCTAAGTAAATCATTATCGTGAACAATTAAAAGAAATTTTTAGTGATCAATATGTTTTTGCCATTTAGAGTTAAAACCGTTACAAAATGTTGATAAGGTTGAGGTGTTACGAAAAATTTCTCTTGGTCAAAGAGGAAGGCATCTTCTTACAGTAAATAAACAGACTTGATTTATTTTAATGAAATGAAAAACAATGTTTCTGCATTTCAATTATTATTCTGTTTATTTCTTTGTATATATATTACATATTTATTGTTTATTACCCTTTTTAATATAAACATTTATACTGTTTTACTTATCAGATTTTATTCTCTTTAATTAAAAGAAGAAATTACAATTATGTCGAGTTTTAATTTTCGGAGAATAAGCGATAATAAATATGATTCTATATGTTAATCAAATATTCCGATATTATTTTGAAATTGCATTCATCAGTGCATATACACTGATATATGAATTAAAGATCAGATGCAGATCAAATGTGGATCGGAAATGAACAGAATGATAAAATAAAGAACAAATAAGAAACATATATCGATCTAACATGTTTCACTTTTATTAAAGCTTCGTCAGAGATTGAGAGAAAATAGACAAAAAAAAAAAAAACTTAAACTCTGCTATTTTCAATTTTCAGTTCTCATTGGTCAGACACCTGTAACGAGGAATTAAAACCGTGAATAATTCTATGTGTAAATTTGTGAAGATTCCTGTATATTTAAGTGGGCATCGGATGATAATGTTTATTCGTAGCTGTGTATGCGTGTTTGTCTAGTGGGAGTTCTGATGTCTTCGCATTTGTGTGGTTAGCCAACTCAGCGGGGTGTCACATCATTCTAACTTATGGCTCGTATTAGATAGTTATATTAGATCCTTGAAGAATGGATTCAAAGAAAGATGGTGATGCAATGTAATGGTTTGGCGTGTGTATATAATTTATTATTAAGTTTTAAGTGTTTCTCCTCAAAGAATAATGTTCTTTTTTTTAATTAGGGTCGAATTAGCAAAATCAGAGTTATGTCCAGCATCTTTCCAAAGCAGAACTGCTAAGTGTGTATATATATATATATATATATATATATATATATATATATATATATATATATGGTGTTGTGCTTATATATATATATGGTGTTGTGCTTATGGACCGCCAGGATTATGTGACTTAAATATTACATATACTTAATGATCCTTCTAAGTTTCAGCGTCTTGGTCACGTTGATACCCATGATAGCACGTTAACTTCTGAAATTCGTTTTCAGAAGCGTCTCCTTAAAAGGGTAAAAAGTGGTGTTCTCTCTTCTGAAATATCTGAGGAATTGAGACCGTCTGGCTCGATTCGACCTCGTCTTTATGGATTACCTAAAATTCATAAGGAGGGTGTTCCGTTGAGACCCATATTATCTATGATTGGGTCCTCTCAACATAAAGTCGCTAAGTGGCTAGCTATAATGCTAGAACCAGTGTTGCAGCATTATAGCTCCTTTTGTACTAAAGCTTCCTTCTCGTTTTCTGAATTTATTAGGAATCTTGAGGGCACAGATGGATTTATGTGTTCCTTTGATATCTGTAGCCTCCTCACTTCCGTTCCATTGTCTGAAACTATAGATATTTGCAGTGATTTGCTATATCGTAGTCATTTGACACCTCCGACAATACCTGAAGATGTTTTTAGTGAACTCATGAAATTTGCTACCATGTCTGTCGATTTTAGTTTCGATAATATTATGTATCGACAGATTGATGGTGTTGCTATGTGTTCCCCTTTGGGTCCTGTTTTAGCTAACATTTTTGTGGGTTTCTATGAACAGAATTTGTTTTCAGATTCCTCTAAGCCCACTGTTTTATTCCGGTACGTTGATGACACTTTTTGTGTGTTTCGTAATGAATTCGATGTAGACAAATTTTTCTCCCTACTAAATAGTGTTCATCCTGCCCTTAAATATACAGTAGAGAAGGAAGTGGATAACACTTTACCCTTCCTTGATGTTCTAGTTCGTAGAACACCTTCCTTATATACTACTACAGTGTATAGGAAGTCTACTTTCACGGGTCTTTACACTTGTTGGGATTCCTTTTGTCGCAAACAGCAAAAGATTAATTTAATTAAGTCTTTGACCCATAGGGCATTGAGGATTTGCTCAGATGACACTTTGAAAGATGAGATTAAGTTTTTAACTAACATCTTTACTAGTAACGGTTATCCTTATGATATTGTTGAAATGGTTATTCGGCAAAAGTTGGCGGACTTTAATAAAGTAAAACCGGTGCTTGTTGAAAAATGTCCCGTTTATTTACGAGTGCCATATTTTGGTAGGGATAGTGAAATGTTGGCTAAGCAAATTTCATCGAGTTCTAATCAATGCTATTTTACAGCGAATGTACGTGTTGTGTTTAAAACAAGATCTGTTCTTCCATCCATGAGTAAGGATGTTCTACCTCCTTATCATATTAATTCTGTAATTTATCAATTTAAATGTAGTTGCGATGTCGACTACATAGGTAGAACTACACAACGCTTGGATGTTAGAATCAAGCAACACGTACCTGCTAAAATTTATAATAAAATTTTTTCGATTGGTGATACCGTTCGAAATACATACGGGTCATCTATAGTTGATCATTTCATAAATAGTCCTGGTTGTGCGGTGGACTTCAGTGTGAATTGGTTTTCTGTGTTGTCCACTTCACACTCGTTGTTTCATCTGAAGGTGTTGGGGACGCTGTTTATCAGGTCTGGGCGACCTTCTCTTTGTAAACAGAGGGATTGTTTGCTTGGGCTTGCGCTTCTGGGTCTCTAGCATCTTTAGGGGTTACAACTGTCCCTTCTGTTCATTCACGTCACTCATATTTTTTTTTCTCCTTTTTTATAATTTTCCCCCCGTTTACAGCTCTGAAGAGAGGGGGCGAAACCGGTCGGCTGGTATTTTATTTTAATAACATCATGGTCCAATGTAAAAATATTCTTGTTTTTAACGCCGTAATATATGTATATATATATATATATAGATAGATACACCTAGTGAGCCAGACAAACCTACCTAGGTTTCACCTAAACGGATCGTCAGGGAAAGTATGCCTCTGTGCGATTTGTTCGACAGTAGTTCATGTTTGTAGCTCTTTCTTTTTTTAAAACCTTTTTTCCCTCGAGATTGATTTGATTATTTGCAAATCAAAAATTCGAGGGTTTTTCGAAACGAGTCTAGTTATCTCTCTCTCTTTATATATATATATATATATATATATATATATATATATATATATATATATATATATATATATATATATATATATATATATATATATATATATATGTGTGTGTGTGTGTTATTTTTAATTTATTTTGTTTAAACGTTATTTTTTCTCATATTCCGGGTAGGAGCTTTGTTTTTCATTAAAAATTATTTTTTATTCAACTATATCTACCGGCCTGAAAGGCGGGGTTCGAACCTGCATCCCCTATGGGAAACCGTCATAGAGGATGCAGTGAAATTATATTTAAATTCAGTTGTGGACTGGCGAGTTTAACTTGTTATATTTGCCGATGCGCTCGAAGTCGTTCAACTAATATTCAGTTGTCAGACTCTATTTTTTACCTCGAGTAATGACACATTATGTTATGAAACCTTCCTGTTGTGTCTCTTGTTTTTGTGTAAATTTGCCTCAATGAATTCTGTTATCACAGTCAGATCATTCCAAACACATATGATTGCACGATCGGGCTAAGATTATAAACAAAATTCCTAAGGATCGGGGTTTTGAATGATACAAAATCTTTTAATATTATTTCAGATGCGTGGGCTACAATTGTACAAGCACTCAGGTAAGCTTCAGCAACTTCTCCAACCCAACCAGGAGATTCTTCTAGGCGTACAGAGCGCTGGTTTAGATGTTCATGGCTAAACTATAAAACTTGCTGATATATTCTACTTATCATTATTGAACAGTTCCAAGAATTGATGTAAACATACCCATTATTGATCTGCGTGATTATCTATAAAGGCTTCTTCCATTAATATTAATAATTGTCTGATTAAAAAGACCATTAATTTATATATTTTCGATTTTATTTCATCAGATCACTTTACATTTTGAACATCTAAGTCAAACATTTTAAAAACTTATGTTTAAAGAAGATTGCCAGCTGTGCTTAGTGCAATTTATTATGGCGAATGCTGTTTAATATAAGTTCACCCAACAATGCTTAACGTCTGACCCTGAGCCTGTATCGATAAAAGATTCTACGTTTATTGTAATTTAGTAGAATATAATAGAACATTTCTGGCAATGATAACTAAAAAGGTGTTGAAATAGTTAAATTATAAGAAAACATTTTCTTCCCTCAAATTAAAAAAAAAAATTGTTAATATAGTTTCTGTCAGTTGCTCGACAGGATTTGAATTGATGTTGGATAAGGTAAAAGCTGCCCAGTCCTTTAAACTGAACATCCCACAAGAGGATTGACAGCAAATGAGGTTCGTTACTTTGGACTATTTCGCTATTGTCTCTTTTATTTCGGGAAGCGAATGGGTAAGGTAGGTATGTGGTCGATCTCGGGTAGGGTGATTGAAAGAAAAGCATCCAGACCATAAATAATGATAAACCTTTGCAAATCACTGTCATAAATCAGGCGGCTGTGCGTCAAGTCGGTGCGATTCGAATTGAAGACGAGATTGACGTTGTAGACACATAAATCTCGGTAATATTAACGGGAGACAACTCTTCTTTTCTTCTCGGGTTTACAGTCAGAGTTTGAATAAAAGAAAATGAAAAAAATGCGGATAAGCCTCAAAGCTTATTTAGTTGTCAGTTGAAAGACGAGTGAAGGGGTGACGTGGAACATTAAAAGAGACACTTTGTTAGAAGAGATAGCGAGAAGATAAAAATAAAAAAAATGTATCATATCCAAAATAAGACTTCAATGAAAATAAACACCGACTCCAATGAAATTCAGATTAAAGCCAAGAAAGGCAAATCCGAGAAATTAAGAAGATTAATATAATGTTTGTTGATTCTGTATGTTGCGTTTCGATTGACAATTCCTTGGTCATCATCAGGTGCTCTTATCTGCCATTCAGTTTTACTAATTCGCATTGATTAACTAACGTTACATATTCATTAGTCTGTTTTGCAGATACATTTAGTAAAAGATCAATTAAAGTGGGATTGAAATATAATTGATGTTTAGTTTATATAGAATGATTAATCTTTGTAAGGATGCTTCCAATTATATCTTGATTTAAAGTTTTCCTGCAAAATTCGGATCATTTTACAGCGCTTTTCATTTTCACAGTTGTATTTTGAAATATTGATATCTTTCCTTGAAAACGACACCTCTCTTTAGTGTAGAAATAGAAACCATTCACGAGTTGGAATTTCGGTTGTGGCCAAGCAAAAGGGAAGTATCGATAAAAATCAGAGCTTTCTCTACTAGAAAAAATATTATCATTACGACTTAAAAAATAAATTAAAAAAAAATTGGGTGGATTTCTGTTTACATTATATACTTCATTCCCAGATTGGTTCCGACAACTGATATCATTAAATATATGCATCACTCCCTATATATATATATATATATATATATATATATATATATATATATATATATATATATATACATACACACACACATATATATATATGTGTGTGTGTATATATATATATATATATATATATATATATAATTAAAAATCCAACTTTTGACAAAAACACAATTATATAAAAAAAAACGGACAAATTAATGAAAATGCGCTTAATACATTTTTCAATAAACGACAATGTAGAACATTTTAAGACATATTTGGAAAACAACCTTCCTGCTATCGTGGTTTCTACCAATAAAATATCGGCAGGCATTAAATTTGGATATTCCATTCCAAGCTATTATTATATACATAACTATATCGCTGCTAAAATGGAAAAAGAAAGACGGAAAGAAGAGGAAGTTTTCATAGGATAATCATAGGAATATTTCCGATCTCACCGTACCAATGCTAAAAAATACAGCGCAACAAAATATTAATATATCTTACTACAACTTCAACCATGAAACAATACATTTCACCCGTCAATTCTATCAAATGTATTAAAAATACAATTGAAATTAAAACCTGCCAAAATCATAATTACCAGCAGCAACAACATGGCTATGAAATCCAAACTTCAGACTGTTAATAAAGTTTCCTTGTTTCTTACAAGGCTGTGATCCTTGTAAAAACAAAGACAATCCCATTGTTAAGACAACATTGTTAAGACGTAGAGTGACACACTACATTAATCATCTAAAGATGTTTAAAAAATAATATAAAGACATAAAGCAATGGAAGCCAGGCGCCACAATTTACCTTTGTTTGAAACTGGACGCTCTCTCATCTATCATGGCTTATGTTCTACAGAATACAGCTTAGGATATAAAATGAAGAAATATATACTATGAACGAACCCCTAGAAAATGGCTAATGATTTAGTCGAAAAGCGCTTAGAACAATAGTTACTACGTGCTGATTCTACACTCTCGCAGCTATGCTAATAGTAAAAATAATAATAAGTAATAGAAAAAAATGTCCTGGTCCGTCACATTCAATGAAAAACACACAAACACACATACACACACACACACACTCTCTCTCTCTCTCTCTCTCTCGCACACACACACACACACACACACACACACACACACATATATATATATATATATATATATATATATATATATATATGACAAATAATCTACAAGAGATGAGATGCAGCAATGGAAATAAAATAGTTGTTAGAATGTCCTTTTGCCAACGATGACCACGTGGTTGAATTTTGTGAGCTGACAGCAGCGCATCTCTCTCTCCTGTCAGAATGGAGTATCTAAGATACGCTGCTATAGCCACTGAGAAAACGCATTGACAAACGTCTGTGCCAATATCCGCAGTTTGGTCTCTGTACATCTATTCTTGGAAGAATTTTCATTCTAGACGCCGCTTTTCCAGACACCCACTCAGCTATTATCTGGATTATGAAACCGTATAAATGCTTTTTTTTTGAAGGAATGTTTATACGTCACTGCCATGTCACCAACGTGCAAATCTAATGTCCCCACCTAGACATAATAACATAGATACATTAAGATCTATTGCTACTGATGAACGAAAAATAGCTAACCTCTTGTATCGTACCAGAAACTGCGCGTCTCATGCCATCTTTACAAGAGTAAGATCATATAAAAATAGATTACTGCTATATGTGCAATGGACCTGTGCAATTCTCATTTCCTGTCTTGATAGATTTCAAAGTCGTGTAGAGTATCGATTTCTTTTGTATTGTTTTCACCAGAGATACAACGCTGAAAGTCCCTCTCATTATTCCATTGTTATTTCCATGACAAATATCTTTTAGTTCCTCCAATTTTGATGTTTATAGATATTTCACACAATGGTATATCCATGGAAGCATATCGACCTTATTTCCTGCGTATTCCAAGGAGGAATTTCCACCAGACAATTTCTTCCCGATAACTGCTACTTTGGGTAAGAGACATCCGCGGTAATGCTTCTCTGAATATTACAATCTTATCCTCTTCAAGTCAAGGGTCAATCTCTATATATTCACCTTATCTTCGTAACTTCTACCTGTTCTTATACTCATATCCCATACCATGTACTGGGAATTTGTATTTTGTGAACTTTAGTATATAAAAACGTAACTTACGGAGCGACTATCACTGTTATGACATAAATTAATATTTCATCGCCTGCTATCGTGCAACCGTTGATTAGCCATTTTTGTTAGGAGAAAGTTTGATCTGGTTAGATTTTAGTCAAAATCAGATCTTGTACCTATGTAAATATCGATAATTTTGGAGACATGCTTGTATAGTGAATCCAGTGTATCGAATCGAGAAATGTTCAATAAACAATGATTTGTGTTATGTATAATAAAACTGATCAGAACGAAGCGTGAATGACAACACCGACTCTTACCATAACCCTAATTTTAACTGATACCATGTAATGAATTAGTAATTGAAATAAAGGATCTCCTCCCAATAGTTCTAGAATATCGACTGGCCATTACAGAGAGAAAACTGGCACAGGAGAAGAAGGCTGACTAAAATATATTGTTTGTTAGCAAACAAAATGATGTTCAATATCTAGTCCTAAAATATATAAGGAAAAGTAAGCTAAGAAACGTCTGCTATGAGCGCCTGGATTTAAAGTGTGAATCCTAAATTTTCAGAAGATAAGAAGATTAATTAGAAAGAAACGCATTGGAAAATATCAATGGAATGTCATGTTGAAAAACTGGTCCTTCTTTCTGACAAGAAATCACAGAAAGCGACATCGAATAATTTAAAGAAAAGCGTCAATGAAAAGAAGGTGAACATCATTACATTTCGACGTTCAAGAATTTTCTATTCGTTCAACACGTTCAAGGCAATGTTTTCTCACTTTTAGTGAATGATAAATTGAACAGAGGAAGAAACAATGTCAGTGATCACAAAATAACAGCTATATATATATATATATCAGTATAAGAGATAGAAAGGTGGGAACAGACTGAGATAGATAGATAGATAGATAGATAGATAGATAGATAGATAGATAGATAGATTTGAGCTGCCCCATTAGTATGCGTCTTGGAAAATACGGTAAGTATTTGATAGCACAACGAATTATTTTTCTCAAAAAGTAAAATGATGTAAATCGTTTTTATAGATGAAATATATTTTCTGAATATGAGACATGTAAATATTATTAGCCCATGACTATTTTATCTATCATATACTAAATATTACATTGTGTTTGTGCGTGTGCACGCACATATCCCCACCCCATATTGTAGACAGTGTGTACGTTTTCTTGATGTAAAAATTGATATTTGGCAAAAATTATGAAGATTAAAAAATAAAATAAACAAATTTTAACATATGTAACAATTAAAAAGAAAAGATTGATTTTTTAGCTTTCGCAAAGTGAATTTGTTATGATGTTTCAAAAAATAATACATTATTTCTGTCTGAATTTCTCGAACAATGATTTATCCTAATTTACATTATTTTTTTTGAAACTGGACGGAATATGTTAGCCAGACACAGAACAAACAAACAAATAGATTAAGTAATGGGTTCAGTTAAGCATTCCTTGAAGGTTACATAAATGCACAAACATTTGAAGAAACTCGGATGACATAAGCGCCGAATAGTTTGGATAAAAAACAAAAAAACAAAGATGAATACATTAGTCTGAATGAAAATAATATAAAGAAAAGAGATCAATTGACAAAGTAACATATGTTTGTGTACAGTTAATTTTCTATTTCATGAAATTGTTTTGCATTTCAATTTGTGTCTGTACTGACGTAGTTACATCGTATACAGGGATGGATACACATAAACGCACGCACACACACACACACACACACACACACACACACACACACACACATATATATATATATATATATATATATATATTAAATAAAAACAGACCACTTTCAGGTTCCATAAAATAAGTTATTTCACCGCAGCGCTTTGTGGTGAAATAATTTATTACATGGAACCTTAAATTGGTCTCTTTTTATTTAAATTATTTGCTCTGGATTTACATTGAGCTCTCTAGATTTTATCCTCCTTCGGTTACCCATACAGATTACCTAGTTTTTCATAAACTATATATATATATATATATATATATATATATATATATATATATATATATATGTAGTTTAAAAATCAGGAGGTCCATTAAAATAGGCGACCACGGATTCAATAAGAGGTTACTAAAACAAAAATCACCGTACATTAAAAAATTAAATGAAGAAGCTAAAACATATCACTACGAAATCAGGGATAAGTAACAGGGTCCATGTAATTGACTGTAAACAAGCATTACTTTGCATTAAGGACCACAAGGAAGAATTACCTAACAATCCTTCTTTTCGCCTCATAAATCCTACCAAAACTGAACTGGGTAAAATAAGCCAAGAAATATTGAATAAAAATATGCGACTCATCAAGAATTGCCACACAAACCAATCAATGGAAGGATACAAGTGAGTGCATTTCTTGGTTCCATGAAATCAACAATAAAAATAAACATATATTTACAAAAGATGATTTTAAGAACTTCTATCAATCTATATCAGAAAAATGTCTACTAGAAGCTTTGCATTTCGCCAAAGACTTCGTAGAATTAACACCTGGCCAAACGGAAATAATTTTATATTGCCGCAAATCAATTTTGTTCGTAAACGGAACAACCTGCAATAAAAAATCGAAAAAAGAAGAATTTGACGTACTTCAAGGTTCCTTTGATGGCGCTGAAATTTCTGAATAGGTCTGCATATTTTATATAAATTCAACAAGGACATCTTTATAAACAACCACGCTCTATAGAGAGATGACGGCCTAATGAGAGCACCAAACAACAAAAGAACCAATGAGACTATTAGAAAAGCGCTCTTTAAGCTCTTCAAACCTCGCCGTTGAAATAGATGTCAACATAATTAAAAACATCGTTAAGACGTTGAATTAAACCTTCTCAGTGGCAGTGTCACGCAGTACATAAAACGTAACGCAAAGTTAAGATACGTAAATATTAAATCTAACCAACCCCCGAATATAATTAAAAATATCACTAATGGAATAGAGTTTAACGTGTCCAAAAACTCTTCTTGCAAGGCAATGTTTGAGGAAAAAGGGAGAATATGAGATAAACTTAAAGGTAGAGGGCTAGAAAGCAAAGCTAGAATTTAAACCTCAACACATTAAACACGATACGAAAGCCATTTCGAGGAAAAGAAAAATATTATTTGGTTTAACCCTCATTTTAACTCAGACGTGAAATGTAATATATATAAATTATTTTCTGAACACTTCCCCAAAAATTCAGAACTGCATAAGATATTCAATAAAAATACAGTCAAATTAAGATACGAGTAATTTAGAAACAATAATAAAAAGACAAAATAAGAGAAACCTAAAAGCCAACATACAGCAAAATAATACTAGAAATTAATGCACCTGTAGAAATAAAGTTAGGTGGACAAATTAAAACATATATAGGCTGCACGAAAAGCCCTTTCAAGTGCAGATGGTACAATCATATATCGAGTTTTAAGCTACCAAAGCGTAGATACTTCACCAAACTTGCCAGCCACACGTGGAATTTAAAAGAAAAAATATCAGGGACCCGGTCATGAGCTGGAAAATTTTAGAAAAGATAAAAACATATAACAATTATACCCACATTTGCAAACTCTGCCAATATGAGATATTAGCAATTATGACATTACCGGAGCTAAAAAATCTTTTAAACGAAAAATCAGAAGTTTTAAGCTCTTGCCCTCATATAAAACAATTTTTATTAAGTGAATATGAAGGCAGTTCTACGAAAGAACTTCGCCATGCTTGCAAATTCAAACTTGACCCATACGGGCGAGTTATAAATTTAAGTAACAATAAATTTTCACTCAGCACATTCAGGGTATTAAATAAAGGACTAAGCTTTTGCCCTAGTCCCCCAAGGTTTGATAAAGACACCTTGGCAAAGGACCTGAAATCTTTCTTCAGAAGAATATCGTTAAAAGCCCACTACGGGGTCAATGATCACACACCTTCCATACTTGATACATTAAAAGAGAAGGACACTACCTACACCCCACAAAACACAGACATTAATATACAGGCATTTGAAATAGCCGTAGCAAATGACATAAAGAAAACAATAGCACGTAAGCTGCCATGTGACAATATTACTGAAGGGGAACGTATAGCTCTCGACACGCGGACACATAGAGATGACCTAATCATAACACGGGCTGATAAAGAGGGTGCCACAGTGATCTGGGGAATATAAGAATACATTAAAGAGGCCAACAAACAGCAAGCCGACAAAGAAACCTACAAAAGCTTACCTGCAGACCCTCCTCCCGAATACCAAAAAGAATTAACTAGCTCACTAAACATAATGATTTGAAACAATCTAATCGACAAGGAAACATGCACAACGCTTACATCCACAAACATTACACCTGCTCGTTTCTATCTCCTTCCTAAAATATACAAAAGCAACAACCCAAGAAAGTCGGTCATTTCATCGTTCAACTGCCACACGACAAAAATTTCCAAATACGTAGACCATTACATACAACCGCTAGCTAAGGAAGTAAAATCCTACATCAGAGACACAACAGATCTACTAAACAAAATTAATCACATACAAACAGTTCCAGAGAATGCTATTTTAGTGACTATGGACGTAAGGTCATTCTATTCAAACATTAAACATATCGAAGGGCTAACCGCCCTTCAGGAAGCACTTACTAAAAGAAGAAAACAAGACCCCCCCCCCGACAGAAGTTATCATAAAACTCATGGAGCATGTCCTTACATTGAATACTTTCAACTTCAATGGAGAACACTACCTTCAAATAAGAGGTTGTGCCATGGGCACCATTGCAGCTCCATCATATGCTACAATATTCATGGGAAAATTTGAGAAGACCCATATCTATCCTTTCATTGGTAGCGACTGCGTATTCTATGCAAGATATATCGATGATATATTCTTTCTATACACGGGTAGTTATGACAAACTTATCCAATCCCTTATGACCCTAAACACAGTGCACGACTCAATTAAGTTTGACTTTGAAAAATCCACAACATCAGTAACATTTTTAGATACCCGCATTTACATAGATGAAAACAGGAAACTACAAACGACACTACACGCTAAAATCACCGACACCCACAACTATCTACACTTTAAGTCTTCTCACCCTAAACACCTCAAAGAGAACTTTCCCTATTCACAAGCATTTAGGCTCAAAAGGATATGTCCCAACAATGAAGAATTAAATAAACTCATTGAAAATCTGGAGCATCAATTCACAACACGTGTCTATAAACAACACCTAATCAGAGAACAAATAAATAAAGCAATTTCCACACCTAGAGAAGACACCCTAATGTACAAGATTAAAAATAAATCTAGCCGCATTCCACTAGTAACCACTTTCAACCCAACTCTCCGTCCATCCCAAATAATCAAAAATGGCTGGAAAATACTACTCAAACCAGACTTAAAAAAACTGTTTAAGGAACCCGGTCTTCTTGCATATCGTAGACCTAAGAACCTAAAAGAAATCATAGGTAGTAACCATATTTCAGGGGAAAAGGTAATCCGTAATAAACTAAGAACAGAAACAACAGGATTTTCCCAACCATGTAATACCAAAAGAAGTTTATGCTGCAACCACATTAAACACACGAATTCATTCACTAGCTCATTCACTTAATCTACTTTCAAATTCTACCACGAACCTAACTGTAGAAGTCATAACATAATTTACCTCCTAGAATGCATACTATGCCCGAAACAATATGTAGGAAAATCTGAATGGCCCTTTCACTACAGCATTAATAATTATCGTAATCGAATAAGTCGACTTCCGATGAAAAATTATTACCTGTAGAACAACATTTCCGCCTAGAAAAACACGATTTCAAAACCCATGCTAAATTCACTATAAGAGAATAGAAAATTTCAGAGCAGATAACATTAGAAAGATTTTAGAGTTCCATGAAAATAAGTGAATACAACGTCTAAAAACACTATCCAGCCGGGCTAAAACATAAATTTAACAATATACATAATATTAATATATAACCCTACAAAACAAAAACTACCCACATTTCTCACCCACACAAGACAGACATGCTTACGGAGGTGTTGAGGCCTCACATTTATACACACACCCACACGAACATACACACTTACACACATCATACTCACTCACTCCCTAATGAGCCAAATGATAACACACACCCACAGCAATATACACGTTTACACATATCATACCCTCTCACTCCCTAAGAACCAAATAACACACACACAAACACTTAAAAGAGACCATATCCCCCCTCCAGGAACCAATAAAACTGTCAAACTGACCAGGGGAATTCAGAGCAGCATAGATCCATCCAGTTCTTATCTCAATTAACAACTTAAAAGAGACTATTTAACCAACACAAGGAATGTTAAAAGATTCATGTTAAAAAGGTAAAAAAATTAAAAAAACATGAAAACTACAGACAAAAGTTCATTTTCTCCATCAAGACATTCATTTCTGTAGTTTACTGCTACCAGTAAGTATAAATATTTCTTCTCTTCTCCTGATGATGGCCATTTTGACCGAAACTAGTCAAGGAATCTAAATGAAATAATAATAATAAAAAGGAAAGAATATTAATGTACAACCCAGTGTCTCTGAAGATTTTAATTTTTTAATGTTCAATATATATATATATACGCACTTTTAAATTTACATACGCTCTATCTCTGATATTAAGCACTTTATCCCATAAATACATTCTTAAAATAGGGAGCATTTTTTTAATCAAAAGTCGGATACAAAAGTAATGTCTCGATAAAAAAACAGAAAATTAAGGTACATTTCTTCTGAAGCTTGTAAGAAGAATTATACAGCGGATTTCTTCTCTGTGCTGCACAGGGTACGGACTAAACATCATCTTAACCACTTTGAGGGGGCTATTATCAGCAGGTCTCACTCGGCTATGTTTAGTCAGAATGAACTGAAACACAATCTGGCACTTTTCGGTTACTCTTTTTCTCGTTCTGGGAAACTTTAATTTTTTTCCCCTCTCTCTTGGCTCTTTTTCACGGGAGATTCTTTCCCTTCAGTTGTTTTTTTTCTTTAATTCCGTCTATTTTAAGTTTCTATTTTTAATCTAGAAAATACATTTGTATCCGACCTTATAATTAATAAAATGTTCCAGGTTTTAAGAATAATATTTAGATGACGTGGTACTAAAATCCCACAGAAACCTATATGTAGTAAAATTCTACATTCGTACTCTTCTGTACTCTAACTGCAGTACCTGATGATTGCTAATACATGAAACGTTAAGTTATGGAAGGCTAGGTCACTAGAATTTAACTAAATGGTTATAATTATATTTGTAATTATCTTAAAATTTAAATTATTTATGTATGCTGGAAACTGAGGAGGATTGTTCAGTTGTGATTCATTTATAGAGAATTCGTATCTATATACACCTGATAAAGGCAGCAGAGCACATCGACCGAAACGTTGGAATTACAACAACAATGATGACGATCATCGTCCGAATATCACTAATGTAACTATCATTAAATGTTAATGATTTCGTTGTAGTATGCAAACATGACGCGCATAAAATTATGTCTCTCGGAGTTACTTTTTATTATACAAGGTCTTTATTTCATTTATCTTGTTTGTTTCTCTATTTCTACATCCCTCTTTTTTTCTCTCTTACTCCCTCTTTCCCATTCGCTCTCTCTCTCTCTCTCTCTCTCTGTATATATATATATATATATATATATATATATATATATATGTGTGTGTGTGTGTGTGTGTGTGTGTTTTCGTGCTTTAGTATTCAGTCTCATATAAGTTGTGAAATGGTGTTGAATTGCATCCTGTTTGATTATTCATTTTCAGCGCAAAGTGGATGGATGACGTTTAGATTGACTTGAAATCTTAGATTTCTCCTTCCCAGATGAGTTGCTGATAAGATTCTTTGCACTACCAAACGCTGAGAATAGAACCTCAGGTCAGATAGTTCATAGGCACAGACTCCATGACTGCTATTAAATGAGATGCCTTCCAGACGAATCTTATGGAATATGTATCAGTACGTATGCGTTGCAGTCTGCTTAGTATCAGAGTCCGTCATGTATTTTCAACAGTTGTCCGATATTATATTAAAACATAACTTTCAATATTGTTACTTGAATCACCATTTTTATTTCACTTACTAAATAAATTCCAATATATATATATATATATATATATATATATATATATATATATATATATATATATATATATATATATGTATATGTATATATATATATATATATATATATATATATATATATATATATATATATATATATATATATATATATATATACGCACAGAAAATCACATGAATATGTAGGTGTATGTACGCGCGAATTTAGATGAAAACGAGTAAATATCCTTAGAAAAAGTGAGATAGAAAGCAACTGTGCCAGTTAAACGGACAGGTGAAAAAGAAGACAAGTCAAGATATACAGTGAGTAATGTAGTTGAAATATCTTTTAGGAATATGCAATCCATTTCTCCAGACAATCTCAGTTTTGCAGATTAAAATTTCAGGAAATAAAAAAATATTGAATTAATTGTTCAAAAATAAAGAGGAAATCAAAACGAATCCTGCAAAGTGTGCATTCTCTTGTAAACACGCCTACTTTGTGCCAATGTGCAGAAATTGTTTAGAAACACGAGATTTATCTTTACTTCTCGAGGATATTATAAACAGAAGAAACCAACATTGGGAGAAATCAATGCATCAATTATGAATCTTAAGTGAAGCTACTTTATATAAAGGGGTGCTGAAAAGTGTTTGATCAGTGAAGCTGGTCAAATATCAAACATTCTTGGTTTGGCCGATAGCATTTAAGATCACCCACGCATATATCCAGCAGCAGATTATATACTCACAGTAAAATATTCATACAATTATCGGAAGTTATTTATATTGATATTAATATACAATGTGAATTTAAGCCAACTGCTGAATTTATTATAAATATTAACAATAGACTATTTGATTGGGATGAGATATTATTCTGCTATTTGAATGGTGTTCATTTTATTTTAAATAAATATCCATAATTATATAGTTATTGATTTTTAATTTTGATTATATAAAGATTACCATCGGTTGTGAGGAATATATGACCTTAAATAATTAAAGAAGCAATATTCCTGCCAGAAAGCGAAAATAACACAGCACTGAACAAGAATTACATAAAAAAATAGGAATGTTGAAAAGACAAGAAAGAAGAAAATCTACTATGGCCAAAAAATTCGAGAGAAACGTGAATGGACAAGATAATTCGATTGATGAGCAAACATGTGAAGAAACTAGCAATGCGGATGACATCAATGAAGAAGCAAACCTATTAATGATATTCGTTATAGATATGAAACGAGTAAACTACCAGTCTGCGCGAGCTTTTAAGGAAATAGAAAATGAAAAGTAAAGAACGAAGACGGAGTAATGCTTTAGGTTAATATTATATGCAGTAAATTGCTCTCGAGTAGTTTGTAACACGTTTATTTATCATTTCTCAGTTGCATCTCTGTCTTTGGGCAGAGTGTGCTCAGGGTCCTCTCCGTCGAAGGACAATGTCGCAAGTGAGGAAAATTATACTGAGAGGTGCCGGCTCTGAGGAACAGCAGCCCGAGGCCGCACCCTCTCATTGTACTCGAGAGAGGGATCGGTGCTCACATCGAGGTCAGCGCAACTGACGGTTGCGTGGGCTTGGGCAACGTTTGTGTACACTCTCGAGCTCCCCACATTAAAACTACCTTATGTCACAACCACACCTCGTGGGAGGTGAGTAAATACAAATATTATAAGCAGGGGAATTATTGGTTCGTTAAATGTTGTTGAAAGAGTAAAGATAAAATCAGATAATTATTGTAATTCCTCGGAAAACAACACCATTTCATTGATGGAATTAACTAAGTATTAAACTAATTAACTAAGTTTTAAACTAATTAACTAAGTATTAAACTAATAGAAATCTTGTGGTCTGTCATTAAAATAAATATAAACGCGAAAACAAAATTGAAGCAAATGTCTTAGAGAAATATTAGAAACTAAAGTCGAAACATGAGAAAATCAATGGTTGAATGTTGAATAACTTGGATTCCACATTATATTGTAAAATGATATAATAATAATTTATTCAAGTATATGGAATATTTTCTTAAAGAATTACTTTTCTTGAGCTTATGCTAGATGTATTTATTTAGAAATAAAACGTGATGAGAGATTTATATTTTATAACAAAATGCGACAACTATCAAAATTATTATCAATTCTTTTTTCTAGTAACAATTGATATAAACCGGAACACAGTTAATAGATTGTTTATATAATATATCCCTAAAATATTAACACACACACACACATATATATATATATATATGATATGTCCCGGAAAGGGATATATTTGTTCGAAGTAGCAAAGTGGTTTTGTACTACTGTAACCGAATAGGACAATTCAGCAGGTCCTCGTCGTAGCGGTAGACAATAGGCGTAGGCAATAGGCGAAGACTATAGGCGTCGTCCATGTACCTCCACATCAGTCTGTATTTATGGCTGACACCAGCCAATCATATTATTGTGAGGGGGAATCCAGGTATATGCATATTCATTACATCAATATATATATATATATATATATATATATATATAGTAAATATGTTCTATATTTATGTGGTAAGAGTGTTGAATATCAGAGATAGAGGGGTTATAGATAAAGAAAGTGTGGATATAGACGTCAACACTGGGTGGTGAAAGCCATTTTCATCTTTCACAGCAATGTTCTAATCAAGTCTTACGCCCAAATCACGTTGAAACACCGTTTCCCATATGATCACAGAAGTTAAGCAATGTCGAACTTGGAAAGTATCTAGATGGGTGACTGCTTGCGAATAACAGGCCCTGCAAGCTTGGATGTGCGGGTGGTGTAAGGGATAATGGTTCGGAATTGTTAATCGCAGAGCCGAGTTCCAATTCCCATTGTTTTGTTTATATTCACTTACGCGGAAATATTCTTTTGAAAGGTAGGGATCTTATAGCTATGGGAAAAATAAAAGTAAGATTTCTATCACAAAACCATTATCATCTCTAAAAATATAATCTAAAAACATTTTCTGGCTTTAAATAACCTGCTGATGGGTTGATAAGTCGTAAAAACATTTCACTCAATCTTCAAATCAAGAAATCGCATTGATATATTATAATCCATTACATAATTATAATTTAATAGAACATAAAATACAGAAAATTTTATCCTAATAACGCGGCTACTTCGTATCTACAAATATAAGACAAATTGAAAGACGTAAATCTCAGAGATTAATATTTGTAAAGAAATAAGCATAAATATTAAGCAAGAAATTCTGTCATTGTAAATTTTAAAACATTCCTCACTATTTTCTCATTAATCCTCATTGAAGTTTAAACATTATATCCTATTCTCTTTAATCGTCTATGTAACATGTCAACAATATACACTGCGTGCCAAATTATTATCGAGATAACTTTTTTTCTTTTCAGGATCATGAAGCGAAGACTGTACGCTTTGGCGCGCAGTGTATATACAGCAAAGTTAAAGGATTATTTTCAGAACCTTCTTGAAAAAACAATTTCATAATAAAACAAAATATTTACAGTTTCCTTATTTTTGCACATGTCTGCAACATGATATAGAAAATGTCATATACACTTTTGTCCATGCACATAAATATTGCTTGAGGAAACAGAGAAAATATTCTTTTTATAAAATGTACTCTGCTGAAATGTTCCATCATTTTGGAGACTCTGGCAAGAATAACTGCTTTGATGCTGCAAATAAGATGAAACTATTATAAACATATTTGATGCATTTTTATATTTGAATGTTTTGTCGTTAAAAACGAATAAACACCCCCCACCCGTATAAACAGTATATATAGGCAGAATGTGTGTGTGTGTGTGTGTGTGTGTAACGAATGCACGGCCGCAATTTTCGACGGAATTGCACCAAAATCTACATGCACATGCTCCAAGTTAGCGGGAAGGCCAAGACTGACTTTGAATTTCCCAACTCCCATCGAAATAATCGATTTTTTCATGCTTCTACGGCAGTTTTCATGCAGTTTGCGGCAATTCTCTACTGGTCAGAGTGAGAGACTATAGCTGGCTGTCACGAATAGGCAAGGAGATTCTCTAGCTAGCATGCTAGCATGCAAAAAAAAAAAATCGATAGCTGCATTCGTCACAAGTGCGAAAAATTTAAATCTGCATGGCAAATTACTCCAATTGGCTCATTCGCTTGCTTAAATTCAACGTTGATTCTGATTCCGCAGAACTGGGTTGGCTGTGAAAAAGTATTTGTTGTTAACATTCTTTTTTCATTCGGTTTTTCCAGTTACGAGTCCTTTTTTAAAGCTGATTGTTTTGTGTTTATTTTGTTTAGTTCCTTTTCGTAACAGATTTAATGTTTAGTATAGAGCTTAGAAAAAATTCGCAGTGTGAGATAGGCAAAAAGTAAGGAATATAGCAACATCAGCACGGTCAAGGTCACTCCTTTAAAGGCAAAGAAGGGCAAAAATATTTAAAGTTAAGTGATAGAGTCGTACGATTTTTGAATCAAGCACGGGCAACGCCGGGCCATGCTGCTAGTATATATATATATATATATATATATATATATATATATATATATATATATTAGGTTGGTGCAAAAATAATGACGTAATAATGTCGTTTTTTGACGTTACAAAATACGTCAAAAAACGACATTATTACGTCATTATTTTGCACCAACCTAATATATACATATATATATATATATATATATATATATATATATATATATATATATATATATATATATGCTAACTTTCACAGTATTAATTCAAAAGAGGCTCATAATGAGGTGCAACTAAATGCACAGAAATGAAGTTGCATCTTTGTCGTGAGTAAATTGTTTTTGACTATATAAAAAAATTACAATATATATATATATGTATATATATATATGTATGTATTCAGGCGGGTATAAGTAGACAATACTGTTAATACTGTTTATTATAGGCCGCCCTGACGATTGCATCCAGCATGAAACAGCCGGTCGCCTCTAAGTGTTGACTACCATGTTCACTTTTATATTTATATTTATATTTACATACGTTGTATCCATTTTCAGACACATTGGGTTGTATAATAATATTTTTTGTATTATTTCAATTAGGTTCGTCGACTTGTTTAGGCCCATATGACCATCATCAGTAGAAAAAAAAAGTCCCTGCTTGTTAGAACTGCAGAAGTGAATTCTGTTGAGAGACTTCGGCTATCTCCTGATTGGGTTTTCCAACTGGATAATGATCCTAAGCATACCGCTAGATCTACAAGGAAATGGTTAGCTGAAAGTAACGTTGATGTGTTGCAATGGCCAAGTCAGTCCCCAGACTTGAACCGAATCGTGAATTTATGGCGATATTTGAAAATTCAAATTGGGAAAAGAGCACCAACAAATATCAAGAATATGAAGACAATATGCCAAGAAGAATGGGACAAAATACCACTCAATGTGTGCAAATCATTAGTTGAGACGTACAGGAATAGACTGGTAGCTGTAGAACTCAATAAAGGATATTCCACAAAGTATTAAATGAAGTTAATATGATTTTTTTTTGTTTTGCACGAATACTTTTTTCATCAGTTAAATGAAAAAAATGCATTAATTTCTGTTAGAATAAGAATTAATTAAGTTTATTACTATTTTTTTAATAAAATGTATCTTTACACATAAAATGTATCAAAATGTATTTTAGTTAAGGCTTTTACATTTATAAAAATACAATTTTTCATGTGTACGAATATTTATTTCCCCCACTGTATATATATATATATATATATATATATATATATATATATATACAGAGAGAGAGAGAGAGAGAGAGAGAAAGAAAGAAAGAGAAAGAGAGATATCGTACCTACGATCATTGGGTTGGTGTGAAAAATGAAGGTTTTGTAGAGGGTAAGTATTTGTTTTGAGTAAGCAAGCGTATTCCATATTTGCTTAGCTTGGACGAAGTTTAACATAATAACAAGGTAAGTAATGTATACGGGTGCCGTTGTTTAGCATTACAAATTTCCAACCTGGTCGCGTGAGGGGATTTTGCAATTCTATCGTGAGGCATTTCTTTCTCGTTAATTGCAAGTATCTTTAACTTTAAACCGACGCTAAGCAAACACTGATTTTTACGAGGAAGTCAAGAATTTGCCGTTATTTGCCTCGATAACTCGCTATCTAATCCACTCGCACTATAGCGATTATTTCGTAAATGTTTGTGTAATGAAATCAATATTCACTGGGTCTGTCTTTCGCTAAAAAAAGAAAAAAATCAGCTTATAATAACAAGATTACTGTCTTTTGATTCATTAGTCTTGTCGCAGAAAGTCTTTCTCTAGAAAACCGGTTTTAATCGCCGCCGACTATTTTACGATTAAGTAAAGGAATAAATTTAAACGACATAAAGACAAACTGCATGGTTATGAGTTAAAGGATGAGTCTCAAATGCATATTACAAAGCGAAGATACTAAAAGAAAACAAGTACAAAAGTTTAAATATGTGGGAAGTTTTCTAAAAGAGGACAGAAAGTGCGCCACTTACATCTGAAGTCGCATTGGGATGGGCAAAGATGCATTCCAAAAGCTAAGCAGAATATTAAGAGACGGGAAAAAACCTCGTTAGAAACAAAGAAAAGAGTACTGAACATTTACGTGATATCTGTCCTCCTGCATGTCAGCGAATATTGGACAATCGTCTCAAAGATGAGGAAGAAACTTGAAGCAATAGAAATGTGGTTCTACAGAAAGATGCCGAGGTTACCATGGTCCGAGCATATGAGTAAGAAAAAGGAAACGTATCCATAACATCAGGAAGAGGCAGCTGAAATTTCAAGGGAACATAATGAGAAAGGGGGACTTGGAAAATTTGATACTCAGAGGTCCCATTGAGGAAAAGAGCGACAGATAAAAACAGCGCGTAGCATACTTGATATGCTTGAGTAAATGGATGGTTGAACAGGATTTGTGAAAAATAACAAAAAGACAAATTTTATTATGAGCTACAAGGGACAGGAAAATGTGGAGGCCACACAAAGCAGAAGTTAACCTAAATAAATGTATGTTCCTATCTTCGTCTCTCCCCTTGTAGCACGGCAAATTTTAATTCTATTTGAATTTTTAATTATTTTGTGAATTTTTCAAGTTTTATAGACGAAACAACTTAAAAATTAAAGTGAAATATAATTTATAATAATTTATTTATAATTTATTTATTTCTTTACAGAATTACTTATACCCTGCACCTCAATGTGTCCTTCTGAGATTGAATTGCAAGAGTATGTTAGAAAGAAATTGTAATGTTGCATTTCGCTTACCAATTTGTTAGAACAAATTGTTTATTGTGCACTTATAATGTTATATGCTCATTGAAACATATGTCCTAATACTGTTATGTGGGTATTTTTTATTCAAACGATCAACTCAATCCTGGCCAGAATACTGCTTTTGGTATAAATACATATGAAGATAATATGTCAGATTGCATTTTACCATCGGGTTGCAAAGTAGAGTAAATCTGAAAGAAAGTGAAAATATAGATAAGTATCGCAAGCTTGATCGAAAACTGAGAATGATGTGGTGCACGAACCTGACAGAAATGCTCGTCGTTATCAGATCAATGGGAACGAATGTCCGAGAAAAATACTAAAACAAAACTAGATAAATTAAAAATTGAAAGAAACATTTTTGACAACGGCTACCATAATGACACAATTTCTCACTTCACAATGTAAGCCACCAATATCTACTAGTGGAATAATAATAATAATAATAATAATAATAATAATAATAATAATAATAATTATTATTATTATTATTATTATTATTATTATTATTTAGTAATAAATGAAGCCAACCAATTAAAGAGGGAATTTCAAGCGGGTGAAGAAATAATACATCTACTGGAGCAGCAAAGGACCTAAAAAAGGAAACCAAAGAAAATGCAATGTACCAAATGCAGAAATTGATGGCAAGTTAAGCCTCTTCATGGTCAATACTCTGTCCGTTACATCGGGCAAGTTTAAAAGCTGACACCGAAGGTTTTATTCTTGCTGCACAGGGCCAATACTTGCTAACTAGAAACTACCAAGCACACATTATGTTAATCCAATATGCAGAAAAATAAATATCCAGAAACTACTTTGAATCAGATTACACAGTGTTAACATCCACTGAATATAAAACACTGCATGATAGAATGGGCTAATATCTGCAATGGAAAATATGGTTTCTTAGGCATAAGTACCAAGATAAATCTGCTAAGGTATTCCGGTATATCTCGGCTGTTGTAGATTTCATTTGTTATTTCGGTGATCTATGAAAGGTCATCTAAGGCTGTCAGCATTTCCGTTACAATTCCGTCTGGTCCAGCTGCCTTGTTTCTATCTAACCTATTAGATTAGTAATGACTGAACATTTGAATGTTCTTGTGCACACCCCACGACTATCATAATTGTAATTGTTTTTTTCTTGCTCACTATCTATATCCATATTCCTACAGTCAGTTTGATGTTATTATGCATATTACATCAACGTCAGTAACGCTATTTGCTTTGAAAATAACAAACATATATGATAATTTTTTGAAGGATTTACATCTTAATATTGTGACTCTTCTTCCCAGTAATATCCAGTAATCTATTAACCAGTTATTTTTTTCTTCTTTTACTTTAGCAGGTTCAATTCCCAAAATCGTGTTTTTATTGTTTCTCATATGTGATCTTTGCCACCTTTTTCTAATTTCAATTTCACAATTGACCATAGATTTTCGATCGGATTCAGATCGGGACTTCATGGTGGCTATTCCATTATCTTCTCTTCTGTAAACCTTCTACGTTCAAAAAATTAGAAAGCTGAGAAGCATTATTGGACATAAATACACTCTTCATTTTGAAACTGCGAGGCTGCTACAATTTAAAAAATTTTGTCCAGGTAATTGTCACTGTTCAGTTTAACAGCTTTATAGTATCATAACGGTTCAATACTAGTTTAAGCCCATATCTTCACATTACCATCTCCTTGCTGCCTTCTTTTAGTCACAGGCACATCTGCATCGGATAAAATCCATCCTTTACCCAATCCATCAGGTCTATTGAGTGTCACTCAAGAATTGCCTAAGCGATTCCTTCACATATATTACCTGTTATCCTCCTTAACGGCCTCAACTTCAGCCTGTCCCAAAAAAAAAAAAAAAAGGTTTTCCATTTTCTTCTAGTTCTCAACTTACTGATATTTTCAACCGCCCCCCCCCTTATTGTTCGATGATCTCTGGGACGCTCCTTTGATATCTCCAATATAAACAATTCTAAATTCAATAACTTTATTTTCTGTTTCTCAGTATTTGGCAGACCCTTTCCATGAACAATGTTTCAACAAACGAAAAAATAATTTTTGTTATATTTCAGAGGCTTTAAACTAATATTAGTTTAATGTGCACAATAATTTTGTAGATTCCATTTTCGTAAATTCCAAATATCTCAAAATATAACCATTAATGATGTCAACAAATTTAGTTTAGAGATTTTACCAAGGGTGGGAAAGAGTTAGTTTAAATTTGAAAAATATTGGTTCTGGACCTTTTAAGTTATTAAAGTTTATTTGATTTACGAAATAGCTTCAAACGAGTTGTATATTAATGGCTTCCTATCTATTTCATATAATATCAGAACTATATCATATAATATCATATCTATATCATATAATATTGTATCTATATCATATAATATTGTATCTATATCATATAATGAAAGTGCTGAGCACTTCGACGTGGTGTAAGGATTGCTTGATTAATTACGATTAAGTAGTGAGTTCGATCTTGGATGATTTCTCAATACCTTCGGCCTTTGTGATCCGTCTACGCTATATAATCAATACTTTGATTATATGTAAGAACAATATAGGAATTCACTGTTTTAGATTTTATTATGAAAGTCACGGAAAAACTTATCTTAACAAATCGACGTCTATTTTAGGATATATTTTTGTAACCAATAAACACACACCATCATGATTAATATCGATATTAAATTTTTCTTACTTTCTCCTGTTATGCAAATAAACTAAATGCATGAATTTTGTTTGTAAGTAAATCTCTACATTATCGACTACATGAACTTGTATATTAAAACATTACCTTTTCTAGCTGAATAGATTATCTGTTTAAATCTGACATATTTTGTATGGATTCCTTGATATTATATAACCATAATCAATCTTGCAGGCTTTGACTTTGTTATATTTTCTCCTTTACTTTCAGCAATTGCCTTCAAAATACCCAATTAACTGAAACAATAATATTTATATTAGTTCACATGATAATATCATGTACTCCGTCATATTCTATAAGCCTTCATCGGTCATACATTGATTTGGTTAATTTTCTATTGTTTGAACTTTAGTGCTAATATTTTTACTGCTTCTCAGATATCTTTTTTGTTTGAAAATTGTTTTTCGTCCTTATAAAGATCTCTGAATAAAATAGTATCTCTTGGATTGATATCTGAAGAGGCGGAAAACTATTCTATTAAACCGGTACCATTGGTAAATTGGTTACAAGAATGGACATACATTTTTTACTTTTTAGTTTTGACGTTCACCAATCAAATTCTATTCTACACGAACAAGCAATAGTTAATCTTCATATATCATGACGGCATTTATTTTAACATTACCAACATTGAAGTGACTGATAATTTATCTAATTCTACACTTTTTCGTTGCCTTCTAAATCGCTTTGATTCAATATTTCTTCAGATATTTTCTTACTAGTCAATAATCTCTCTTGCTTATTATTCACTTAATGGCTATCAAATTACTATTTGC